>CAMAOC010000026.1:0-336925 GCA_945859555.1 Megachile ligniseca | reverse complement strand
TTATTATCTCTATAACTATTATTGTTATCATCATTACTATTATTATTATCGCTATGACTGTTATTATTATCCTTATTCTATTACTACTATCCCTATTACTCTTGTCTCTATCCTTATAACTATTATTATCATCCTTATTACTAGTATTATTATCTCTATAACTATTATTGTTATCCTCATTACTATTATTATTATCGCTATGACTGTTATTATTATCCTTATTCTATTATTACTATCCCTATTACTCTTGTCTTTATCCTTATAACTATTATTATTATCCTTATTACTATTATTATTATCGCTATAACTATTATTATTATCCTTATTACTATTATTATTATCGCAATGACTGTTATTATTATCCCTATTCTATTATTACTATCCCTATTACTCTTCTCTTTATCCTTATAACAATTATTATTATCCTTATTACTATTATTATTATCGCTATAACTATTAGTATTATGCTTATTACTATTATTATTAGCACTATAACTATTATTATTATCCTTATTTCTATTATTATTATCGCAATGACTGTTATTATTATACTTCTCCTATTATTACTATCCCTATTACTCTTGTCTTTATCCTTATAAGTATTATTATTATCCTTATTACTATTATTATTATCGCTATAACTATTATTATTATCGCAATGACTGTTATTATTATCCTTATTCTATTATTACTATCCCTATTACTCTTCTCTTTATCCTTATAACAATTATTATTATCCTTATAACTATTATTATTACCCTTATTACTATTATTATTATCCTTATTACTATTATTATTATCGCTATAACTATTATTATTATCCTTATTACTATTATTATTATCGCAATGACTGTTATTATTATCCCTATTCTATTATTACTATCCCTATTACTCTTCTCTTTATCCTTATAACAATTATTATTATCCTTATTACTATTATTATTATCGCTATAACTATTAGTATTATGCTTATTACTATTATTATTAGCACTATAACTATTATTATTATCCTTATTTCTATTATTATTATCGCAATGACTGTTATTATTATACTTCTCCTATTATTACTATCCCTATTACTCTTGTCTTTATCCTTATAAGTATTATTATTATCCTTATTACTATTATTATTATCGCTATAACTATTATTATTATCGCAATGACTGTTATTATTATCCTTATTCTATTATTACTATCCCTATTACTCTTCTCTTTATCCTTATAACAATTATTATTATCCTTATTACTATTATTATTATCGCTATAACTATTATTATTATCCTTACTACTATTATTATTATCGCTATGACTGTTATTATTATCCTTATTCTATTATTACTATCCCTATTACTCTTCTCTTTATCCTTATAACTATTATTATTATCCTTATAACTATTATTATTATCCTTATTACTAGTATTATTATCTCTATAACTATTATTGTTATCCTCATTACTATTATTATTATCGCTATGACTGTTATTATTATCCTTATTCTACTATTACTATCCCCATTACTCTTGTCTTTATCCTTATAACTATTATTATTATCCTTATTACTATTATTATTATCGCTATAACTATTATTATTATCCTTACTACTATTATTATTATCGCTATGACTGTTATTATTATCCTTATTCTATTATTACTATCCTTATTACTAGTATTATTATCTGTATAACTATTATTGTTTTCCTCATTACTATTATTATTATCGCTATGACTGTTATTATTATCCTTATTCTATTATTACTATCCCCATTACTCTTGTCTTTATCCTTATAACTATTATTATTATCCTTATTACTATTATTATTATCGCAATAACTATTATTATTATCCTTATTACTATTATTATTATCGCAATGACTGTTATTATTATCCCTATTCTATTATTACTATCCCTATTACTCTTCTCTTTATCCTTATAACTATTATTATTATCCTTATAACAATTATTATTATCCTTATTACTAGTATTATTATCTCTATAACTATTATTGTTATCATCATTACTATTATTATTATCGCTATGACTGTTATTATTATCCTTATTCTATTACTACTATCCCTATTACTCTTGTCTCTATCCTTATAACTATTATTATTATGCTTATTACTATTATTATTAGCACTATAACTATTATTATTATCCTTATTTCTATTATTATTATCGCAATGACTGTTATTATTATACTTCTTCTATTATTACTATCCCTATTACTCTTGTCTTTATCCTGATATTTATTATTATTTCCCTTATTACTATTATTATTATCGCTATAACTGTTATTATTATCATTATTACTAGTATTATTAGCACTATAACTATTATGTTTATCCTTATTACTATTATTATTCGCACTATAACTATTATTATTATCCTTTTTACTATTATTATTATCGCTATGACTGTTATTATTATACTTATTCTATTATTACTATCCCTATTACTCTTGTTTTTATCCTTATAACTTTTATTGTTATGCTTATTACTATTATTATTAGGACTAAAACTATTATTATTATCCTTATTACTATTATTATTATCGCTATGACTGTTATTATTATACTTCTTCTATTATTACTATCCCTACTACTCTTGTCTTTATCGTGATATTTATTATTATTTCCCTTATTACTATTATTATTATCGCTATAACTGTTATTATCATCCTTATTACTTAATATTATTAGCACTATAACTATTACGTTTATCCTTATTACTATTATTATTCGCACTATAACTATTATTATTATCCTTATTACTATTATTATTAGCGCTATGACTGTTATTATTATACTTCTTCTATTATTACTAGCCCTACTACTCTTGTCTTTATCCTGATATTTATTATTATTTCCCTTATTACTATTATTATTATCGCTATAACTGTTATTATCATCCTTATTACTAGTATTATTAGCACTATAACTATTACGTTTATCCTTATTACTATTATTATTCGCACAATAACTATTATTATTATCCTTATTACTATTATTATTATCGCTATACTATTATTATTTTCCTTATTACTATTATTATTATCGCTATGACTGTTATTATTATACTTATTCTGTTATTACTATCCCTATTACTCTTGTCTCTATCCTTATAACTATTATTATTATCCTCATTACTATTATTATTATCCTTATTCTATTATTTCTATCCCTATTACTCTTCTCTTTATCCTTATAACTATTATTATTATCCTTATTACTAGTATTATTATCTCTATAACTATTATTGTTATCCTCATTACTATTATTATTATCGCTATGACTGTTATTATTATGCTTATTATACTATTACTATCCCTATTACTCTTGTCTCTATTCTTATAACTATTATTATTATGCTTATTACTATTATTATTATCGCTATAACTATTATTATTATCCTTACTACTATTATTATTATCGCTATGACTGTTATTATTATCCTTATTCTATCATTACTATCCCTATTACTCTTGTCTCTATCCTTATAACTATTATTATTATCCTCATTACTATTGTTATTATCGCTATGACTGTTATTATTATCCTTATTCTATTATTACTATCCCTATTACTCTTGTCTTTATCCTTATAACTATTATTATTATCCTTATTACTATTATTATTATCGCTATAACTATTATTATTATCCTTATTACTATTATTATTATCGCAATGACTGTTATTATTATCCCTATTCTATTATTACTATCCCTATTACTCTTCTCTTTATCCTTATAACAATTATTATTATCCTTATTACTATTATTATTGTCGCTATAACTATTAGTATTATGCTTATTGCTATTATTATTAGCACTATAACTATTATTATTATCCTTATTTCTATTATTATTATCGCAATGACTGTTATTATTATACTTCTCCCATTATTACTATCCCTATTACTCTTGTCTCTATCCTTATAACTATTATTATTATCCTCATTACTATTATTATTATCCTTATTCTATTATTACTATCCCTATTACTCTTGTCTTTATCCTTATAACTATTATTATTATCGCTATAACTATTATTATTATCCGTACTACTATTATTATTATCGCTATGACTGTTATTATTATCCTTATTCTATTATTACTATCCCTATTACTCTTCTCTTTACCCTTATAACTATTATTATTATCCTTATACCTATTATTATTATCCTTATTACTAGTATTATTATCTCTATAACTATTATTGTTATCCTCATTACTATTATTATTATCGCTATGACTGTTATTATTATCCTTATTCTATTACTACTATCCCTATTACTCTTGTCTCTATCCTTATAACTATTATTATTATCCTTATTACTAGTATTATTATCTCTATAACTATTATTGTTATCCTCATTACTATTATTATTATCGCTATGACTGTTATTATTATCCTTATTACTATTATTATTATCGCTATGACAGTTATTATTATACTTATTCTATTATTACTATCCCTATTACTCTTGTCTCTATCCTTATAACTATTATTATTATCCTCATTACTATTATTATTATCCTTATTCTATTATTACTATCCCTATTACTCTTGTCTTTATCCTTATAACTATTATTATTATCCTTATTACTATTATTATTATCGCTATAACTATTATTATTATCCGTACTACTATTATTATTATCGCTATGACTGTTATTATTATCCTTATTCTATTATTACTATCCCTATTACTCTTGTCTTTATCCTTATAACTATTATTATTATCCTTATTACTATTATTATTATCGCTATAACTATTATTATTATCCTTATTACTATTATTATTATCGCAATGACTGTTATTATTATCCCTATTCTATTATTACTATCCCTATTACTCTTCTCTTTATCCTTATAACAATTATTATTATCCTTATTACTATTATTATTATCGCTATAACTATTAGTATTATGCTTATTACTATTATTATTAGCACTATAACTATTATTATTATCCTTATTTCTATTATTATTATCGCAATGACTGTTATTATTATACTTCTCCTATTATTACTATCCCTATTACTCTTGTCTCTATCCTTATAACTATTATTATTATCCTCATTACTATTATTATTATCCTTATTCTATTATTACTATCCCAATTACTCTTGTCTTTATCCTTATAACTATTATTATTATCCTTATTACTATTATTATTATCGCTATAACTATTATTATTATCCGTACTACTATTATTATTATCGCTATGACTGTTATTATTATCCTTATTCTATTATTACTATCCCTATTACTCTTGTCTCTATCCTTATAATTATTATTATTATCCTTATTACTATTATTATTATCGCTATGACTGTTATTATTATACTTATTCTATTATTACTATCCCTATTACTCTTGTCTCTATCCTTATAACTATTATTATTATCCTCATTACTATTATTATTATCCTTATTCTATTATTACTATCCCTATTACTCTTGTCTTTATCCTTATAACTATTATTATTATCCTTATTACTATTATTATTATCGCTATAACTATTATTATTATCCGTACTACTATTATTATTATCGCTATGACTGTTATTATTATCCTTATTCTATTATTACTATCCCTATTACTCTTCTCTTTACCCTTATAACTATTATTATTATCCTTATACCTATTATTATTATCCTTATTACTAGTATTATTATCTCTATAACTATTATTGTTATCCTCATTACTATTATTATTATCGCTATGACTGTTATTATTATCCTTATTCTATTACTACTATCCCTATTACTCTTGTCTCTATCCTTATAACTATTATTATTATCCTTATTACTAGTATTATTATCTCTATAACTATTATTGTTATCCTCATTACTATTATTATTATCGCTATGACTGTTATTATTATCCTTATTCTATTATTACTATCCCTATTACTCTTGTCTCTATCCTTATAACTATTATTATTATGCTTATTACTATTATTATTAGCACTATAACAATTATTATTATCCTTATTTCTATTATTATAATCGCAATGACTGTTATTATTATACTTCTTCTATTATTACTATCCCTATTACTCTTGTCTTTATCCTGATATTTATTATTATTTCCCTTATTACTATTATTATTATCGCTATAACTGTTATTATTATCCTTATTACTAGTATTATTAGCACTATAACTATTATGTTTATCCTTATTACTATTATTATTCGCACTATAACTATTATTATTATCCTTTTTACTATTATTATTATCGCTATGACTGCTATTATTATACTTATGCTATTATTACTATCCCTATTACTCTTGTTTTTATCCTTATAACTTTTATTGTTATGCTTATTACTATTATTATTAGCACTAAAACTATTATTATTATCCTTATTACTATTATTATTATCGCTATGACTGTTATTATTATACTTCTTCTATTATTACTATCCCTACTACTCTTGTCTTTATCGTGATATTTATTATTATTTCCCTTATTACTATTATTATTATCGCTATAACTGTTATTATCATCCTTATTACTAGTATTATTAGCACTATAACTATTACGTTTATCCTTATTACTATTATTATTCGCACTATAACTATTATTATTATCCTTATTACTATTATTATTATCGCTATACTATTATTATTATCCTTATTACTATTATTATTATCGCTATGACTGTTATTATTATACTTATTCTATTATTACTATCCCTATTACTCTTGTCTCTATCCTTATAACTATTATTATTATCCTCATTACTATTATTATTATCCTTATTCTATTATTACTATCCCTATTACTCTTGTCTTTATCCTTATAACTATTATTATTATCCTTATTACTATTATTATTATCGCTATAACTATTATTATTATCCGTACTACTATTATTATTATCGCTATGACTGTTATTATTATCCTTATTCTATTATTACTATCCCTATTACTCTTCTCTTTATCCTTATAACTATTATTATTATCCTTATACCTATTATTATTATCCTTATTACTAGTATTATTATCTCTATAACTATTATTGTTATCCTCATTACTATTATTATTATCGCTATGACTGTTATTATTATCCTTATTCTATTACTACTATCCCTATTACTCTTGTCTCTATCCTTATAACTATTATTATCATCCTTATTACTAGTATTATTATCTCTATAACTATTATTGTTATCCTCATTACTATTATTATTATCGCTATGACTGTTATTATTGTCCTTATTCTATTATTACTATCCCTATTACTCTTGTCTTTATCCTTATAACTATTATTATTATCCTTATTACTATTATTATTATCGCTATAACTATTATTATTATCCTTATTACTATTATTATTATCGCAATGACTGTTATTATTATCCCTATTCTATTATTACTATCCCTATTACTCTTCTCTTTATCCTTATAACAATTATTATTATCCTTATTACTATTATTATTATCGCTATAACTATTAGTATTATGCTTATTACTATTATTATTAGCACTATAACTATTATTATTATCCTTATTTCTATTATTATTATCGCAATGACTGTTATTATTATACTTCTCCTATTATTACTATCCCTATTACTCTTGTCTTTATCCTTATAAGTATTATTATTATCCTTATTACTATTATTATTATCGCTATAACTATTATTATTATCGCAATGACTGTTATTATTATCCTTATTCTATTATTACTATCCCTATTACTCTTCTCTTTATCCTTATAACAATTATTATTATCCTTATAACTATTATTATTACCCTTATTACTATTATTATTATCCTTACTACTATTATTATTATCGCTATGACTGTTATTATTATCCTTATTCTATTATTACTATCCCTATTACTCTTCTCTTTATCCTTATAACTATTATTATTATCCTTATTACTATTATTATTATCGCTATAACTATTATTATTATCCTTATTACTATTATTATTATCGCAATGACTGTTATTATTATCCCTATTCTATTATTACTATCCCTATTACTCTTCTCTTTATCCTTATAACAATTATTATTATCCTTATTACTATTATTATTATCGCTATAACTATTAGTATTATGCTTATTACTATTATTATTAGCACTATAACTATTATTATTATCCTTATTTCTATTATTATTATCGCAATGACTGTTATTATTATACTTCTCCTATTATTACTATCCCTATTACTCTTGTCTTTATCCTTATAAGTATTATTATTATCCTTATTACTATTATTATTATCGCTATAACTATTATTATTATCGCAATGACTGTTATTATTATCCTTATTCTATTATTACTATCCCTATTACTCTTCTCTTTATCCTTATAACAATTATTATTATCCTTATTACTATTATTATTATCGCTATAACTATTATTATTATCCTTACTACTATTATTATTATCGCTATGACTGTTATTATTATCCTTATTCTATTATTACTATCCCTATTACTCTTCTCTTTATCCTTATAACTATTATTATTATCCTTATAACTATTATTATTATCCTTATTACTAGTATTATTATCTCTATAACTATTATTGTTATCCTCATTACTATTATTATTATCGCTATGACTGTTATTATTATCCTTATTCTACTATTACTATCCCCATTACTCTTGTCTTTATCCTTATAACTATTATTATTATCCTTATTACTATTATTATTATCGCTATAACTATTATTATTATCCTTACTACTATTATTATTATCGCTATGACTGTTATTATTATCCTTATTCTATTATTACTATCCTTATTACTAGTATTATTATCTCTATAACTATTATTGTTTTCCTCATTACTATTATTATTATCGCTATGACTGTTATTATTATCCTTATTCTATTATTACTATCCCCATTACTCTTGTCTTTATCCTTATAACTATTATTATTATCCTTATTACTATTATTATTATCGCAATAACTATTATTATTATCCTTATTACTATTATTATTATCGCAATGACTGTTATTATTATCCCTATTCTATTATTACTATCCCTATTACTCTTCTCTTTATCCTTATAACTATTATTATTATCCTTATAACTATTATTATTATCCTTATTACTAGTATTATTATCTCTATAACTATTATTGTTATCATCATTACTATTATTATTATCGCTATGACTGTTATTATTATCCTTATTCTATTACTACTATCCCTATTACTCTTGTCTCTATCCTTATAACTATTATTATTATGCTTATTACTATTATTATTAGCACTATAACTATTATTATTATCCTTATTTCTATTATTATTATCGCAATGACTGTTATTATTATACTTCTTCTATTATTACTATCCCTATTACTCTTGTCTTTATCCTGATATTTATTATTATTTCCCTTATTACTATTATTATTATCGCTATAACTGTTATTATTATCATTATTACTAGTATTATTAGCACTATAACTATTATGTTTATCCTTATTACTATTATTATTCGCACTATAACTATTATTATTATCCTTTTTACTATTATTATTATCGCTATGACTGTTATTATTATACTTATTCTATTATTACTATCCCTATTACTCTTGTTTTTATCCTTATAACTTTTATTGTTATGCTTATTACTATTATTATTAGCACTAAAACTATTATTATTATCCTTATTACTATTATTATTATCGCTATGACTGTTATTATTATACTTCTTCTATTATTACTATCCCTACTACTCTAGTCTTTATCGTGATATTTATTATTATTTCCCTTATTACTATTATTATTATCGCTATAACTGTTATTATCATCCTTATTACTTAATATTATTAGCACTATAACTATTACGTTTATCCTTATTACTATTATTATTCGCACTATAACTATTATTATTATCCTTATTACTATTATTATTAGCGCTATGACTGTTATTATTATACTTCTTCTATTATTACTAGCCCTACTACTCTTGTCTTTATCCTGATATTTATTATTATTTCCCTTATTACTATTATTATTATCGCTATAACTGTTATTATCATCCTTATTACTAGTATTATTAGCACTATAACTATTACGTTTATCCTTATTACTATTATTATTCGCACAATAACTATTATTATTATCCTTATTACTATTATTATTATCGCTATACTATTATTATTTTCCTTATTACTATTATTATTATCGCTATGACTGTTATTATTATACTTATTCTATTATTACTATCCCTATTACTCTTGTCTCTATCCTTATAACTATTATTATTATCCTCATTACTATTATTATTATCCTTATTCTATTATTTCTATCCCTATTACTCTTCTCTTTATCCTTATAACTATTATTATTATCCTTATTACTAGTATTATTATCTCTATAACTATTATTGTTATCCTCATTACTATTATTATTATCGCTATGACTGTTATTATTATGCTTATTATACTATTACTATCCCTATTACTCTTGTCTCTATTCTTATAACTATTATTATTATGCTTATTACTATTATTATTATCGCTATAACTATTATTATTATCCTTACTACTATTATTATTATCGCTATGACTGTTATTATTATCCTTATTCTATTATTACTATCCCTATTACTCTTGTCTCTATCCTTATAACTATTATTATTATCCTCATTACTATTGTTATTATCGCTATGACTGTTATTATTATCCTTATTCTATTATTACTATCCCTATTACTCTTGTCTTTATCCTTATAACTATTATTATTATCCTTATTACTATTATTATTATCGCTATAACTATTATTATTATCCTTATTACTATTATTATTATCGCAATGACTGTTATTATTATCCCTATTCTATTATTACTATCCCTATTACTCTTCTCTTTATCCTTATAACAATTATTATTATCCTTATTACTATTATTATTGTCGCTATAACTATTAGTATTATGCTTATTGCTATTATTATTAGCACTATAACTATTATTATTATCCTTATTTCTATTATTATTATCGCAATGACTGTTATTATTATACTTCTCCCATTATTACTATCCCTATTACTCTTGTCTTCATCCTTATAAGTATTATTATTATCCTTATTACTATTATTATTATCGCTATAACTATTATTATTATCCTTATTACTATTATTATTATCGCAATGACTGTTATTATTATCCTTATTCTATTATTACTATCCCTATTACTCTTCTCTTTATCCTTATAACAATTATTATTATCCTTATTACTATTATTATTATCGCTATAACTATTATTATTATCCTTACTACTATTATTATTATCGCTATGACTGTTATTATTATCCTTATTCTATTATTACTATCCCTATTACTCTTCTCTTTATCCTTATAACTATTATTATTATCCTTATAACTATTATTATTATCCTTATTACTAGTATTATTATCTCTATAACTATTATTGTTATCCTCATTACTATTATTATTATCGCTATGACTGTTATTATTATCCTTATTACTATTATTATTATCGCTATGACAGTTATTATTATACTTATTCTATTATTACTATCCCTATTACTCTTGTCTCTATCCTTATAACTATTATTATTATCCTCATTACTATTATTATTATCCTTATTCTATTATTACTATCCCTATTACTCTTGTCTTTATCCTTATAACTATTATTATAATCCTTATTACTATTATTATTATCGCTATAACTATTATTATTATCCGTACTACTATTATTATTATCGCTATGACTGTTATTATTATCCTTATTCTATTATTACTATCCCTATTACTCTTGTCTTTATCCTTATAACTATTATTATTATCCTTATTACTATTATTATTATCGCTATAACTATTATTATTATCCTTATTACTATTATTATTATCGCAATGACTGTTATTATTATCCCTATTCTATTATTACTATCCCTATTACTCTTCTCTTTATCCTTATAACAATTATTATTATCCTTATTACTATTATTATTATCGCTATAACTATTAGTATTATGCTTATTGCTATTATTATTAGCACTATAACTATTATTATTATCCTTATTTCTATTATTATTATCGCAATGACTGTTATTATTATACTTCTCCCATTATTACTATCCCTATTACTCTTGTCTTTATCCTTATAAGTATTATTATTATCCTTATTACTATTATTATTATCGCAATGACTGTTATTATTATCCTTATTCTATTATTACTATCCCTATTACTCTTCTCTTTATCCTTATAACTATTATTATTATCCTTATTACTAGTATTATTATCTCCATAACTATTATTGTTATCCTCATTACTATTATTATTATCGCTATGACTGTTATTATTATCCTTATTCTATTATTACTATCCCTATTACTCTTGTCTCTATCCTTATAACTATTATTATTATGCTTGTTACTATTATTATTAGCACTGTAACTATTATTATTATCCTTATTTCTATTATTATTATCGCAATGACTGTTATTATTATACTTCTTCTATTATTACTATCCCTATTACTCTTGTCTTTATCCTGATATTTATTATTATTTCCCTTATTACTATTATTATTATCGCTATAACTGTTATTATTATACATATTCTATTATTACTATCCCTATTACTCTTGTCTTTATCCTTATAACTATTATTATTATCCTTATAACTATTATTATTATCCTTATAACTATTATTATTATCCTTATTACTATTATTATTATCGCTATGACTGTTATCATTATACTTATTCTATTATTACTATCCCTATTACTCTTGTCTTTATCCTTATAACTATTATTATTTCCCTTATTACTATTATTATTATCATTATAACTGTTATTATTATCCTTATTACTAGTATTATTATCTCTATAACTATTATTGTTATCCTCATTACTATTATTATTATCGCTATGACTGTTATTATTATCCTTATTCTATTATTACTATCCCTATTACTCTTGTCTCTATCCTTATAACTATTATTATTATGCTTATTACTATTATTATTAGCACTATAACCATTATTATTATCCTTATTTCTATTATTATTATCGTAATGACTGTTATTATTATACTTCTTCTATTATTACTATCCCTATTACTTTTGTCTTTATCCTGATATTTATTATTATTTTCCTTATTACTATTATTATTATCGCTATAACTGTTATTATTATCCTTATTACTAGTATTATTAGCACTACAACTATTATGTTTATCCTTATTACTATTATTATTCGCACTATAACTATTATTGTTATCCTCATTACTATTATTATTATCGCTATGACTGTTATTATTATCCTTATTCTATTATTACTATCCCTATTACTCTTGTCTCTATCCTTATAACTATTATTATTATGCTTGTTACTATAATTATTAGCACTGTAACTATTATTATTATCCTTATTTCTATTATTATTATCGCAATGACTGTTATTATTATACTTCTTCTATTATTACTATCCCTATTACTCTTGTCTTTATCCTGATATTTATTATTATTTCCCATATTACTATTATTATTATCGCTATAACTGTTATTATTATACTTATTCTATTATTACTATCCCTATTACTCTTGTCTTTATCCTTATAACTATTATTATTATCCTTATAACTATTATTATTATCCTTATTACTATTATTATTATCGCTATGACTGTTATTATTATCCTTATTCTATTATTACTATCCCTATTACTCTTGTCTTTATCCTTATAACTATTATTATTTCCCTTATTACTATTATTATTATCATTATAACTGTTATTATTATCCTTATTACTAGTATTATTATCTCTATAACTATTATTGTTATCCTCATTACTATTATTATTATCGCTATGACTGTTATTATTATCCTTATTCTATTATTACTATCCATATTACTCTTGTTTTTATCCTTATAACTTTTATTGTTATGCTTATTACTATTATTATTAGCACTAAAACTATTATTATTATCCTTATTACTATTATTATTATCGCTATGACTGTTATTATTATCCTTATTCTATTATTACTATCCCAATTACTCTTGTCTTTATCCTTATAACTATTATCATTATCATTATAACTGTTATTATTATCCTTATTACTAGTATTATTATCTCTATAACTATTATTGTTATCCTCATTACTATTATTATTATCGCTATGACTGTTATTATTATCCTTATTCTATTATTACTATCCCTATTACTCTTGTCTTTATCCTTATAACTATTATTATTATCCTTATTACTATTATTATTATCGCTATAACTATTATTATTATCCGTACTACTATTATTATTATCGCTATGACTGTTATTATTATCCTTATTCTATTATTACTATCCCTATTACTCTTCTCTTTATCCTTATAACTATTATTATTATCCTTATACCTATTATTATTATCCTTATTACTAGTATTATTATCTCTATAACTATTATTGTTATCCTCATTACTATTATTATTATCGCTATGACTGTTATTATTATCCTTATTCTATTACTACTATCCCTATTACTCTTGTCTCTATCCTTATAACTATTATTATCATCCTTATTACTAGTATTATTATCTCTATAACTATTATTGTTATCCTCATTACTATTATTATTATCGCTATGACTGTTATTATTGTCCTTATTCTATTATTACTATCCCTATTACTCTTGTCTTTATCCTTATAACTATTATTATTATCCTTATTACTATTATTATTATCGCTATAACTATTATTATTATCCTTATTACTATTATTATTATCGCAATGACTGTTATTATTATCCCTATTCTATTATTACTATCCCTATTACTCTTCTCTTTATCCTTATAACAATTATTATTATCCTTATTACTATTATTATTATCGCTATAACTATTAGTATTATGCTTATTACTATTATTATTAGCACTATAACTATTATTATTATCCTTATTTCTATTATTATTATCGCAATGACTGTTATTATTATACTTCTCCTATTATTACTATCCCTATTACTCTTGTCTTTATCCTTATAAGTATTATTATTATCCTTATTACTATTATTATTATCGCTATAACTATTATTATTATCGCAATGACTGTTATTATTATCCTTATTCTATTATTACTATCCCTATTACTCTTCTCTTTATCCTTATAACAATTATTATTATCCTTATAACTATTATTATTACCCTTATTACTATTATTATTATCCTTACTACTATTATTATTATCGCTATGACTGTTATTATTATCCTTATTCTATTATTACTATCCCTATTACTCTTCTCTTTATCCTTATAACTATTATTATTATCCTTATTACTATTATTATTATCGCTATAACTATTATTATTATCCTTATTACTATTATTATTATCGCAATGACTGTTATTATTATACTTCTCCTATTATTACTATCCCTATTACTCTTGTCTTTATCCTTATAAGTATTATTATTATCCTTATTACTATTATTATTATCCTTACTACTATTATTATTATCGCAATGACTGTTATTATTATACTTCTCCTATTATTACTATCCCTATTACTCTCGTCTTTATCCTTATAAGTATTATTATTATCCTTATTACTATTATTATTATCGCTATAACTATTATTATTATCGCAATGACTGTTATTATTATCCTTATTCTATTATTACTATCCCTATTACTCTTCTCTTTATCCTTATAACAATTATTATTATCCTTATTACTATTATTATTATCGCTATAACTATTATTATTATCCTTACTACTATTATTATTATCGCTATGACTGTTATTATTATCCTTATTCTATTATTACTATCCCTATTACTCTTCTCTTTATCCTTATAACTATTATTATTATCCTTATAACTATTATTATTATCCTTATTACTAGTATTATTATCTCTATAACTATTATTGTTATCCTCATTACTATTATTATTATCGCTATGACTGTTATTATTATCCTTATTCTACTATTACTATCCCCATTACTCTTGTCTTTATCCTTATAACTATTATTATTATCCTTATTACTATTATTATTATCGCTATAACTATTATTATTATCCTTACTACTATTATTATTATCGCTATGACTGTTATTATTATCCTTATTCTATTATTACTATCCTTATTACTAGTATTATTATCTCTATAACTATTATTGTTTTCCTCATTACTATTATTATTATCGCTATGACTGTTATTATTATCCTTATTCTATTATTACTATCCCCATTACTCTTGTCTTTATCCTTATAACTATTATTATTATCGCAATAACTATTATTATTATCCTTATTACTATTATTATTATCGCAATGACTGTTATTATTATCCCTATTCTATTATTACTATCCCTATTACTCTTCTCTTTATCCTTATAACTATTATTATTATCCTTATAACTATTATTATTATCCTTATTACTAGTATTATTATCTCTATAACTATTATTGTTATCATCATTACTATTATTATTATCGCTATGACTGTTATTATTATCCTTATTCTATTACTACTATCCCTATTACTCTTGTCTCTATCCTTATAACTATTATTATTATGCTTATTACTATTATTATTAGCACTATAACTATTATTATTATCCTTATTTCTATTATTATTATCGCAATGACTGTTATTATTATACTTCTTCTATTATTACTATCCCTATTACTCTTGTCTTTATCCTGATATTTATTATTATTTCCCTTATTACTATTATTATTATCGCTATAACTGTTATTATTATCATTATTACTAGTATTATTAGCACTATAACTATTATGTTTATCCTTATTACTATTATTATTCGCACTATAACTATTATTATTATCCTTTTTACTATTATTATTATCGCTATGACTGTTATTATTATACTTATTCTATTATTACTATCCCTATTACTCTTGTTTTTATCCTTATAACTTTTATTGTTATGCTTATTACTATTATTATTAGCACTAAAACTATTATTATTATCCTTATTACTATTATTATTATCGCTATGACTGTTATTATTATACTTCTTCTATTATTACTATCCCTACTACTCTTGTCTTTATCGTGATATTTATTATTATTTCCCTTATTACTATTATTATTATCGCTATAACTGTTATTATCATCCTTATTACTTAATATTATTAGCACTATAACTATTACGTTTATCCTTATTACTATTATTATTCGCACTATAACTATTATTATTATCCTTATTACTATTATTATTAGCGCTATGACTGTTATTATTATACTTCTTCTATTATTACTAGCCCTACTACTCTTGTCTTTATCCTGATATTTATTATTATTTCCCTTATTACTATTATTATTATCGCTATAACTGTTATTATCATCCTTATTACTAGTATTATTAGCACTATAACTATTACGTTTATCCTTATTACTATTATTATTCGCACAATAACTATTATTATTATCCTTATTACTATTATTATTATCGCTATACTATTATTATTTTCCTTATTACTATTATTATTATCGCTATGACTGTTATTATTATACTTATTCTATTATTACTATCCCTATTACTCTTGTCTCTATCCTTATAACTATTATTATTATCCTCATTACTATTATTATTATCCTTATTCTATTATTTCTATCCCTATTACTCTTCTCTTTATCCTTATAACTATTATTATTATCCTTATTACTAGTATTATTATCTCTATAACTATTATTGTTATCCTCATTACTATTATTATTATCGCTATGACTGTTATTATTATGCTTATTATACTATTACTATCCCTATTACTCTTGTCTCTATTCTTATAACTATTATTATTATGCTTATTACTATTATTATTATCGCTATAACTATTATTATTATCCTTACTACTATTATTATTATCGCTATGACTGTTATTATTATCCTTATTCTATTATTACTATCCCTATTACTCTTGTCTCTATCCTTATAACTATTATTATTATCCTCATTACTATTGTTATTATCGCTATGACTGTTATTATTATCCTTATTCTATTATTACTATCCCTATTACTCTTGTCTTTATCCTTATAACTATTATTATTATCCTTATTACTATTATTATTATCGCTATAACTATTATTATTATCCTTATTACTATTATTATTATCGCAATGACTGTTATTATTATCCCTATTCTATTATTACTATCCCTATTACTCTTCTCTTTATCCTTATAACAATTATTATTATCCTTATTACTATTATTATTGTCGCTATAACTATTAGTATTATGCTTATTGCTATTATTATTAGCACTATAACTATTATTATTATCCTTATTTCTATTATTATTATCGCAATGACTGTTATTATTATACTTCTCCCATTATTACTATCCCTATTACTCTTGTCTTCATCCTTATAAGTATTATTATTATCCTTATTACTATTATTATTATCGCTATAACTATTATTATTATCCTTATTACTATTATTATTATCGCAATGACTGTTATTATTATCCTTATTCTATTATTACTATCCCTATTACTCTTCTCTTTATCCTTATAACAATTATTATTATCCTTATTACTATTATTATTATCGCTATAACTATTATTATTATCCTTACTACTATTATTATTATCGCTATGACTGTTATTATTATCCTTATTCTATTATTACTATCCCTATTACTCTTCTCTTTATCCTTATAACTATTATTATTATCCTTATAACTATTATTATTATCCTTATTACTAGTATTATTATCTCTATAACTATTATTGTTATCCTCATTACTATTATTATTATCGCTATGACTGTTATTATTATCCTTATTACTATTATTATTATCGCTATGACAGTTATTATTATACTTATTCTATTATTACTATCCCTATTACTCTTGTCTCTATCCTTATAACTATTATTATTATCCTCATTACTATTATTATTATCCTTATTCTATTATTACTATCCCTATTACTCTTGTCTTTATCCTTATAACTATTATTATAATCCTTATTACTATTATTATTATCGCTATAACTATTATTATTATCCGTACTACTATTATTATTATCGCTATGACTGTTATTATTATCCTTATTCTATTATTACTATCCCTATTACTCTTGTCTTTATCCTTATAACTATTATTATTATCCTTATTACTATTATTATTATCGCTATAACTATTATTATTATCCTTATTACTATTATTATTATCGCAATGACTGTTATTATTATCCCTATTCTATTATTACTATCCCTATTACTCTTCTCTTTATCCTAATAACAATTATTATTATCCTTATTACTATTATTATTATCGCTATAACTATTAGTATTATGCTTATTGCTATTATTATTAGCACTATAACTATTATTATTATCCTTATTTCTATTATTATTATCGCAATGACTGTTATTATTATACTTCTCCCATTATTACTATCCCTATTACTCTTGTCTTTATCCTTATAAGTATTATTATTATCCTTATTACTATTATTATTATCGCAATGACTGTTATTATTATCCTTATTCTATTATTACTATCCCTATTACTCTTCTCTTTATCCTTATAACTATTATTATTATCCTTATTACTAGTATTATTATCTCCATAACTATTATTGTTATCCTCATTACTATTATTATTATCGCTATGACTGTTATTATTATCCTTATTCTATTATTACTATCCCTATTACTCTTGTCTCTATCCTTATAACTATTATTATTATGCTTGTTACTATTATTATTAGCACTGTAACTATTATTATTATCCTTATTTCTATTATTATTATCGCAATGACTGTTATTATTATACTTCTTCTATTATTACTATCCCTATTACTCTTGTCTTTATCCTGATATTTATTATTATTTCCCTTATTACTATTATTATTATCGCTATAACTGTTATTATTATACATATTCTATTATTACTATCCCTATTACTCTTGTCTTTATCCTTATAACTATTATTATTATCCTTATAACTATTATTATTATCCTTATAACTATTATTATTATCCTTATTACTATTATTATTATCGCTATGACTGTTATCATTATACTTATTCTATTATTACTATCCCTATTACTCTTGTCTTTATCCTTATAACTATTATTATTTCCCTTATTACTATTATTATTATCATTATAACTGTTATTATTATCCTTATTACTAGTATTATTATCTCTATAACTATTATTGTTATCCTCATTACTATTATTATTATCGCTATGACTGTTATTATTATCCTTATTCTATTATTACTATCCCTATTACTCTTGTCTCTATCCTTATAACTATTATTATTATGCTTATTACTATTATTATTAGCACTATAACCATTATTATTATCCTTATTTCTATTATTATTATCGTAATGACTGTTATTATTATACTTCTTCTATTATTACTATCCCTATTACTTTTGTCTTTATCCTGATATTTATTATTATTTTCCTTATTACTATTATTATTGTCGCTATAACTGTTATTATTATCCTTATTACTAGTATTATTAGCACTACAACTATTATGTTTATCCTTATTACTATTATTATTCGCACTATAACTATTATTGTTATCCTCATTACTATTATTATTATCGCTATGACTGTTATTATTATCCTTATTCTATTATTACTATCCCTATTACTCTTGTCTCTATCCTTATAACTATTATTATTATGCTTGTTACTATAATTATTAGCACTGTAACTATTATTATTATCCTTATTTCTATTATTATTATCGCAATGACTGTTATTATTATACTTCTTCTATTATTACTATCCCTATTACTCTTGTCTTTATCCTGATATTTATTATTATTTCCCATATTACTATTATTATTATCGCTATAACTGTTATTATTATACTTATTCTATTATTACTATCCCTATTACTCTTGTCTTTATCCTTATAACTATTATTATTATCCTTATAACTATTATTATTATCCTTATTACTATTATTATTATCGCTATGACTGTTATTATTATCCTTATTCTATTATTACTATCCCTATTACTCTTGTCTTTATCCTTATAACTATTATTATTTCCCTTATTACTATTATTATTATCATTATAACTGTTATTATTATCCTTATTACTAGTATTATTATCTCTATAACTATTATTGTTATCCTCATTACTATTATTATTATCGCTATGACTGTTATTATTATCCTTATTCTATTATTACTATCCATATTACTCTTGTTTTTATCCTTATAACTTTTATTGTTATGCTTATTACTATTATTATTAGCACTAAAACTATTATTATTATCCTTATTACTATTATTATTATCGCTATGACTGTTATTATTATCCTTATTCTATTATTACTATCCCAATTACTCTTGTCTTTATCCTTATAACTATTATTATTTCCCTTATTACTATTATTATTATCATTATAACTGTTATTATTATCCTTAATACTAGTATTATTATCTCTATAACTATTATTGTTATCCTCATTACTATTATTATTATCGCTATGACTGTTATCATTATACTTATTCTATTATTACTATCCCTATTACTCTTTTCTTTATCCTGATAACTATTATTATTTCCCTTATTACAATTATTATTATCGCTATGACTGTTATTATTATCCTTATTCTATTATTACTATCCCAATTACTCTTGTCTTTATCCTTATAACTATTATCATTATCATTATAACTGTTATTATTATCCTTATTACTAGTATTATTATCTCTATAACTATTATTGTTATCCTCATTACTATTATTATTATCGCTATGACTGTTATTATTATCCTTATTCTATTATTACTATCCCTATTACTCTTGTCTCTATCCTTATAACTATTATTATTATGCTTTTTACTATTATTATTAGCACTATAACTATTATTATTATCCTTATTTCTATTATTATTATCGCAATGACTGTTATTATTATACTTCTTCTATTATTACTATCCCTATTACTCTTGTCTTTATCCTGTTATTTATTATTATTTCCCTTATTACTATTATTATTATCGCTATAACTGTTATTATTATCCTTATTACTAGTATTATTAGCACTATAACTATTATGTTTATCCTTATTACTATTATTATTCGCACTATAACTATTATTATTATCCTTTTTACTATTATTATTATCGCTATGACTGTTATTATTATACTTATTCTATTATTACTATCCCTATTACTCTTGTTTTTATCCTTATAACTTTTATTGTTATGCTTATCACTATTATTATTAGCACTAAAACTATTATTATTATCCTTATTACTATTATTATTATCGCTTTGACTGTTATTATTATACTTCTTCTATTATTACTATCCCTACTACTCTTGTCTTTATCGTGATATTTATTATTATTTCCCTTATTACTATTATTATTATCGCTATAACTGTTATTATCATCCTTATTACTAGTATTATTAGCACTATAACTATTACGTTTATCCTTATTACTATTATTATTCGCACTATAACTATTATTATTATCCTTATTACTATTATTATTATTGCTCTACTATTATTATTATCCTTATTACTATTATTATTATCGCTATGACTGTTATTATTATACTTATTCTATTATTACTATCCCTATTACTCTTGTCTCTATCCTTATAACTATTATTATTATCCTCATTACTATTATTATTATCCTTATTCTATTATTACTATCCCTATTACTCTTGTCTTTATCCTTATAACTATTATTATTATCCTTATTACTATTATTATTATCGCTATAACTATTATTATTATCCGTACTACTATTATTATTATCGCTATGACTGTTATTATTATCCTTATTCTATTATTACTATCCCTATTACTGTTCTCTTTATCCTTATAACTATTATTATTATCCTTATACCTATTATTATTATCCTTATTACTAGTATTATTATCTCTATAACTATTATTGTTATCCTCATTACTATTATTATTATCGCTATGACTGTTATTATTATCCTTATTCTATTATTACTATCCCTATTACTCTTGTCTCTATCCTTATAACTATTATTATTATCCTTATTACTAGTATTATTATCTCTATAACTATTATTGTTATCCTCATTACTACTATTATTATCGCTATGACTGTTATTATTATCCTTATTCTATTATTACTATCCCTATTACTCTTGTCTCTATCCTTATAACTATTATTATTATGCTTGTTACTATTATTATTAGCACTGTAACTATTATTATTATCCTTATTTCTATTATTATTATCGCAATGACTGTTATTATTATACTTCTTCTATTATTACTATCCCTATTACTCTTGTCTTTATCCTGATATTTATTATTATTTCCCATATTACTATTATTATTATCGCTATAACTGTTATTATTATACTTATTCTATTATTACTATCCCTATTACTCTTGTCTTTATCCTTATAACTATTATTATTATCCTTATAACTATTATTATTACCCTTATTACTATTATTATTATCCTTACTACTATTATAATTATCGCTATGACTGTTATCATTATACTTATTCTATTATTACTATCCCTATTACTCTTGTCTTTATCCTGATAATTATTATTATTTCCCTTATTACAATTATTATTATCGCTATGACTGTTATTATTATCCTTATTCTATTATTACTATCCCTATTACTCTCGTCTCCATCCTTATAACTATTATTATTATCGCTATAACCATTATTATTATCCTTATTGCTATTATTACTATCCCTATTACTCTTGTCTCTATCCTTATAACTATTATTATTATCCTCATTACTATTATTATTATCCTTATTCTATTATTACTATCCCTATTACTCTTGTCTTTATCCTTATAACTATTATTATTATCCTTATTACTATTATTATTATCGCTATAACTATTATTATTATCCGTACTACTATTATTATGATCGCTATGACTGTTATTATTATCCTTATTCTATTATTACTATCCCTATTACTCTTCTCTTTATCCTTATAACTATTATTATTATCCTTATTACTAGTATTATTATCTCTATAACTATTATTGTTATCCTCATTACTATTATTATTATCGCTATGACTGTTATTATTATCCTTATTCTATTATTACTATCCCTATTACTCTTGTCTCTATCCTTATAACTATTATTATTATGCTTGTTACTATTATTATTAGCACTGTAACTATTATTATTATCCTTATTTCTATTATTATTATCGCAATGACTGTTATTATACTTCTTCTATTATTACTATCCCTATTACTCTTGTCTTTATCCTGATATTTATTATTATTTCCCTTATTACTATTATTATTATCGCTATAACTGTTATTATTATACATATTCTATTATTACTATCCCTATTACTCTTGTCTTTATCCTTATACCTATTATTATTATCCTTATAACTATTATTATTTCCCTTATTACTATTATTATTATCCTTACTACTATTATTATTATCGCTATGACTGTTATTATTATCCTTATTCTATTATTACTATCCCTATTACTCTTCTCTTTATCCTTATAACTATTATTATTATCCTTATTACTATTATTATTATCGCTGTGACTGTTATCATTATACTTATTCTATTACTACTATCCCTATTACTCTTGTCTTTATCCTGATAATTATTATTATTTCCCTTATTACTATTATTATTATCATTATAACTGTTATTATTATGCTTATTACTAGTATTATTAGCACTATAACTATTATGTTTATCCTTATTACTTTTATTATTCGCACTATAACTATTATTATTATCCTTATTACTATTATTATTATCGCTATACTATTATTATTATCGCTATGACTGTTATTATTATACTTATTCTATTATTACTATCCCTATTACTCTTGTCTCTATCCTTATAACTATTATTATTATCCTCATTACTATTATTATTATCCTTATTCTATTATTACTATCCCTATTACTCTTCTCTTTATCCTTATAACTATTATTATTATCCTCATTACTATTATTATTATCCTTATTCTATTATTACTATCCCTATTACTCTTCTCTTTATCCTTATAACTATTATTATTATCCTTATTACTAGTATTATTATCTCTATAACTATTATTGTTATCCTCATTACTATTATTATTATCGCTACGACTGTTATTATTATCCTTATTCTATTATTACTATCCCTATTACTCTTGTCTCTATCCTTATAACTATTATTATTATGCTTGTTACTATTATTATTAGCACTGTAACTATTATTATTATCCTTATTTCTATTATTATTATCGCAATGACTGTTATTATTATACTTCTTCTATTATTACTATCCCTATTACTCTTGTCTTTATCCTGATATTTATTATTATTTCCCTTATTACTATTATTATTATCGCTATAACTGTTATTATTATACATATTCTATTATTACTATCCCTATTACTCTTGTCTTTATCCTTATAACTATTATTATTATACTTATAACTATTATTATTTCCCTTATTACTATTATTATTATCCTTACTTCTATTATTATTATCTCTATGACTGTTATTATTATCCTTATTCTATTATTACTATCCCTATTACTCTTCTCTTTATCCTTATAACTATTAATATTATCCTTATAACTATTATTATTATCCTTATTACTATTATTATTATCGCTATGACTGTTATCATTATACTTATTCTATTATTACTATCCCTATTACTCTTGTCTTTATCCTGATAATTATTATTATTTCCCTTATTACAATTATTATTATCGCTATGACTGTTATTATTATCCTTATTCTATTATTACTATCCCAATTACTCTTGTCTTTATCCTTATAACTATTATTATTTCCCTTATTACTATTATTATTATCATTATAACTGTTATTATTATCCTTATTACTAGTATTATTATCTCTATAACTATTATTGTTATCCTCATTACTATTATTATTATCGCTATAACTGTTATTATTATCCTTATTCTATTATTACTATCCCTATTACTCTTGTCTCTATCCTTATAACTATTATTATTATGCTTGTTACTATTATTATTAGCACTGTAACTATTATTATTATCCTTATTTCTATTATTATTATCGCAATGACTGTTATTATTATACTTCTTCTATTATTACTATCCCTATTACTCTTGTCTTTATCCTGATATTTATTATTATTTCCCATATTACTATTATTATTATCGCTATAACTGTTATTATTATACTTATTCTATTATTACTATCCCTATTACTCTTGTCTTTATCCTTATAACTATTATTATTATCCTTATAACTATTATTATTACCCTTATTACTATTATTATTATCCTTACTACTATTATTATTATCGCTATGACTGTTATTATTATCCTTATTCTATTATTACTATCCCTATTACTCTTCTCTTTATCCTTATAACTATTATTATTATCCTTATAACTATTATTATTATCCTTATTACTATTATTATTATCGCTATGACTGTTATCATTATACTTATTCTATTATTACTATCCCTATTACTCTTGTCTTTATCCTGATAATTATTATTATTTCCCTTATTACAATTATTATTATCGCTATGACTGTTATTATTATCCTTATTCTATTATTACTATCCCTATTACTCTTGTCTCCATCCTTATAACTATTATTATTATGCTTATTACTATTTTTATTCGCACTATAACTATTATTATTATCCTTATTACTATTATTATTATCGCTATAACCATTATTATTATCCTTATTGCTATTATTACTAGCACTATAACTATTATTATTAACCTTATTATTATTAGTATTATCGCTATGACTGTTATTATTATGCTTATTCTACTATTACTATCCCTATTACTCTTGTCTCTATTCTTATAACTATTATTATTATGCTTATTACTATTATTATTATCGCTATAACTATTATTATTATCCTTACTACTATTATTATTATCGCTATGACTGTTATTATTATCCTTATTCTATTATTACTATCCCTATTACTCTTGTCTTTATCCTTATAACTATTATTATTTCCCTTATTACTATTATTATTATCATTATAACTGTTATTATTATCCTTATTACTAGTATTATTATCTCTATAACTATTATTGTTATCCTCATTACTATTATTATTATCGCTATGACTGTTATTATTATACTTATTCTATTATTACTATCCCTATTACTCTTGTCTCTATCCTTATAACTATTATTATTATCCTCATTACTATTATTATTATCGCTATGACTGTTATTATTATCCTTATTCTATTATTACTATCCCTATTACTCTTGTCTTTATCCTTATAACTATTATTATTATCCTTATTACTATTATTATTATCGCAATAACTATTTTTATTATCCTTATTACTATTATTATTATCGCAATGACTGTTATTATTATCCCTATTCTATTATTACTATCCCTATTACTCTTCTCTTTATCCTTATAACAATTATTATTATCCTAATTTCTATTATTATTATCGCAATGACTGTTATTATTATACTTCTCCTATTATTACTATCCCTATTACTCTTGTCTTTATCCTTATAAGTATTATTATTATCCTTATTACTATTATTATTATCGCAATAACTATTTTTATTATCCTTATTACTATTATTATTATCGCAATGACTGTTATTATTATCCCTATTCTATTATTACTATCCCTATTACTCTTCTCATTATCCTTATAACAATTATTATTATCCTTATTACTATTATTATTATCGCTATAACTATTATTATTATCCTTATTACTATTATTACTAGCACTATAACTATTATTATTATCCTTATTACTATTAGTATTATCGCTATGACTGTTATTATTATGCTTATTCTATTATTACTATCCCTATTACTCTTCTCTTTATCCTTATAACTATTATTATTATCCTTATAACTATTATTATTATCCTTATTACTAGTATTATTATCTCTATAACTATTATTGTTATCCTCATTACTATTATTATTATCGCTATGACTGTTATTATTATCCTTATTCTATTATTACTATCCCTATTACTCTTGTCTTTATCCTTATAACTATTTTTATTATCCTTATTACTATTATTATTATCGCAATAACTATTTTTATTATCCTTATTACTATTATTATTATCGCAATGACTGTTATTAGTATCCCTATTCTATTATTACTATCACTATTACTCTTCTCATTATCCTTATAACAATTATTATTATCCTTATTACTATTATTATTATCGCTATAACTATTATTATTATCCTTATTACTATTATTACTAGCTCTATAACTATTATTATTATCCTTATTACTATTAGTATTATCGCTATGACTGTTATTATTATGCTTATTCTACTATTACTATCCCTATTACTCTTGTCTCTATTCTTATAACTATTATTATTATGCTTATTACTATTATTATTATCGCTATAACTATTATTATTATCCTTACTACTATTATTATTATCGCTATGACTGTTATTATTATCCTTATTCTATTATTACTATCCCTATCACTCTTGTCTTTATCCTTATAACTATTATTATTTCCCTTATTACTATTATTATTATCATTATAACTGTTATTATTATCCTTATTACTAGTATTATTATCTCTATAACTATTATTGTTATCCTCATTACTATTATTATTATCGCTATGACTGTTATTATTATACTTATTCTATTATTACTATCCCTATTACTCTTGTCTCTATCCTTATAACTATTATTATTATCCTCATTACTATTATTATTATCGCTATGACTGTTATTATTATCCTTATTCTATTATTACTATCCCTATTACTCTTGTCTTTATCCTTATAACTATTATTATTATCCTTATTACTATTATTATTATCGCTATAACTATTATTATTATCCTTATTACTATTATCATTATCGCAATGACTGTTATTATTATCCCTATTCTATTATTACTATCCCTATTACTCTTCTCTTTATCCTTATAACAATTATTATTATCCTAATTTCTATTATTATTATCGCAATGACTGTTATTATTATACTTCTCCTATTATTACTATCCCTATTACTCTTGTCTTTATCCTTATAAGTATTATTATTATCCTTATTACTATTATTATTATCGCTATAACTATTATTATTATCCTTATTACTATTATTATTATCGCAATGACTGTTATTATTATCCTTATTACTATTATTATTATCCTTACTACTATTATTATTATCGCTATGACTGTTATTATTATCCTTATTCTATTATTACTATCCCTATTACTCTTCTCTTTATCCTTATAACTATTATTATTATCCTTATAACTATTATTATTATCCTTATTACTAGTATTATTATCGCTATAACTATTATTATTATCCTTGCTACTATTATTATTATCGCTATGACTGTTATTATTATCCTTATTCTATTATTACTATCCCTATTACTCTTGTCTTTATCCTTATAACTATTATTATTTCCCTTATTACTATTATTATTATCATTATAACTGTTATTATTATCCTTATTACTAGTATTATTATCTCTTTAACTATTATTGTTATCCTCATTACTATTATTATTATCGCTATGACTGTTATTATTATACTTCTTCTATTATTACTATCCCTACTACTCTTGTCTTTATCCTGATATTTATTATTATTTCCCTTATTACTATTGTTATTATCGCTATAACTGTTATTATCATCCTTATTACTAGTATTATTAGCACTATAACTATTACGTTTATCCTTATTACTATTATTATTCGCACTATAACTATTATTATTATCCTTATTACTATTATTATTATCGCTATACTATTATTATTATCCTTATTACTATTATTATTATCGCTATGACTGTTATTATTATACTTATTTTATTATTACTATCCCTATTACTCTTGTCTCTATCCTTATAACTATTATTATTATCCTCATTACTATTATTATTATCCTTATTCTATTATTACTATCCCTATTACTCTTCTCTTTATCCTTATAACTATTATTATTATCCTTATTACTAGTATTATTATCTCTATAACTATTATTGTTATCCTCATTACTATTATTATTATCGCTATGACTGTTATTATTATCCTTATTCTATTATTACTATCCCTATTACTCTTGTCTCTATCCTTATAACTATTATTATTATGCTTATTACTATTATTATTAGCACTATAACTATTATTATTATCCTTATTTCTATTATTATTATCGCAATGACTGTTATTATTATACTTCTTCTATTATTACTATCCCTATTACTATTGTCTTTATCCTGATATTTATTATTATTTCCCTTATTACTATTATTATTATCGCTATAACTGTTATTATTATCCTTATTACTAGTATTATTAGCACTATAACTATTATGTTTATCCTTATTACTATTATTATTCGCACTATAACTATTATTATTATCCTTTTTACTATTATTATTATCGCTATGACTGTTATTATTATACTTATTCTATTTTTACTATCCCTATTACTCTTGTTTTTATCCTTATAACTTTTATTGTTATGCTTATTACTATTATTATTAGCACTAAAACTATTATTATTATCCTTATTACTATTATTATTATCGCTATGACTGTTATTATTATACTTCTTCTATTATTACTATCCCTATTTCTCTTGTCTCTATCCTTATAACTATTATTATTATCCTCATTACTATTATTATTATCCTTATTCTATTATTACTATCCCTATTACTCTTGTCTCTGTTCTTATAACTATTATTATTATGCTTATTACTATTATTATTATCGCTATAACTATTATTATTACCCTTACTACTATTATTATTATCGCTATGACTGTTATTATTATCCTTATTCTATTATTACTATCCCTATTACTCTTGTCTTTATCCTTATAACTATTATTATTTCCCTTATTACTATTATTATTATCATTATAACTGTTATTATTATCCTTATTACTAGTATTATTATCTCTATAACTATTATTGTTATCCTCATTACTATTATTATTATCGCTATGACTGTTATTATTATACTTATTCTATTATTACTATCCCTATTACTCTTGTCTCTATCCTTATAACTATTATTATTATCCTCATTACTATTGTTATTATCGCTATGACTGTTATTATTATCCTTATTCTATTATTACTATCCCTATTACTCTTGTCTTTATCCTTATAACTATTATTATTATCCTTATTACTATTATTATTATCGCTACAACTATTATTATTATCCTTATTACTATTATTATTATCGCAATGACTGTTATTATTATCCCTATTCTATTATTACTATCCCTATTACTCTTCTCTTTATCCTTATAACAATTATTATTATCCTTATTACTATTATTATTATCGCTATAACTATTAGTATTATGCTTATTACTATTATTATTAGCACTATAACTATTATTATTATCCTTATTTCTATTATTATTATCGCAATGACTGTTATTATTATACTTCTCCTATTATTACTATCCCTATTACTCTTGTCTTTATCCTTATAAGTGTTATTATTATCCTTATTACTATTATTATTATCGCTATAACTATTATTATTATCCTTATTACTATTATTATTATCGCAATGACTGTTATTATTATCCTTATTCTATTATTACTATCCCTATTACTCTTGTCTCTATCCTTATAACTATTATTATTATCCTCATTACTATTATTATTATCGCTATGACTGTTATTATTATCCTTATTCTATTATTACTATCCCTATTACTCTTGTCTTTATCCTTATAACTATTATTATTATCCTAATTTCTATTATTATTATCGCAATAACTGTTATTATTATACTTCTCCTATTATTACTATCCCTATTACTCTTGTCTTTATCCTTATAAGTATTATTATTATCCTTATTACTATTATTATTATCGCTATAACTATTATTATTATCCTTATTACTATTATTATTATCGCAATGACTGTTATTATTATCCTTATTCTATTATTACTATCCCTATTACTCTTCTCTTTATCCTTATAACAATTATTATTATCCTTATTACTATTATTATTATCCTTATTCTATTATTACTATCCCTATTACTCTTCTCTTTATCCTTATAACTATTATTATTATCCTTATAACTATTATTATTATCCTTATTACTAGTATTATTATCTCTATAACTATTATTGTTATCCTTATTACTATTATTATTATCCTTATTCTATTATTACTATCCCTATTACTCTTGTCTTTATCCTTATAACTATTATTATTATCCTTATTACTATTATTATTATCGCAATAACTATTTTTATTATCCTTATTACTATTATTATTATCGCAATGACTGTTATTATTATCCCTATTCTATTATTACTATCCCTATTACTCTTCTCTTTATCCTTATAACAATTATTATTATCCTTATTACTATTATTATTATCGCTATAACTATTATTATTATCCTTATTACTATTATTACAAGCACTATAACTATTATTATTATCCTTATTACTATTAGTATTATCGCTATGACTGTTATTATTATGCTTATTCTACTATTACTATCCCTATTACTCTTGTCTCTATTCTTATAACTATTATTATTATGCTTATTACTATTATTATTATCGCTATAACTATTATTATTATCCTTACTACTATTATTATTATCGCTATGACTGTTATTATTATCCTTATTCTATTATTACTATCCCTATTACTCTTGTCTTTATCCTTATAACTATTATTATTTCCCTTATTACTATTATTATTATCATTATAACTGTTATTATTATCCTTATTACTAGTATTATTATCTCTATAACTATTATTGTTATCCTCATTACTATTATTATTATCGCTATGACTGTTATTATTATACTTATTCTATTTTTACTATCCCTATTACTCTTGTTTTTATCCTTATAACTTTTATTGTTATGCTTATTACTATTATTATTAGCACTAAAACTATTATTATTATCCTTATTACTATTATTATTATCGCTATGACTGTTATTATTATACTTCTTCTATTATTACTATCCCTATTACTCTTGTCTCTATCCTTATAACTATTATTATTATCCTCATTACTATTATTATTATCCTTATTCTATTATTACTATCCCTATTACTCTTGTCTCTATTCTTATAACTATTATTATTATGCTTATTACTATTATTATTATCGCTATAACTATTATTATTATCCTTACTACTATTATTATTATCGCTATGACTGTTATTATTATCCTTATTCTATTATTACTATCCCTATTACTCTTGTCTTTATCCTTATAACTATTATTATTTCCCTTATTACTATTATTATTATCATTATAACTGTTATTATTATCCTTATTACTAGTATTATTATCTCTATAACTATTATTGTTATCCTCATTACTATTATTATTATCGCTATGACTGTTATTATTATACTTATTCTATTATTACTATCCCTATTACTCTTGTCTCTATCCTTATAACTATTATTATTATCCTCATTACTATTGTTATTATCGCTATAACTATTATTATTATCCTTATTACTATTATTATTATCGCAATGACTGTTATTATTATCCCTATTCTATTATTACTATCCCTATTACTCTTCTCTTTATCCTTATAACAATTATTATTATCCTTATTACTATTATTATTATCGCTATAACTATTAGTATTATGCTTATTACTATTATTATTAGCACTATAACTATTATTATTATCCTTATTTCTATTATTATTATCGCAATGACTGTTATTATTATACTTCTCCTATTATTACTATCCCTATTACTCTTGTCTTTATCCTTATAAGTATTATTATTATCCTTATTACTATTATTATTATCGCTATAACTATTATTATTATCCTTATTACTATTATTATTATCGCAATGACTGTTATTATTATCCTTATTCTATTATTACTATCCCTATTACTCTTCTCTTTATCCTTATAACAATTATTATTATCCTTATTACTATTATTATTATCGCTATAACTATTATTATTATCCTTACTACTATTATTATTATCGCTATGACTGTTATTATTATCCTTATTCTATTATTACTATCCCTATTACTCTTCTCTTTATCCTTATAACTATTATTATTATCCTTATAACTATTATTATTACCCTTATTACTAGTATTATTATCTCTATAACTATTATTGTTATCCTCATTACTATTATTATTATCGCTATGACTGTTATTATTATCCTTATTACTATTATTATTATCGCTATGACTGTTATTATTATACTTATTCTATTATTACTATCCCTATTACTCTTGTCTCTATCCTTATAACTATTATTATTATCCTCATTACTATTATTATTATCCTTATTCTATTATTACTATCCCTATTACGCTTGTCTTTATCCTTATAACTATTATTATTATCCTTATTACTATTATTATTATCGCTATAACTATTATTATTATCCGTACTACTATTATTATTATCGCTATGACTGTTATTATTATCCTTATTCTATTATTACTATCCCTATTACTCTTGTCTTTATCCTTATAACTATTATTATTATCCTTATAACTATTATTATTACCCTTATTACTATTATTATTATCCTTACTACTATTATTATTATCGCTATGACTGTTATTATTATCCTTATTCTATTATTACTATCCCTATTACTCTTGTCTCTATCCTTATAACTATTATTATTATGCTTGTTACTATTATTATTAGCACTGTAACTATTATTATTATCCTTATTTCTATTATTATTATCGCAATGACTGTTATTATTATACTTCTTCTATTATTACTATCCCTATTACTCTTGTCTTTATCCTGATATTTATTATTATTTCCCATATTACTATTATTATTATCGCTATGACTGTTATTATTATACTTATTCTATTATTACTATCCCTATTACTCTTGTCTTTATCCTTATAACTATTATTATGATCCTTATAACTATTATTATTACCCTTATTACTATTATTATTATCCTTACTACTATTATTATTATCGCTATGACTGTTATTATTATCCTTATTCTATTATTACTATCCCTATTACTCTTGTCTTTATCCTTATAACTATTATTATTTCCCTTATTACTATTATTATTATCCTTATTACTATTATTATTATCGCTATAACCATTATTATTATCCTTATTGCTATTATTACTAGCACTATAACTATTATTATTATCCTTATTATTATTAGTATTATCGCTATGACTGTTATTATTATGCTTATTCTACTATTACTATCCCTATTACTCTTGTCTCTATTCTTATAACTATTATTATTATGCTTATTACTATTATTATTATCGCTATAACTATTATTATTATCCTTACTACTATTATTATTATCGCTATGACTGTTATTATTATCCTTATTCTATTATTACTATCCCTATTACTCTTGTCTTTATCCTTATAACTATTATTATTTCCCTTATTACTATTATTATTATCATTATAACTGTTATTATTATCCTTATTACAAGTATTATTATCTCTATAACTATTATTGTTATCCTCATTACTATTATTATTATCGCTATGACTGTTATTATTATACTTATTCTATTATTACTATCCCTATTACTCTTGTCTCTATCCTTATAACTATTATTATTATCCTCATTACTATTATTATTATCGCTATGACTGTTATTATTATCCTTATTCTATTATTACTAACCCTATTACTCTTGTCTTTATCCTTATAACTATTATTATTATCCTTATTACCATTATTATTATCGCTATAACTATTATTATTATCCTTATTACTATTATTATTATCGCAATGACTGTTATTATTATCCTTATTCTATTATTACTATCCCTATTACTCTTCTCTTTATCCTTATAACAATTATTATTATCCTTATTACTATTATTATTAACCTTACTACTATTATTATTATCGCTATGACTGTTATTATTATCCTTATTCTATTATTACTATCCCTATTACTCTTCTCTTTATCCTTATAACTATTATTATTTCCCTTATTACTATTATTATTATCATTATAACTGTTATTATTATCCTTATTACTAGTATTATTATCTCTATAACTATTATTGTTATCCTCATTACTATTATTATTATCGCTTTGACTGTTATTATTATCCTTATTCTATTATTACTATCCATATTACTCTTGTCTTTATCCTGATATTTATTATTATTTCCCTTATTACTATTATTATTATCGCTATAACTGTTATTATCATCCTTATTACTAGTATTATTAGCACTATAACTATTACGTTTATCCTTATTACTATTATTATTCGCACTATAACTATTATTATTATCCTTATTACTATTATTATTATCGCTATACTATTATTATTATCCTTATTACTATTATTATTATCGCTATGACTGTTATTATTATACTTATTATATTATTACTATCCCTATTACTCTTGTCTCTATCCTTATAACTATTATTATTATCCTCATTACTATTATTATTATCCTTATTCTATTATTACTATCCCTATTACTCTTCTCTTTATCCTTATAACTATTATTATTATCCTTATTACTAGTATTATTATCTCTATAACTATTATTGTTATCCTCATTACTATTATTATTATCGCTATGACTGTTATTATTATCCTTATTCTATCATTACTATCCCTATTACTCTTGTCTTTATCCTGATATTTATTATTATTTCCCTTATTACTATTATTATTATCGCTATAACTGTTATTATTATACATATTCTATTATTACTATCCCTATTACTCTTGTCTTTATCCTTATAACTATTATTATTATCCTTATAACTATTATTATTACCTTATTACTATTATTATTATCCTTACTACTATTATTATTATCGCTATGACTGTTATTATTATCCTTATTCTATTATTACTATCCCTATTACTCTTCTCTTTATCCTTATAACTATTATTATTATCCTTATTACTATTATTATTATCGCTATGACTGTTATCATTATCCTTATTCTATTATTACTATCCCTATTACTCTTGTCTTTATCCTTATAACTATTATTATTATCCTTATAACTATTATTATTACCCTTATTACTATTATTATTATCCTTACTACTATTATTATTATCGCTATAACTGTTATTATTATACATATTCTATTATTACTATCCCTATTACTCTTGTCTTTATCCTTATAACTATTATTATTATCCTTATAACTATTATTATTTCCCTTATTACTATTATTATTATCCTTACTACTATTATTATTATCGCTATGACTGTTATTATTATACTTCTCCTATTATTACTATCCCTATTACTCTTGTCTTTATCCTTATAAGTATTATTATTATCCTTATTACTATTATTATTATCGCTATAACTATTATTATTATCCTTATTACTATTATTATTATCGCAATGACTGTTATTATTATCCTTATTCTATTATTACTATCCCTATTACTCTTCTCTTTATCCTTATAACAATTATTATTATCCTTATTACTATTATTATTATCGCTATAACTATTATTATTATCCTTACTACTATTATTATTATCGCTATGACTGTTATTATTATCCTTATTCTATTATTACTATCCCTATTACTCTTGTCTTTATCCTTATAACTATTATTATTATCCTTATAACTATTATTATTACCCTTATTACTATTATTATTATCCTTACTACTATTATTATTATCGCTATGACTGTTATTATTATCCTTATTCTATTATTACTATCCCTATTACTCTTGTCTCTATCCTTATAACTATTATTATTATGCTTGTTACTATTATTATTAGCACTGTAACTATTATTATTATCCTTATTTCTATTATTATTATCGCAACGACTGTTATTATTATACTTCTTCTATTATTACTATCCCTATTACTCTTGTCTTTATCCTGATATTTATTATTATTTCCCATATTACTATTATTATTATCGCTATGACTGTTATTATTATACTTATTCTATTATTACTATCCCTATTACTCTTGTCTTTATCCTTATAACTATTATTATGATCCTTATAACTATTATTATTACCCTTATTACTATTATTATTATCCTTACTACTATTATTATTATCGCTATGACTGTTATTATTATCCTTATTCTATTATTACTATCCCTATTACTCTTGTCTTTATCCTTATAACTATTATTATTTCCCTTATTACTATTATTATTATCCTTATTACTATTATTATTATCGCTATAACCATTATTATTATCCTTATTGCTATTATTACTAGCACTATAACTATTATTATTATCCTTATTATTATTAGTATTATCGCTATGACTGTTATTATTATGCTTATTCTACTATTACTATCCCTATTACTCTTGTCTCTATTCTTATAACTATTATTATTATGCTTATTACTATTATTATTATCGCTATAACTATTATTATTATCCTTACTACTATTATTATTATCGCTATGACTGTTATTATTATCCTTATTCTATTATTACTATCCCTATTACTCTTGTCTTTATCCTTATAACTATTATTATTTCCCTTATTACTATTATTATTATCATTATAACTGTTATTATTATCCTTATTACAAGTATTATTATCTCTATAACTATTATTGTTATCCTCATTACTATTATTATTATCGCTATGACTGTTATTATTATACTTATTCTATTATTACTATCCCTATTACTCTTGTCTCTATCCTTATAACTATTATTATTATCCTCATTACTATTATTATTATCGCTATGACTGTTATTATTATCCTTATTCTATTATTACTAACCCTATTACTCTTGTCTTTATCCTTATAACTATTATTATTATCCTTATTACCATTATTATTATCGCTATAACTATTATTATTATCCTTATTACTATTATTATTATCGCAATGACTGTTATTATTATCCTTATTCTATTATTACTATCCCTATTACTCTTCTCTTTATCCTTATAACAATTATTATTATCCTTATTACTATTATTATTAACCTTACTACTATTATTATTATCGCTATGACTGTTATTATTATCCTTATTCTATTATTACTATCCCTATTACTCTTCTCTTTATCCTTATAACTATTATTATTTCCCTTATTACTATTATTATTATCATTATAACTGTTATTATTATCCTTATTACTAGTATTATTATCTCTATAACTATTATTGTTATCCTCATTACTATTATTATTATCGCTTTGACTGTTATTATTATCCTTATTCTATTATTACTATCCATATTACTCTTGTCTTTATCCTGATATTTATTATTATTTCCCTTATTACTATTATTATTATCGCTATAACTGTTATTATCATCCTTATTACTAGTATTATTAGCACTATAACTATTACGTTTATCCTTATTACTATTATTATTCGCACTATAACTATTATTATTATCCTTATTACTATTATTATTATCGCTATACTATTATTATTATCCTTATTACTATTATTATTATCGCTATGACTGTTATTATTATACTTATTATATTATTACTATCCCTATTACTCTTGTCTCTATCCTTATAACTATTATTATTATCCTCATTACTATTATTATTATCCTTATTCTATTATTACTATCCCTATTACTCTTCTCTTTATCCTTATAACTATTATTATTATCCTTATTACTAGTATTATTATCTCTATAACTATTATTGTTATCCTCATTACTATTATTATTATCGCTATGACTGTTATTATTATCCTTATTCTATCATTACTATCCCTATTACTCTTGTCTTTATCCTGATATTTATTATTATTTCCCTTATTACTATTATTATTATCGCTATAACTGTTATTATTATACATATTCTATTATTACTATCCCTATTACTCTTGTCTTTATCCTTATAACTATTATTATTATCCTTATAACTATTATTATTTCCCTTATTACTATTATTATTATCCTTACTACTATTATTATTATCGCTATGACTGTTATTATTATCCTTATTCTATTATTACTATCCCTATTACTCTTCTCTTTATCCTTATAACTATTATTATTATCCTTATTACTATTATTATTATCGCTATGACTGTTATCATTATCCTTATTCTATTATTACTATCCCTATTACTCTTGTCTTTATCCTTATAACTATTATTATTATCCTTATAACTATTATTATTACCCTTATTACTATTATTATTATCCTTACTACTATTATTATTATCGCTATAACTGTTATTATTATACATATTCTATTATTACTATCCCTATTACTCTTGTCTTTATCCTTATAACTATTATTATTATCCTTATAACTATTATTATTTCCCTTATTACTATTATTATTATCCTTACTACTATTATTATTATCGCTATGACTGTTATTATTATACTTCTCCTATTATTACTATCCCTATTACTCTTGTCTTTATCCTTATAAGTATTATTATTATCCTTATTACTATTATTATTATCGCTATAACTATTATTATTATCCTTATTACTATTATTATTATCGCAATGACTGTTATTATTATCCTTATTCTATTATTACTATCCCTATTACTCTTCTCTTTATCCTTATAACAATTATTATTATCCTTATTACTATTATTATTATCGCTATAACTATTATTATTATCCTTACTACTATTATTATTATCGCTATGACTGTTATTATTATCCTTATTCTATTATTACTATCCCTATTACTCTTGTCTTTATCCTTATAACTATTATTATTATCCTTATAACTATTATTATTACCCTTATTACTATTATTATTATCCTTACTACTATTATTATTATCGCTATGACTGTTATTATTATCCTTATTCTATTATTACTATCCCTATTACTCTTGTCTCTATCCTTATAACTATTATTATTATGCTTGTTACTATTATTATTAGCACTGTAACTATTATTATTATCCTTATTTCTATTATTATTATCGCAACGACTGTTATTATTATACTTCTTCTATTATTACTATCCCTATTACTCTTGTCTTTATCCTGATATTTATTATTATTTCCCATATTACTATTATTATTATCGCTATGACTGTTATTATTATACTTATTCTATTATTACTATCCCTATTACTCTTGTCTTTATCCTTATAACTATTATTATGATCCTTATAACTATTATTATTACCCTTATTACTATTATTATTATCCTTACTACTATTATTATTATCGCTATGACTGTTATTATTATCCTTATTCTATTATTACTATCCCTATTACTCTTGTCTTTATCCTTATAACTATTATTATTTCCCTTATTACTATTATTATTATCCTTATTACTATTATTATTATCGCTATAACCATTATTATTATCCTTATTGCTATTATTACTAGCACTATAACTATTATTATTATCCTTATTATTATTAGTATTATCGCTATGACTGTTATTATTATGCTTATTCTACTATTACTATCCCTATTACTCTTGTCTCTATTCTTATAACTATTATTATTATGCTTATTACTATTATTATTATCGCTATAACTATTATTATTATCCTTACTACTATTATTATTATCGCTATGACTGTTATTATTATCCTTATTCTATTATTACTATCCCTATTACTCTTGTCTTTATCCTTATAACTATTATTATTTCCCTTATTACTATTATTATTATCATTATAACTGTTATTATTATCCTTATTACTAGTATTATTATCTCTATAACTATTATTGTTATCCTCATTACTATTATTATTATCGCTATGACTGTTATTATTATACTTATTCTATTATTACTATCCCTATTACTCTTGTCTCTATCCTTATAACTATTATTATTATCCTCATTACTATTGTTATTATCGCTATAACTATTATTATTATCCTTATTACTATTATTATTATCGCAATGACTGTTATTATTATCCCTATTCTATTATTACTATCCCTATTACTCTTCTCTTTATCCTTATAACAATTATTATTATCCTTATTACTATTATTATTATCGCTATAACTATTAGTATTATGCTTATTACTATTATTATTAGCACTATAACTATTATTATTATCCTTATTTCTATTATTATTATCGCAATGACTGTTATTATTATACTTCTCCTATTATTACTATCCCTATTACTCTTGTCTTTATCCTTATAAGTATTATTATTATCCTTATTACTATTATTATTATCGCTATAACTATTATTATTATCCTTATTACTATTATTATTATCGCAATGACTGTTATTATTATCCTTATTCTATTATTACTATCCCTATTACTCTTCTCTTTATCCTTATAACAATTATTATTATCCTTATTACTATTATTATTATCGCTATAACTATTATTATTATCCTTACTACTATTATTATTATCGCTATGACTGTTATTATTATCCTTATTCTATTATTACTATCCCTATTACTCTTCTCTTTATCCTTATAACTATTATTATTTCCCTTATTACTATTATTATTATCATTATAACTGTTATTATTATCCTTATTACAAGTATTATTATCTCTATAACTATTATTGTTATCCTCATTACTATTATTATTATCGCTATGACTGTTATTATTATACTTATTCTATTATTACTATCCCTATTACTCTTGTCTCTATCCTTATAACTATTATTATTATCCTCATTACTATTATTATTATCGCTATGACTGTTATTATTATCCTTATTCTATTATTACTAACCCTATTACTCTTGTCTTTATCCTTATAACTATTATTATTATCCTTATTACCATTATTATTATCGCTATAACTATTATTATTATCCTTATTACTATTATTATTATCGCAATGACTGTTATTATTATCCTTATTCTATTATTACTATCCCTATTATTCTTCTCTTTATCCTTATAACAATTATTATTATCCTTATTACTATTATTATTAACCTTACTACTATTATTATTATCGCTATGACTGTTATTATTATCCTTATTCTATTATTACTATCCCTATTACTCTTCTCTTTATCCTTATAACTATTATTATTTCCCTTATTACTATTATTATTATCATTATAACTGTTATTATTATCCTTATTACTAGTATTATTATCTCTATAACTATTATTGTTATCCTCATTACTATTATTATTATCGCTTTGACTGTTATTATTATCCTTATTCTATTATTACTATCCATATTACTCTTGTCTTTATCCTGATATTTATTATTATTTCCCTTATTACTATTATTATTATCGCTATAACTGTTATTATCATCCTTATTACTAGTATTATTAGCACTATAACTATTACGTTTATCCTTATTACTATTATTATTCGCACTATAACTATTATTATTATCCTTATTACTATTATTATTATCGCTATACTATTATTATTATCCTTATTACTATTATTATTATCGCTATGACTGTTATTATTATACTTATTATATTATTACTATCCCTATTACTCTTGTCTCTATCCTTATAACTATTATTATTATCCTCATTACTATTATTATTATCCTTATTCTATTATTACTATCCCTATTACTCTTCTCTTTATCCTTATAACTATTATTATTATCCTTATTACTAGTATTATTATCTCTATAACTATTATTGTTATCCTCATTACTATTATTATTATCGCTATGACTGTTATTATTATCCTTATTCTATTATTACTATCCCTATTACTCTTGTCTTTATCCTGATATTTATTATTATTTCCCTTATTACTATTATTATTATCGCTATAACTGTTATTATTATACATATTCTATTATTACTATCCCTATTACTCTTGTCTTTATCCTTATAACTATTATTATTATCCTTATAACTATTATTATTTCCCTTATTACTATTATTATTATCCTTACTACTATTATTATTATCGCTATGACTGTTATTATTATCCTTATTCTATTATTACTATCCCTATTACTCTTCTCTTTATCCTTATAACTATTATTATTATCCTTATTACTATTATTATTATCGCTATGACTGTTATCATTATACTTATTCTATTATTACTATCCCTATTACTCTTGTCTCTATCCTTATAACTATTATTATTATGCTTGTTACTATTATTATTAGCACTGTAACTATTATTATTATCCTTATTTCTATTATTATTATCGCAATGACTGTTATTATTATACTTCTCCTATTATTACTATCCCTATTACTCTTGTCTTTATCCTTATAAGTATTATTATTATCCTTATTACTATTATTATTATCGCTATAACTATTATTATTATCCTTATTACTATTATTATTATCGCAATGACTGTTATTATTATCCTTATTCTATTATTACTATCCCTATTACTCTTCTCTTTATCCTTATAACAATTATTATTATCCTTATTACTATTATTATTATCGCTATAACTATTATTATTATCCTTACTACTATTATTATTATCGCTATGACTGTTATTATTATCCTTATTCTATTATTACTATCCCTATTACTCTTGTCTTTATCCTTATAACTATTATTATTATCCTTATAACTATTATTATTACCCTTATTACTATTATTATTATCCTTACTACTATTATTATTATCGCTATGACTGTTATTATTATCCTTATTCTATTATTACTATCCCTATTACTCTTGTCTCTATCCTTATAACTATTATTATTATGCTTGTTACTATTATTATTAGCACTGTAACTATTATTATTATCCTTATTTCTATTATTATTATCGCAATGACTGTTATTATTATACTTCTTCTATTATTACTATCCCTATTACTCTTGTCTTTATCCTGATATTTATTATTATTTCCCATATTACTATTATTATTATCGCTATGACTGTTATTATTATACTTATTCTATTATTACTATCCCTATTACTCTTGTCTTTATCCTTATAACTATTATTATGATCCTTATAACTATTATTATTACCCTTATTACTATTATTATTATCCTTACTACTATTATTATTATCGCTATGACTGTTATTATTATCCTTATTCTATTATTACTATCCCTATTACTCTTGTCTTTATCCTTATAACTATTATTATTTCCCTTATTACTATTATTATTATCCTTATTACTATTATTATTATCGCTATAACCATTATTATTATCCTTATTGCTATTATTACTAGCACTATAACTATTATTATTATCCTTATTATTATTAGTATTATCGCTATGACTGTTATTATTATGCTTATTCTACTATTACTATCCCTATTACTCTTGTCTCTATTCTTATAACTATTATTATTATGCTTATTACTATTATTATTATCGCTATAACTATTATTATTATCCTTACTACTATTATTATTATCGCTATGACTGTTATTATTATCCTTATTCTATTATTACTATCCCTATTACTCTTGTCTTTATCCTTATAACTATTATTATTTCCCTTATTACTATTATTATTATCATTATAACTGTTATTATTATCCTTATTACAAGTATTATTATCTCTATAACTATTATTGTTATCCTCATTACTATTATTATTATCGCTATGACTGTTATTATTATACTTATTCTATTATTACTATCCCTATTACTCTTGTCTCTATCCTTATAACTATTATTATTATCCTCATTACTATTATTATTATCGCTATGACTGTTATTATTATCCTTATTCTATTATTACTAACCCTATTACTCTTGTCTTTATCCTTATAACTATTATTATTATCCTTATTACCATTATTATTATCGCTATAACTATTATTATTATCCTTATTACTATTATTATTATCGCAATGACTGTTATTATTATCCTTATTCTATTATTACTATCCCTATTACTCTTCTCTTTATCCTTATAACAATTATTATTATCCTTATTACTATTATTATTAACCTTACTACTATTATTATTATCGCTATGACTGTTATTATTATCCTTATTCTATTATTACTATCCCTATTACTCTTCTCTTTATCCTTATAACTATTATTATTTCCCTTATTACTATTATTATTATCATTATAACTGTTATTATTATCCTTATTACTAGTATTATTATCTCTATAACTATTATTGTTATCCTCATTACTATTATTATTATCGCTTTGACTGTTATTATTATCCTTATTCTATTATTACTATCCATATTACTCTTGTCTTTATCCTGATATTTATTATTATTTCCCTTATTACTATTATTATTATCGCTATAACTGTTATTATCATCCTTATTACTAGTATTATTAGCACTATAACTATTACGTTTATCCTTATTACTATTATTATTCGCACTATAACTATTATTATTATCCTTATTACTATTATTATTATCGCTATACTATTATTATTATCCTTATTACTATTATTATTATCGCTATGACTGTTATTATTATACTTATTATATTATTACTATCCCTATTACTCTTGTCTCTATCCTTATAACTATTATTATTATCCTCATTACTATTATTATTATCCTTATTCTATTATTACTATCCCTATTACTCTTCTCTTTATCCTTATAACTATTATTATTATCCTTATTACTAGTATTATTATCTCTATAACTATTATTGTTATCCTCATTACTATTATTATTATCGCTATGACTGTTATTATTATCCTTATTCTATCATTACTATCCCTATTACTCTTGTCTTTATCCTGATATTTATTATTATTTCCCTTATTACTATTATTATTATCGCTATAACTGTTATTATTATACATATTCTATTATTACTATCCCTATTACTCTTGTCTTTATCCTTATAACTATTATTATTATCCTTATAACTATTATTATTTCCCTTATTACTATTATTATTATCCTTACTACTATTATTATTATCGCTATGACTGTTATTATTATCCTTATTCTATTATTACTATCCCTATTACTCTTCTCTTTATCCTTATAACTATTATTATTATCCTTATTACTATTATTATTATCGCTATGACTGTTATCATTATCCTTATTCTATTATTACTATCCCTATTACTCTTGTCTTTATCCTTATAACTATTATTATTATCCTTATAACTATTATTATTACCCTTATTACTATTATTATTATCCTTACTACTATTATTATTATCGCTATAACTGTTATTATTATACATATTCTATTATTACTATCCCTATTACTCTTGTCTTTATCCTTATAACTATTATTATTATCCTTATAACTATTATTATTTCCCTTATTACTATTATTATTATCCTTACTACTATTATTATTATCGCTATGACTGTTATTATTATACTTCTCCTATTATTACTATCCCTATTACTCTTGTCTTTATCCTTATAAGTATTATTATTATCCTTATTACTATTATTATTATCGCTATAACTATTATTATTATCCTTATTACTATTATTATTATCGCAATGACTGTTATTATTATCCTTATTCTATTATTACTATCCCTATTACTCTTCTCTTTATCCTTATAACAATTATTATTATCCTTATTACTATTATTATTATCGCTATAACTATTATTATTATCCTTACTACTATTATTATTATCGCTGTGACTGTTATTATTATCCTTATTCTATTATTACTATCCCTATTACTCTTGTCTTTATCCTTATAACTATTATTATTATCCTTATAACTATTATTATTACCCTTATTACTATTATTATTATCCTTACTACTATTATTATTATCGCTATGACTGTTATTATTATCCTTATTCTATTATTACTATCCCTATTACTCTTGTCTCTATCCTTATAACTATTATTATTATGCTTGTTACTATTATTATTAGCACTGTAACTATTATTATTATCCTTATTTCTATTATTATTATCGCAATGACTGTTATTATTATACTTCTTCTATTATTACTATCCCTATTACTCTTGTCTTTATCCTGATATTTATTATTATTTCCCATATTACTATTATTATTATCGCTATGACTGTTATTATTATACTTATTCTATTATTACTATCCCTATTACTCTTGTCTTTATCCTTATAACTATTATTATGATCCTTATAACTATTATTATTACCCTTATTACTATTATTATTATCCTTACTACTATTATTATTATCGCTATGACTGTTATTATTATCCTTATTCTATTATTACTATCCCTATTACTCTTGTCTTTATCCTTATAACTATTATTATTTCCCTTATTACTATTATTATTATCCTTATTACTATTATTATTATCGCTATAACCATTATTATTATCCTTATTGCTATTATTACTAGCACTATAACTATTATTATTATCCTTATTATTATTAGTATTATCGCTATGACTGTTATTATTATGCTTATTCTACTATTACTATCCCTATTACTCTTGTCTCTATTCTTATAACTATTATTATTATGCTTATTACTATTATTATTATCGCTATAACTATTATTATTATCCTTACTACTATTATTATTATCGCTATGACTGTTATTATTATCCTTATTCTATTATTACTATCCCTATTACTCTTGTCTTTATCCTTATAACTATTATTATTTCCCTTATTACTATTATTATTATCATTATAACTGTTATTATTATCCTTATTACTAGTATTATTATCTCTATAACTATTATTGTTATCCTCATTACTATTATTATTATCGCTATGACTGTTATTATTATACTTATTCTATTATTACTATCCCTATTACTCTTGTCTCTATCCTTATAACTATTATTATTATCCTCATTACTATTGTTATTATCGCTATAACTATTATTATTATCCTTATTACTATTATTATTATCGCAATGACTGTTATTATTATCCCTATTCTATTATTACTATCCCTATTACTCTTCTCTTTATCCTTATAACAATTATTATTATCCTTATTACTATTATTATTATCGCTATAACTATTAGTATTATGCTTATTACTATTATTATTAGCACTATAACTATTATTATTATCCTTATTTCTATTATTATTATCGCAATGACTGTTATTATTATACTTCTCCTATTATTACTATCCCTATTACTCTTGTCTTTATCCTTATAAGTATTATTATTATCCTTATTACTATTATTATTATCGCTATAACTATTATTATTATCCTTATTACTATTATTATTATCGCAATGACTGTTATTATTATCCTTATTCTATTATTACTATCCCTATTACTCTTCTCTTTATCCTTATAACAATTATTATTATCCTTATTACTATTATTATTATCGCTATAACTATTATTATTATCCTTACTACTATTATTATTATCGCTATGACTGTTATTATTATCCTTATTCTATTATTACTATCCCTATTACTCTTCTCTTTATCCTTATAACTATTATTATTTCCCTTATTACTATTATTATTATCATTATAACTGTTATTATTATCCTTATTACAAGTATTATTATCTCTATAACTATTATTGTTATCCTCATTACTATTATTATTATCGCTATGACTGTTATTATTATACTTATTCTATTATTACTATCCCTATTACTCTTGTCTCTATCCTTATAACTATTATTATTATCCTCATTACTATTATTATTATCGCTATGACTGTTATTATTATCCTTATTCTATTATTACTAACCCTATTACTCTTGTCTTTATCCTTATAACTATTATTATTATCCTTATTACCATTATTATTATCGCTATAACTATTATTATTATCCTTATTACTATTATTATTATCGCAATGACTGTTATTATTATCCTTATTCTATTATTACTATCCCTATTATTCTTCTCTTTATCCTTATAACAATTATTATTATCCTTATTACTATTATTATTAACCTTACTACTATTATTATTATCGCTATGACTGTTATTATTATCCTTATTCTATTATTACTATCCCTATTACTCTTCTCTTTATCCTTATAACTATTATTATTTCCCTTATTACTATTATTATTATCATTATAACTGTTATTATTATCCTTATTACTAGTATTATTATCTCTATAACTATTATTGTTATCCTCATTACTATTATTATTATCGCTTTGACTGTTATTATTATCCTTATTCTATTATTACTATCCATATTACTCTTGTCTTTATCCTGATATTTATTATTATTTCCCTTATTACTATTATTATTATCGCTATAACTGTTATTATCATCCTTATTACTAGTATTATTAGCACTATAACTATTACGTTTATCCTTATTACTATTATTATTCGCACTATAACTATTATTATTATCCTTATTACTATTATTATTATCGCTATACTATTATTATTATCCTTATTACTATTATTATTATCGCTATGACTGTTATTATTATACTTATTATATTATTACTATCCCTATTACTCTTGTCTCTATCCTTATAACTATTATTATTATCCTCATTACTATTATTATTATCCTTATTCTATTATTACTATCCCTATAACTCTTCTCTTTATCCTTATAACTATTATTATTATCCTTATTACTAGTATTATTATCTCTATAACTATTATTGTTATCCTCATTACTATTATTATTATCGCTATGACTGTTATTATTATCCTTATTCTATTATTACTATCCCTATTACTCTTGTCTTTATCCTGATATTTATTATTATTTCCCTTATTACTATTATTATTATCGCTATAACTGTTATTATTATACATATTCTATTATTACTATCCCTATTACTCTTGTCTTTATCCTTATAACTATTATTATTATCCTTATAACTATTATTATTTCCCTTATTACTATTATTATTATCCTTACTACTATTATTATTATCGCTATGACTGTTATTATTATCCTTATTCTATTATTACTATCCCTATTACTCTTCTCTTTATCCTTATAACTATTATTATTATCCTTATTACTATTATTATTATCGCTATGACTGTTATCATTATACTTATTCTATTATTACTATCCCTATTACTCTTGTCTCTATCCTTATAACTATTATTATTATGCTTGTTACTATTATTATTAGCACTGTAACTATTATTATTATCCTTATTTCTATTATTATTATCGCAATGACTGTTATTATTATACTTCTCCTATTATTACTATCCCTATTACTCTTGTCTTTATCCTTATAAGTATTATTATTATCCTTATTACTATTATTATTATCGCTATAACTATTATTATTATCCTTATTACTATTATTATTATCGCAATGACTGTTATTATTATCCTTATTCTATTATTACTATCCCTATTACTCTTCTCTTTATCCTTATAACAATTATTATTATCCTTATTACTATTATTATTATCGCTATAACTATTATTATTATCCTTACTACTATTATTATTATCGCTATGACTGTTATTATTATCCTTATTCTATTATTACTATCCCTATTACTCTTGTCTTTATCCTTATAACTATTATTATTATCCTTATAACTATTATTATTACCCTTATTACTATTATTATTATCCTTACTACTATTATTATTATCGCTATGACTGTTATTATTATCCTTATTCTATTATTACTATCCCTATTACTCTTGTCTCTATCCTTATAACTATTATTATTATGCTTGTTACTATTATTATTAGCACTGTAAGTATTATTATTATCCTTATTTCTATTATTATTATCGCAATGACTGTTATTATTATACTTCTTCTATTATTACTATCCCTATTACTCTTGTCTTTATCCTGATATTTATTATTATTTCCCATATTACTATTATTATTATCGCTATGACTGTTATTATTATACTTATTCTATTATTACTATCCCTATTACTCTTGTCTTTATCCTTATAACTATTATTATGATCCTTATAACTATTATTATTACCCTTATTACTATTATTATTATCCTTACTACTATTATTATTATCGCTATGACTGTTATTATTATCCTTATTCTATTATTACTATCCCTATTACTCTTGTCTTTATCCTTATAACTATTATTATTTCCCTTATTACTATTATTATTATCCTTATTACTATTATTATTATCGCTATAACCATTATTATTATCCTTATTGCTATTATTACTAGCACTATAACTATTATTATTATCCTTATTATTATTAGTATTATCGCTATGACTGTTATTATTATGCTTATTCTACTATTACTATCCCTATTACTCTTGTCTCTATTCTTATAACTATTATTATTATGCTTATTACTATTATTATTATCGCTATAACTATTATTATTATCCTTACTACTATTATTATTATCGCTATGACTGTTATTATTATCCTTATTCTATTATTACTATCCCTATTACTCTTGTCTTTATCCTTATAACTATTATTATTTCCCTTATTACTATTATTATTATCATTATAACTGTTATTATTATCCTTATTACAAGTATTATTATCTCTATAACTATTATTGTTATCCTCATTACTATTATTATTATCGCTATGACTGTTATTATTATACTTATTCTATTATTACTATCCCTATTACTCTTGTCTCTATCCTTATAACTATTATTATTATCCTCATTACTATTATTATTATCGCTATGACTGTTATTATTATCCTTATTCTATTATTACTATCCCTATTACTCTTGTCTTTATCCTTATAACTATTATTATTATCCTTATTACCATTATTATTATCGCTATAACTATTATTATTATCCTTATTACTATTATTATTATCGCAATGACTGTTATTATTATCCTTATTCTATTATTACTATCCCTATTACTCTTCTCTTTATCCTTATAACAATTATTATTATCCTTATTACTATTATTATTAACCTTACTACTATTATTATTATCGCTATGACTGTTATTATTATCCTTATTCTATTATTACTATCCCTATTACTCTTCTCTTTATCCTTATAACTATTATTATTTCCCTTATTACTATTATTATTATCATTATAACTGTTATTATTATCCTTATTACTAGTATTATTATCTCTATAACTATTATTATTATCGCTTTGACTGTTATTATTATCGCTTTGACTGTTATTATTATCCTTATTCTATTATTACTATCCATATTACTCTTGTCTTTATCCTGATATTTATTATTATTTCCCTTATTACTATTATTATTATCGCTATAACTGTTATTATCATCCTTATTACTAGTATTATTAGCACTATAACTATTACGTTTATCCTTATTACTATTATTATTCGCACTATAACTATTATTATTATCGCTATACTATTATTATTATCCTTATTACTATTATTATTATCGCTATGACTGTTATTATTATACTTATTATATTATTACTATCCCTATTACTCTTGTCTCTATCCTTATAACTATTATTATTATCCTCATTACTATTATTATTATCCTTATTCTATTATTACTATCCCTATTACTCTTCTCTTTATCCTTATAACTATTATTATTATCCTTATTACTAGTATTATTATCTCTATAACTATTATTGTTATCCTCATTACTATTATTATTATCGCTATGACTGTTATTATTATCCTTATTCTATTATTACTATCCCTATTACTCTTGTCTTTATCCTGATATTTATTATTATTTCCCTTATTACTATTATTATTATCGCTATAACTGTTATTATTATACATATTCTATTATTACTATCCCTATTACTCTTGTCTTTATCCTTATAACTATTATTATTATCCTTATAACTATTATTATTTCCCTTATTACTATTATTATTATCCTTACTACTATTATTATTATCGCTATGACTGTTATTATTATCCTTATTCTATTATTACTATCCCTATTACTCTTCTCTTTATCCTTATAACTATTATTATTATCCTTATTACTATTATTATTATCGCTATGACTGTTATCATTATACTTATTCTATTATTACTATCCCTATTACTCTTGTCTCTATCCTTATAACTATTATTATTATGCTTGTTACTATTATTATTAGCACTGTAACTATTATTATTATCCTTATTTCTATTATTATTATCGCAATGACTGTTATTATTATACTTCTTCTATTATTACTATCCCTATTACTCTTGTCTTTATCCTGATATTTATTATTATTTCACTTATTACTATTATTATTATCGCTATAACTGTTATTATTATACATATTCTATTATTACTATCCCTATTACTCTTGTCTTTATCCTTATAACTATTATTATTATCCTTATAACTATTATTATTTCCCTTATTACTATTATTATTATCCTTACTACTATTATTATTATCGCTATGACTGTTATTATTATCCTTATTTCTATTATTATTATCGCAATGACTGTTATTATTATACTTCTCCTATTATTACTATCCCTATTACTCTTGTCTTTATCCTTATAAGTATTATTATTATCCTTATTACTATTATTATTATCGCTATAACTATTATTATTATCCTTATTACTATTATTATTATCGCAATGACTGTTATTATTATCCTTATTCTATTATTACTATCCCTATTACTCTTGTCTTTATCCTTATAACTATTATTATTTCCCTTATTACTATTATTATTATCATTATAACTGTTATTATTATCCTTATTACTAGTATTATTATCTCTATAACTATTATTGTTATCCTCATTACTATTATTATTATCGCTATGACTGTTATTATTATACTTATTCTATTATTACTATCCCTATTACTCTTGTCTCTATCCTTATAACTATTATTATTATCCTCATTACTATTATTATTATCGCTATGACTGTTATTATTATCCTTATTCTATTATTACTATCCCTATTACTCTTCTCTTTATCCTTATAACTATTATTATTATCCTTATTACTATTATTATTATCGCTATGACTGTTATCATTATCCTTATTCTATTATTACTATCCCTATTACTCTTGTCTTTATCCTTATAACTATTATTATTATCCTTATAACTATTATTATTACCCTTATTACTATTATTATTATCCTTACTACTATTATTATTATCGCTATAACTGTTATTATTATACATATTCTATTATTACTATCCCTATTACTCTTGTCTTTATCCTTATAACTATTATTATTATCCTTATAACTATTATTATTTCCCTTATTACTATTATTATTATCCTTACTACTATTATTATTATCGCTATGACTGTTATTATTATACTTCTCCTATTATTACTATCCCTATTACTCTTGTCTTTATCCTTATAAGTATTATTATTATCCTTATTACTATTATTATTATCGCTATAACTATTATTATTATCCTTATTACTATTATTATTATCGCAATGACTGTTATTATTATCCTTATTCTATTATTACTATCCCTATTACTCTTCTCTTTATCCTTATAACAATTATTATTATCCTTATTACTATTATTATTATCGCTATAACTATTATTATTATCCTTACTACTATTATTATTATCGCTATGACTGTTATTATTATCCTTATTCTATTATTACTATCCCTATTACTCTTGTCTTTATCCTTATAACTATTATTATTATCCTTATAACTATTATTATTACCCTTATTACTATTATTATTATCCTTACTACTATTATTATTATCGCTATGACTGTTATTATTATCCTTATTCTATTATTACTATCCCTATTACTCTTGTCTCTATCCTTATAACTATTATTATTATGCTTGTTACTATTATTATTAGCACTGTAACTATTATTATTATCCTTATTTCTATTATTATTATCGCAATGACTGTTATTATTATACTTCTTCTATTATTACTATCCCTATTACTCTTGTCTTTATCCTGATATTTATTATTATTTCCCATATTACTATTATTATTATCGCTATGACTGTTATTATTATACTTATTCTATTATTACTATCCCTATTACTCTTGTCTTTATCCTTATAACTATTATTATGATCCTTATAACTATTATTATTACCCTTATTACTATTATTATTATCCTTACTACTATTATTATTATCGCTATGACTGTTATTATTATCCTTATTCTATTATTACTATCCCTATTACTCTTGTCTTTATCCTTATAACTATTATTATTTCCCTTATTACTATTATTATTATCCTTATTACTATTATTATTATCGCTATAACCATTATTATTATCCTTATTGCTATTATTACTAGCACTATAACTATTATTATTATCCTTATTATTATTAGTATTATCGCTATGACTGTTATTATTATGCTTATTCTACTATTACTATCCCTATTACTCTTGTCTCTATTCTTATAACTATTATTATTATGCTTATTACTATTATTATTATGCTTATTACTATTATTATTATCGCTATAACTATTATTATTATCCTTACTACTATTATTATTATCGCTATGACTGTTATTATTATCCTTATTCTATTATTACTATCCCTATTACTCTTGTCTTTATCCTTATAACTATTATTATTTCCCTTATTACTATTATTATTATCATTATAACTGTTATTATTATCCTTATTACTAGTATCATTATCTCTATAACTATTATTGTTATCCTCATTACTATTATTATTATCGCTATGACTGTTATTATTATACTTATTCTATTATTACTATCCCTATTACTCTTGTCTCTATCCTTATAACTATTATTATTATCCTCATTACTATTGTTATTATCGCTATAACTATTATTATTATCCTTATTACTATTATTATTATCGCAATGACTGTTATTATTATCCCTATTCTATTATTACTATCCCTATTACTCTTCTCTTTATCCTTATAACAATTATTATTATCCTTATTACTATTATTATTATCGCTATAACTATTAGTATTATGCTTATTACTATTATTATTAGCACTATAACTATTATTATTATCCTTATTTCTATTATTATTATCGCAATGACTGTTATTATTATACTTCTCCTATTATTACTATCCCTATTACTCTTGTCTTTATCCTTATAAGTATTATTATTATCCTTATTACTATTATTATTATCGCTATAACTATTATTATTATCCTTATTACTATTATTATTATCGCAATGACTGTTATTATTATCCTTATTCTATTATTACTATCCCTATTACTCTTCTCTTTATCCTTATAACAATTATTATTATCCTTATTACTATTATTATTATCGCTATAACTATTATTATTATCCTTACTACTATTATTATTATCGCTATGACTGTTATTATTATCCTTATTCTATTATTACTATCCCTATTACTCTTCTCTTTATCCTTATAACTATTATTATTTCCCTTATTACTATTATTATTATCATTATAACTGTTATTATTATCCTTATTACAAGTATTATTATCTCTATAACTATTATTGTTATCCTCATTACTATTATTATTATCGCTATGACTGTTATTATTATACTTATTCTATTATTACTATCCCTATTACTCTTGTCTCTATCCTTATAACTATTATTATTATCCTCATTACTATTATTATTATCGCTATGACTGTTATTATTATCCTTATTCTATTATTACTAACCCTATTACTCTTGTCTTTATCCTTATAACTATTATTATTATCCTTATTACCATTATTATTATCGCTATAACTATTATTATTATCCTTATTACTATTATTATTATCGCAATGACTGTTATTATTATCCTTATTCTATTATTACTATCCCTATTATTCTTCTCTTTATCCTTATAACAATTATTATTATCCTTATTACTATTATTATTAACCTTACTACTATTATTATTATCGCTATGACTGTTATTATTATCCTTATTCTATTATTACTATCCCTATTACTCTTCTCTTTATCCTTATAACTATTATTATTTCCCTTATTACTATTATTATTATCATTATAACTGTTATTATTATCCTTATTACTAGTATTATTATCTCTATAACTATTATTGTTATCCTCATTACTATTATTATTATCGCTTTGACTGTTATTATTATCCTTATTCTATTATTACTATCCATATTACTCTTGTCTTTATCCTGATATTTATTATTATTTCCCTTATTACTATTATTATTATCGCTATAACTGTTATTATCATCCTTATTACTAGTATTATTAGCACTATAACTATTACGTTTATCCTTATTACTATTATTATTCGCACTATAACTATTATTATTATCCTTATTACTATTATTATTATCGCTATACTATTATTATTATCCTTATTACTATTATTATTATCGCTATGACTGTTATTATTATACTTATTATATTATTACTATCCCTATTACTCTTGTCTCTATCCTTATAACTATTATTATTATCCTCATTACTATTATTATTATCCTTATTCTATTATTACTATCCCTATTACTCTTCTCTTTATCCTTATAACTATTATTATTATCCTTATTACTAGTATTATTATCTCTATAACTATTATTGTTATCCTCATTACTATTATTATTATCGCTATGACTGTTATTATTATCCTTATTCTATTATTACTATCCCTATTACTCTTGTCTTTATCCTGATATTTATTATTATTTCCCTTATTACTATTATTATTATCGCTATAACTGTTATTATTATACATATTCTATTATTACTATCCCTATTACTCTTGTCTTTATCCTTATAACTATTATTATTATCCTTATAACTATTATTATTTCCCTTATTACTATTATTATTATCCTTACTACTATTATTATTATCGCTATGACTGTTATTATTATCCTTATTCTATTATTACTATCCCTATTACTCTTCTCTTTATCCTTATAACTATTATTATTATCCTTATTACTATTATTATTATCGCTATGACTGTTATCATTATACTTATTCTATTATTACTATCCCTATTACTCTTGTCTCTATCCTTATAACTATTATTATTATGCTTGTTACTATTATTATTAGCACTGTAACTATTATTATTATCCTTATTTCTATTATTATTATCGCAATGACTGTTATTATTATACTTCTCCTATTATTACTATCCCTATTACTCTTGTCTTTATCCTTATAAGTATTATTATTATCCTTATTACTATTATTATTATCGCTATAACTATTATTATTATCCTTATTACTATTATTATTATCGCAATGACTGTTATTATTATCCTTATTCTATTATTACTATCCCTATTACTCTTCTCTTTATCCTTATAACAATTATTATTATCCTTATTACTATTATTATTATCGCTATAACTATTATTATTATCCTTACTACTATTATTATTATCGCTATGACTGTTATTATTATCCTTATTCTATTATTACTATCCCTATTACTCTTGTCTTTATCCTTATAACTATTATTATTATCCTTATAACTATTATTATTACCCTTATTACTATTATTATTATCCTTACTACTATTATTATTATCGCTATGACTGTTATTATTATCCTTATTCTATTATTACTATCCCTATTACTCTTGTCTCTATCCTTATAACTATTATTATTATGCTTGTTACTATTATTATTAGCACTGTAACTATTATTATTATCCTTATTTCTATTATTATTATCGCAATGACTGTTATTATTATACTTCTTCTATTATTACTATCCCTATTACTCTTGTCTTTATCCTGATATTTATTATTATTTCCCATATTACTATTATTATTATCGCTATGACTGTTATTATTATACTTATTCTATTATTACTATCCCTATTACTCTTGTCTTTATCCTTATAACTATTATTATGATCCTTATAACTATTATTATTACCCTTATTACTATTATTATTATCCTTACTACTATTATTATTATCGCTATGACTGTTATTATTATCCTTATTCTATTATTACTATCCCTATTACTCTTGTCTTTATCCTTATAACTATTATTATTTCCCTTATTACTATTATTATTATCCTTATTACTATTATTATTATCGCTATAACCATTATTATTATCCTTATTGCTATTATTACTAGCACTATAACTATTATTATTATCCTTATTATTATTAGTATTATCGCTATGACTGTTATTATTATGCTTATTCTACTATTACTATCCCTATTACTCTTGTCTCTATTCTTATAACTATTATTATTATGCTTATTACTATTATTATTATCGCTATAACTATTATTATTATCCTTACTACTATTATTATTATCGCTATGACTGTTATTATTATCCTTATTCTATTATTACTATCCCTATTACTCTTGTCTTTATCCTTATAACTATTATTATTTCCCTTATTACTATTATTATTATCATTATAACTGTTATTATTATCCTTATTACAAGTATTATTATCTCTATAACTATTATTGTTATCCTCATTACTATTATTATTATCGCTATGACTGTTATTATTATACTTATTCTATTATTACTATCCCTATTACTCTTGTCTCTATCCTTATAACTATTATTATTATCCTCATTACTATTATTATTATCGCTATGACTGTTATTATTATCCTTATTCTATTATTACTATCCCTATTACTCTTGTCTTTATCCTTATAACTATTATTATTATCCTTATTACCATTATTATTATCGCTATAACTATTATTATTATCCTTATTACTATTATTATTATCGCAATGACTGTTATTATTATCCTTATTCTATTATTACTATCCCTATTACTCTTCTCTTTATCCTTATAACAATTATTATTATCCTTATTACTATTATTATTAACCTTACTACTATTATTATTATCGCTATGACTGTTATTATTATCCTTATTCTATTATTACTATCCCTATTACTCTTCTCTTTATCCTTATAACTATTATTATTTCCCTTATTACTATTATTATTATCATTATAACTGTTATTATTATCCTTATTACTAGTATTATTATCTCTATAACTATTATTGTTATCCTCATTACTATTATTATTATCGCTATGACTGTTATTATTATACTTATTCTATTATTACTATCCCTATTACTCTTGTCTCTATCCTTATAACTATTATTATTATCCTCATTACTATTATTATTATCGCTATGACTGTTATTATTATCCTTATTCTATTATTACTATCCCTATTACTCTTGTCTTTATCCTTATAACTATTATTATTATCCTTATTACTATTATTATTATCGCAATAACTATTTTTATTATCCTTATTACTATTATTATTATCGCAATGACTGTTATTATTATCCCTATTCTATTATTACTATCCCTATTACTCTTCTCTTTATCCTTATAACAATTATTATTATCCTTATTACTATTATTATTATCGCTATAACTATTATTATTATCCTTATTACTATTATTACTAGCACTATAACTATTATTATTATCCTCATTACTATTATTATTATCGCTATGACTGTTATTATTATACTTATTCTATTATTACTATCCCTATTACTCTTGTCTCTATCCTTATAACTATTATTATTATCCTCATTACTATTGTTATTATCGCTATAACTATTATTATTATCCTTATTACTATTATTATTATCGCAATGACTGTTATTATTATCCCTATTCTATTATTACTATCCCTATTACTCTTCTCTTTATCCTTATAACAATTATTATTATCCTTATTACTATTATTATTATCGCTATAATTATTAGTATTATGCTTATTACTATTATTATTAGCACTATAACTATTATTATTATCCTTATTACTATTATTATTATCGCAATGACTGTTATTATTATCCTTATTCTATTATTACTATCCCTATTACTCTTCTCTTTATCCTTATAAGTATTATTATTATCCTTATTACTATTATTATTATCGCTATAACTATTATTATTATCCTTATTACTATTATTATTATCGCAATGACTGTTATTATTATCCTTATTCTATTATTACTATCCCTATTACTCTTCTCTTTATCCTTATAACAATTATTATTATCCTTATTACTATTATTATTATCGCTATAACTATTATTATTATCCTTACTACTATTATTATTATCGCTATGACTGTTATTATTATCCTTATTCTATTATTACTATCCCTATTACTCTTCTCTTTATCCTTATAACTATTATTATTATCCTTATAACTATTATTATTACCCTTATTACTAGTATTATTATCTCTATAACTATTATTGTTATCCTCATTACTATTATTATTATCGCTATGACTGTTATTATTATCCTTATTACTATTATTATTATCGCTATGACTGTTATTATTATACTTATTCTATTATTACTATCCCTATTACTCTTGTCTCTATCCTTATAACTATTATTATTATCCTCATTACTATTATTATTATCCTTATTCTATTATTACTATCCCTATTACGCTTGTCTTTATCCTTATAACTATTATTATTATCCTTATTACTATTATTATTATCGCTATAACTATTATTATTATCCGTACTACTATTATTATTATCGCTATGACTGTTATTATTATCCTTATTCTATTATTACTATCCCTATTACTCTTGTCTTTATCCTTATAACTATTATTATTATCCTTATAACTATTATTATTACCCTTATTACTATTATTATTATCCTTACTACTATTATTATTATCGCTATGACTGTTATTATTATCCTTATTCTATTATTACTATCCCTATTACTCTTGTCTCTATCCTTATAACTATTATTATTATGCTTGTTACTATTATTATTAGCACTCTTAACTATTATTATTATCCTTATTTCTATTATTATTATCGCAATGACTGTTATTATTATACTTCTTCTATTATTACTATCCCTATTACTCTTGTCTTTATCCTGATATTTATTATTATTTCCCATATTACTATTATTATTATCGCTATAACTGTTATTATTATACTTATTCTATTATTACTATCCCTATTACTCTTGTCTTTATCCTTATAACTATTATTATGATCCTTATAACTATTATTATTACCCTTATTACTATTATTATTATCCTTACTACTATTATTATTATCGCTATGACTGTTATTATTATCCTTATTCTATTATTACTATCCCTATTACTCTTGTCTTTATCCTTATAACTATTATTATTTCCCTTATTACTATTATTATTATCCTTATTACTATTATTATTATCGCTATAACCATTATTATTATCCTTATTGCTATTATTACTAGCACTATAACTATTATTATTATCCTTATTATTATTAGTATTATCGCTATGACTGTTATTATTATGCTTATTCTACTATTACTATCCCTATTACTCTTGTCTCTATTCTTATAACCATTATTATTACGCTTATTACTATTGTTATTATCGCTATAACTATTATTATTATCCTTACTACTATTATTATTATCGCTATGACTGTTATTATTATCCTTATTCTATTATTACTATCCCTATTACTCTTGTCTTTATCCTTATAACTATTATTATTTCCCTTATTACTATTATTATTATCATTATAACTGTTATTATTATCCTTATTACAAGTATTATTATCTCTATAACTATTATTGTTATCCTCATTACTATTATTATTATCGCTATGACTGTTGTTATTATCCTTATTCTATTATTACTATCCATATTACTCTTGTCTTTATCCTGATATTTATTATTATTTCCCTTATTACTATTATTATTATCGCTATAACTGTTATTATCATCCTTATTACTAGTATTATTAGCACTATAACTATTACGTTTATCCTTATTACTATTATTATTCGCACTATAACTATTATTATTATCCTTATTACTATTATTATTATCGCTATACTATTATTATTATCCTTATTACTATTATTATTATCGCTATGACTGTTATTATTATACTTATTCTATTATTACTATCCCTATTACTCTTGTCTCTATCCTTATAACTATTATTATTATCCTCATTACTATTATTATTATCCTTATTCTATTATTACTATCCCTATTACTCCTCTCTTTATCCTTATAACTATTATTATTATCCTTATTACTAGTATTATTATCTCTATAACTATTATTGTTATCCTCATTACTATTATTATTATCGCTATGACTGTTATTATTATCCTTATTCTATTATTACTATCCCTATTACTCTTGTCTCTATCCTTATAACTATTATTATTATGCTTGTTACTATTATTATTAGCACTGTAACTCTTATTATTATCCTTATTTCTATTATTATTATCGCAATGACTGTTATTATTATACTTCTTCTATTATTACTATCCCTATTACTCTTGTCTTTATCCTGATATTTATTATTATTTCCCTTATTACTATTATTATTATCGCTATAACTGTTATTATTATACATATTCTATTATTACTATCCCTATTACTCTTGTCTTTATCCTTATAACTATTATTATTTCCCTTATTACTATTATTATTATCCTTACTACTATTATTATTATCGCTATGACTGTTATTATTATCCTTATTCTATTATTACTATCCCTATTACTCTTCTCTTTATCCTTATAACTATTATAATTATCCTTATTACTATTATTATTATCGCTATGACTGTTATCATTATACTTATTCTATTATTACTATCCCTATTACTCTTGTCTTTATCCTGATAATTATTATTATTTCCCTCATTACTATTATTGTTATCGCTATGACTGTTATTATTATCCTTATTCTATTATTACTATCCATATTACTCTTGTTTTTATCCTTATAACTTTTATTGTTATTCTTATTACTATTATTATTAGCACTAAAACTATTATTATTATCCTTATTACTATTATTATTATCGCTATGACTGTTATTATTATACTTCTTCTATTATTACTATCCCTACTACTCTTGTCTTTATCCTGATATTTATTATTATTTCCCTTATTACTATTATTATTATCGCTATAACTGTTATTATCATCCTTATTACTAGTATTATTAGCACTATAACTATTACGTTTATCCTTATTACTATTATTATTCGCACTATAACTATTATTATTATCCTTATTACTATTATTATTATCGCTATACTATTATTATTATCCTTATTACTATTATTATTATCGCTATGACTGTTATTATTATACTTATTATATTATTACTATCCCTATTACTCTTGTCTCTATCCTTATAACTATTATTATTATCCTCATTACTATTATTATTATCCTTATTCTATTATTACTATCCCTATTACTCTTCTCTTTATCCTTATAACTATTATTATTATCCTTATTACTAGTATTATTATCTCTATAACTATTATTGTTATCCTCATTACTATTATTATTATCGCTATGACTGTTATTATTATCCTTATTCTATTATTACTATCCCTATTACTCTTGTCTTTATCCTGATATTTATTATTATTTCCCTTATTACTATTATTATTATCGCTATAACTGTTATTATTATACATATTCTATTATTACTATCCCTATTACTCTTGTCTTTATCCTTATAACTATTATTATTATCCTTATAACTATTATTATTTCCCTTATTACTATTATTATTATCCTTACTACTATTATTATTATCGCTATGACTGTTATTATTATCCTTATTCTATTATTACTATCCCTATTACTCTTCTCTTTATCCTTATAACTATTATTATTATCCTTATTACTATTATTATTATCGCTATGACTGTTATCATTATACTAATTCTATTATTACTATCCCTATTACTCTTGTCTTTATCCTGATAATTATTATTATTTCCCTTATTACAATTATTATTATCGCTATGACTGTTATTATTATCCTTATTCTATTATTACTATCCCAATTACTCTTGTCTTTATCCTTATAACTATTATTATTTCCCTTATTACTATTATTATTATCATTATAACTGTTATTATTATCCTTATTACTAGTATTATTATCTCTATACCTATTATTGTTATCCTCATTACTATTATTATTATCGCTATGACTGTTATTATTATCCTTATTCTATTATTACTATCCCTATTACTCTTGTCTCTACCCTTATAACTATTATTATTATGCTTATTACTATTATTATTAGCACTATAACTATTATTATTATCCTTATTTCTATTATTATTATCGCAATGACTGTTATTATTATACTTCTTCTATTATTACTATCCCTATTACTGTTGTCTTTATCCTGATATTTATTATTATTTCCCTTATTACTATTATTATTATCGCTATAACTGTTATTATTATCCTTATTACTAGTATTATTAGCACTATAACTATTATGTTTATCCTTATTACTATTATTATTCGCACTATAACTATTATTATTATCCTTTTTACTATTATTATTATCGCTACGACTGTTATTATTATACTTATTCTATTATTACTATCCCTATTACTCCTGTTCTTATCCTTATAACTTTTATTGTTATGCTTATTACTATTATTATTAGCACTAAAACTATTATTATTATCCTTATTACTATTATTATTATCGCTATGACTGTTATTATTATACTTCTTCTATTATTACTATCCCTACTACTCTTGTCTTTATCGTGATATTTATTATTATTTCCCTTATTACTATTATTATTATCGCTATAACTGTTATTATCATCCTTATTACTAGTATTATTAGCACTATAACTATTATTGTTATCCTCATTACTATTATTATTATCGCTATGACTGTTATTATTATCCTTATTCTATTATTACTATCCCTATTACTCTTGTCTCTATCCTTATAACTATTATTATTATGCTTGTTACTATTATTATTAGCACTGTAACTATTATTATTATCCTTATTTCTATTATTATTATCGCAATGACTGTTATTATTATACTTCTTCTATTATTACTATCCCTATTACTCTTGTCTTTATCCTGATATTTATTATTATTTCACTTATTACTATTATTATTATCGCTATAACTGTTATTATTATACATATTCTATTATTACTATCCCTATTACTCTTGTCTTTATCCTTATAACTATTATTATTATCCTTATAACTATTATTATTTCCCTTATTACTATTATTATTATCCTTACTACTATTATTATTATCGCTATGACTGTTATTATTATCCTTATTTCTATTATTATTATCGCAATGACTGTTATTATTATACTTCTCCTATTATTACTATCCCTATTACTCTTGTCTTTATCCTTATAAGTATTATTATTATCCTTATTACTATTATTATTATCGCTATAACTATTATTATTATCCTTATTACTATTATTATTATCGCAATGACTGTTATTATTATCCTTATTCTATTATTACTATCCCTATTACTCTTGTCTTTATCCTTATAACTATTATTATTTCCCTTATTACTATTATTATTATCATTATAACTGTTATTATTATCCTTATTACTAGTATTATTATCTCTATAACTATTATTGTTATCCTCATTACTATTATTATTATCGCTATGACTGTTATTATTATACTTATTCTATTATTACTATCCCTATTACTCTTGTCTCTATCCTTATAACTATTATTATTATCCTCATTACTATTATTATTATCGCTATGACTGTTATTATTATCCTTATTCTATTATTACTATCCCTATTACTCTTGTCTTTATCCTTATAACTATTATTATTATCCTTATTACTATTATTATGATCGCTATAACTATTATTATTATCCTTATTACTATTATTATTATCGCAATGACTGTTATTATTATCCCTATTCTATTATTACTATCCCTATTACTCTTCTCTTTATCCTTATAACAATTATTATTATCCTAATTTCTATTATTATTATCGCAATAACTGTTATTATTATACTTCTCCTATTATTACTATCCCTATTACTCTTGTCTTTATCCTTATAAGTATTATTATTATCCTTATTACTATTATTATTATCGCTATAACTATTATTATTATCCTTATTACTATTATTATTATCGCAATGACTGTTATTATTATCCTTATTCTATTATTACTATCCCTATTACTCTTCTCTTTATCCTTATAACAATTATTATTATCCTTATTACTATTATTATTATCCTTATTCTATTATTACTATCCCTATTACTCTTCTCTTTATCCTTATAACTATTATTATTATCCTTATAACTATTATTATTATCCTTATTACTAGTATTATTATCTCTATAACTATTATTGTTATCCTTATTACTATTATTATTATCCTTATTCTATTATTACTATCCCTATTACTCTTGTCTTTATCCTTATAACTATTATTATTATCCTTATTACTATTATTATTATCGCAATAACTATTTTTATTATCCTTATTACTATTATTATTATCGCAATGACTGTTATTATTATCCCTATTCTATTATTACTATCCCTATTACTCTTCTCTTTATCCTTATAACAATTATTATTATCCTTATTACTATTATTATTATCGCTATAACTATTATTATTATCCTTATTACTATTATTACTAGCACTATAACTATTATTATTATCCTCATTACTATTATTATTATCGCTATGACTGTTATTATTATACTTATTCTATTATTACTATCCCTATTACACTTGTCTCTATCCTTATAACTATTATTATTATCCTCATTACTATTGTTATTATCGCTATAACTATTATTATTATCCTTATTACTATTATTATTATCGCAATGACTGTTATTATTATCCCTATTCTATTATTACTATCCCTATTACTCTTCTCTTTATCCTTATAACAATTATTATTATCCTTCTTACTATTATTATTATCGCTATAACTATTAGTATTATGCTTATTACTATTATTATTAGCACTATAACTATTATTATTATCCTTATTACTATTATTATTATCGCAATGACTGATATTATTATCCTTATTCTATTATTACTATCCCTATTACTCTTCTCTTTATCCTTATATGTATTATTATTATCCTTATTACTATTATTATTATCGCTATAACTATTATTATTATCCTTACTACTATTGTTATTATCGCTATGACTGTTATTATTATCCTTATTCTATTATTACTATCCCTATTACTCTTCTCTTTATCCTTATAACTATTATTATTATCCTTATAACTATTATTATTACCCTTATTACTAGTATTATTATCTCTATAACTATTATTGTTATCCTCATTACTATTATTATTATCGCTATGACTGTTATTATTATCCTTATTACTATTATTATTATCGCTATGACTGTTATTATTATACTTATTCTATTATTACTATCCCTATTACTCTTGTCTCTATCCTTATAACTATTATTATTATCCTCATTACTATTATTATTATCCTTATTCTATTATTACTATCCCTATTACGCTTGTCTTTATCCTTATAACTATTATTATTATCCTTATTACTATTATTATTATCGCTATAACTATTATTATTATCCGTACTACTATTATTATTATCGCTATGACTGTTATTATTATCCTTATTCTATTATTACTATCCCTATTACTCTTGTCTTTATCCTTATAACTATTATTATTATCCTTATAACTATTATTATTACCCTTATTACTATTATTATTATCCTTACTACTATTATTATTATCGCTATGACTGTTATTATTATCCTTATTCTATTATTACTATCCCTATTACTCTTGTCTTTATCCTTATAACTATTATTATTATCCTTATAACTATTATTATTACCCTTATTACTATTATTATTATCCTTACTACTATTATTATTATCGCTATGACTGTTATTATTATCCTTATTCTATTATTACTATCCCTATTACTCTTGTCTCTATCCTTATAACTATTATTATTATGCTTGTTACTATTATTATTAGCACTGTAACTATTATTATTATCCTTATTTCTATTATTATTATCGCAATGACTGTTATTATTATACTTCTTCTATTATTACTATCCCTATTACTCTTGTCTTTATCCTGATATTTATTATTATTTCACTTATTACTATTATTATTATCGCTATAACTGTTATTATTATACATATTCTATTATTACTATCCCTATTACTCTTGTCTTTATCCTTATAACTATTATTATTATCCTTATAACTATTATTATTTCCCTTATTACTATTATTATTATCCTTACTACTATTATTATTATCGCTATGACTGTTATTATTATCCTTATTCTATTATTACTATCCCTATTACTCTTCTCTTTATCCTTATAACTATTATTATTATCCTTATTACTATTATTATTATCGCTATGACTGTTATCATTATACTTATTCTATTATTACTATCCCTATTACTCTTGTCTTTATCCTGATAATTATTATAATTTCCCTTATTACAATTATTATTATCGCTATGACTGTTATTATTATCCTTATTCTATTATTACTATCCCAATTACTCTTGTCTTTATCCTTATAACTATTATTATTTCCCTTATTACTATTATTATTATCATTATAACTGATATTATTATCCTTATTACTAGTATTATTATCTCTATAACTATTATTGTTATCCTCATTACTATTATTATTATCGCTATGACTGTTATTATTATCCTTATTCTATTATTACTATCCCTATTACTCTTGTCTCTACCCTTATAACTATTATTATTATGCTTATTACTATTATTATTAGCACTATAACTATTATTATTATCCTTATTTCTATTATTATTATCGCAATGACTGTTATTATTATACTTCTTCTATTATTACTATCCCTATTACTCTTGTCTTTATCCTGATATTTATTATTATTTCCCTTATTACTATTATTATTATCGCTATAACTGTTATTATTATCCTTATTACTAGTATTATTAGCACTATAACTATTATGTTTATCCTTATTACTATTATTATTCGCACTATAACTATTATTATTATCCTTTTTACTATTATTATTATCGCTATGACTGTTATTATTATACTTATTCTATTATATCTATCCCTATTACTCTTGTTCTTATCCTTATAACTTTTATTGTTATGCTTATTACTATTATTATTAGCACTAAAACTATTATTATTATCCTTATTACTATTATTATTATCGCTATGACTGTTATTATTATACTTCTTCTATTATTACTATCCCTACTACTCTTGTCTTTATCGTGATATTTATTATTATTTCCCTTATTACTATTATTATTATCGCTATAACTGTTATTATCATCCTTATTACTAGTATTATTAGCACTATAACTATTATTGTTATCCTCATTACTATTATTATTATCGCTATGACTGTTATTATTATCCTTATTCTATTATTACTATCCCTATTACTCTTGTCTCTATCCTTATAACTATTATTATTATGCTTGTTACTATTATTATTAGCACTGTAACTATTATTATTATCCTTATTTCTATTATTATTATCGCAATGACTGTTATTATTATACTTCTTCTATTATTACTATCCCTATTACTCTTGTCTTTATCCTGATATTTATTATTATTTCACTTATTACTATTATTATTATCGCAATGACTGTTATTATTATCCTTATTCTATTATTACTATCCCTATTACTCTTCTCTTTATCCTTATAACAATTATTATTATCCTTATTACTATTATTATTATCGCTATAACTATTATTATTATCCTTACTACTATTATTATTATCGCTATGACTGTTATTATTATCCTTATTCTATTATTACTATCCCTATTACTCTTCTCTTTATCCTTATAACTATTATTATTATCCTTATAACTATTATTATTACCCTTATTACTAGTATTATTATCTCTATAACTATTATTGTTATCCTCATTACTATTATTATTATCGCTATGACTGTTATTATTATCCTTATTACTATTATTATTATCGCTATGACTGTTATTATTATACTTATTCTATTATTACTATCCCTATTACTCTTGTCTCTATCCTTATAACTATTATTATTATCCTCATTACTATTATTATTATCCTTATTCTATTATTACTATCCCTATTACTCTTGTCTTTATCCTTATAACTATTATTATTATCCTTATAACTATTATTATTACCCTTATTACTAGTATTATTATCTCTATAACTATTATTGTTATCCTCATTACTATTATTATTATCGCTATGACTGTTATTATTATCCTTATTACTATTATTATTATCGCTATGACTGTTATTATTATACTTATTCTATTATTACTATCCCTATTACTCTTGTCTCTATCCTTATAACTATTATTATTATCCTCATTACTATTATTATTATCCTTATTCTATTATTACTATCCCTATTACGCTTGTCTTTATCCTTATAACTATTATTATTATCCTTATTACTATTATTATTATCGCTATAACTATTATTATTATCCGTACTACTATTATTATTATCGCTATGACTGTTATTATTATCCTTATTCTATTATTACTATCCCTATTACTCTTGTCTCTATCCTTATAACTATTATTATTATCCTCATTACTATTATTATTATCGCTATGACTGTTATTATTATCCTTATTACTATTATTATTATCGCTATGACTGTTATTATTATACTTATTCTATTATTACTATCCCGTTTACTCTTGTCTCTATCCTTATAACTATTATTATTATCCTCATTACTATTATTATTATCCTTATTCTATTATTACTATCCCTATTACGCTTGTCTTTATCCTTATAACTATTATTATTATCCTTATTACTATTATTATTATCGCTATAACTATTATTATTATCCGTACTACTATTATTATTATCGCTATGACTGTTATTATTATCCTTATTCTATTATTACTATCCCTATTACTCTTGTCTTTATCCTTATAACTATTATTATTATCCTTATAACTATTATTATTACCCTTATTACTATTATTATTATCCTTACTACTATTATTATTATCGCTATGACTGTTATTATTATCCTTATTCTATTATTACTATCCCTATTACTCTTGTCTCTATCCTTATAACTATTATTATTATGCTTGTTACTATTATTATTAGCACTGTAACTATTATTATTATCCTTATTTCTATTATTATTATCGCAATGACTGTTATTATTATACTTCTTCTATTATTACTATCCCTATTACTCTTGTCTTTATCCTGATATTTATTATTATTTCCCATATTACTATTATTATTATCGCTATAACTGTTATTATTATACTTATTCTATTATTACTATCCCTATTACTCTTGTCTTTATCCTTATAACTATTATTATGATCCTTATAACTATTATTATTACCCTTATTACTATTATTATTATCCTTACTACTATTATTATTATCGCTATGACTGTTATTATTATCCTTATTCTATTATTACTATCCCTATTACTCTTGTCTTTATCCTTATAACTATTATTATTTCCCTTATTACTATTATTATTATCCTTATTACTATTATTATTATCGCTATAACCATTATTATTATCCTTATTGCTATTATTACTAGCACTATAACTATTATTATTATCCTTATTATTATTAGTATTATCGCTATGACTGTTATTATTATGCTTATTCTACTATTACTATCCCTATTACTCTTGTCTCTATTCTTATAACCATTATTATTATGCTTATTACTATTATTATTATCGCTATAACTATTATTATTATCCTTACTACTATTATTATTATCGCTATGACTGTTATTATTATCCTTATTCTATTATTACTATCCCTATTACTCTTGTCTTTATCCTTATAACTATTATTATTTCCCTTATTACTATTATTATTATCATTATAACTGTTATTATTATCCTTATTACAAGTATTATTATCTCTATAACTATTATTGTTATCCTCATTACTATTATTATTATCGCTATGACTGTTATTATTATACTTATTCTATTATTACTATCCCTATTACTGTTGTCTCTATCCTTATAACTATTATTATTATCCTCATTACTATTATTATTATCGCTATGACTGTTATTATTATCCTTATTCTATTATTACTATCCCTATTACTCTTGTCTTTATCCTTATAACTATTATTATTATCCTTATTACTATTATTATTATCGCTATAACTATTATTATTATCCTTATTACTATTATTATTATCGCAATGACTGTTATTATTATCCTTATTCTATTATTACTATCCCTATTACTCTTCTCTTTATCCTTATAACAATTATTATTATCCTTATTACTATTATTATTAACCTTACTACTATTATTATTATCGCTATGACTGTTATTATTATCCTTATTCTATTATTACTATCCCGATTACTCTTCTCTTTATCCTTATAACTATTATTATTTCCCTTATTACTATTATTATTATCATTATAACTGTTATTATTATCCTTATTACTAGTATTATTATCTCTATAACTATTATTGTTATCCTCATTACTATTATTATTATCGCTATGACTGTTATTATTATCCTTATTCTATTATTACTATCCATATTACTCTTGTCTTTATCCTGATATTTATTATTATTTCCCTTATTACTATTATTATTATCGCTATAACTGTTATTATCATCCTTATTACTAGTATTATTAGCACTATAACTATTACGTTTATCCTTATTACTATTATTATTCGCACTATAACTATTATTATTATCCTTATTACTATTATTATTATCGCTATACTATTATTATTATCCTTATTACTATTATTATTATCGCTATGACTGTTATTATTATACTTATTCTATTATTACTATCCCTATTACTCTTGTCTCTATCCTTATAACTATTATTATTATCCTCATTACTATTATTATTATCCTTATTCTATTATTACTATCCCTATTACTCCTCTCTTTATCCTTATAACTATTATTATTATCCTTATTACTAGTATTATTATCTCTATAACTATTATTGTTATCCTCATTACTATTATTATTATCGCTATGACTGTTATTATTATCCTTATTCTATTATTACTATCCCTATTACTCTTGTCTCTATCCTTATAACTATTATTATTATGCTTGCTACTATTATTATTAGCACTGTAACTCTTATTATTATCCTTATTTCTATTATTATTATCGCAATGACTGTTATTATTATACTTCTTCTATTATTACTATCCCTATTACTCTTGTCTTTATCCTGATATTTATTATTATTTCCCTTATTACTATTATTATTATCGCTATAACTGTTATTATTATACATATTCTATTATTACTATCCCTATTACTCTTGTCTTTATCCTTATAACTATTATTATTATCCTTATAACTATTATTATTTCCCTTATTACTATTATTATTATCCTTACTACTATTATTATTATCGCTATGACTGTTATTATTATCCTTATTCTATTATTACTATCCCTATTACTCTTCTCTTTATCCTTATAACTATTATAATTATCCTTATTACTATTATTATTATCGCTATGACTGTTATCATTATACTTATTCTATTATTACTATCCCTATTACTCTTGTCTTTATCCTGATAATTATTATTATTTCCCTCATTACTATTATTGTTATCGCTATGACTGTTATTATTATCCTTATTCTATTATTACTATCCATATTACTCTTGTTTTTATCCTTATAACTTTTATTGTTATTCTTATTACTATTATTATTAGCACTAAAACTATTATTATTATCCTTATTACTATTATTATTATCGCTATGACTGTTATTATTATACTTCTTCTATTATTACTATCCCTACTACTCTTGTCTTTATCCTGATATTTATTATTATTTCCCTTATTACTATTATTATTATCGCTATAACTGTTATTATCATCCTTATTACTAGTATTATTAGCACTATAACTATTACGTTTATCCTTATTACTATTATTATTCGCACTATAACTATTATTATTATCCTTATTACTATTATTATTATCGCTATACTATTATTATTATCCTTATTACTATTATTATTATCGCTATGACTGTTATTATTATACTTATTATATTATTACTATCCCTATTACTCTTGTCTCTATCCTTATAACTATTATTATTATCCTCATTACTATTATTATTATCCTTATTCTATTATTACTATCCCTATTACTCTTCTCTTTATCCTTATAACTATTATTATTATCCTTATTACTAGTATTATTATCTCTATAACTATTATTGTTATCCTCATTACTATTATTATTATCGCTATGACTGTTATTATTATCCTTATTCTATTATTACTATCCCTATTACTCTTGTCTTTATCCTGATATTTATTATTATTTCCCTTATTACTATTATTATTATCGCTATAAGTGTTATTATTATACATATTCTATTATTACTATCCCTATTACTCTTGTCTTTATCCTTATAACTATTATTATTATCCTTATAACTATTATTATTTCCCTTATTACTATTATTATTATCCTTACTACTATTATTATTATCGCTATGACTGTTATTATTATCCTTATTCTATTATTACTATCCCTATTACTCTTCTCTTTATCCTTATAACTATTATTATTATCCTTATTACTATTATTATTATCGCTATGACTGTTATCATTATACTTATTCTATTATTACTATCCCTATTACTCTTGTCTTTATCCTGATAATTATTATTATTTCCCTTATTACAATTATTATTATCGCTATGACTGTTATTATTATCCTTATTCTATTATTACTATCCCAATTACTCTTGTCTTTATCCTTATAACTATTATTATTTCCCTTATTACTATTATTATTATCATTATAACTGTTATTATTATCCTTATTACTAGTATTATTATCTCTATAACTATTATTGTTATCCTCATTACTATTATTATTATCGCTATGACTGTTATTATTATCCTTATTCTATTATTACTATCCCTATTACTCTTGTCTCTACCCTTATAACTATTATTATTATGCTTATTACTATTATTATTAGCACTATAACTATTATTATTATCCTTATTTCTATTATTATTATCGCAATGACTGTTATTATTATACTTCTTCTATTATTACTATCCCTATTACTGTTGTTTTTATCCTGATATTTATTATTATTTCCCTTATTACTATTATTATTATCGCTATAACTGTTATTATTATCCTTATTACTAGTATTATTAGCACTATAACTATTATGTTTATCCTTATTACTATTATTATTCGCACTATAACTATTATTATTATCCTTTTTACTATTATTATTATCGCTATGACTGTTATTATTATACTTATTCTATTATTACTATCCCAATTACTCTTGTTCTTATCCTTATAACTTTTATTGTTATGCTTATTACTATTATTATTAGCACTAAAACTATTATTATTATCCTTATTACTATTATTATTATCGCTATGACTGTTATTATTATACTTCTTCTATTATTACTATCCCTACTACTCTTGTCTTTATCGTGATATTTATTATTATTTCCCTTATTACTATTATTATTATCGCTATAACTGTTATTATCATCCTTATTACTAGTATTATTAGCACTATAACTATTATTGTTATCCTCATTACTATTATTATTATCGCTATGACTGTTATTATTATCCTTATTCTATTATTACTATCCCTATTACTCTTGTCTCTATCCTTATAACTATTATTATTATGCTTGTTACTATTATTATTAGCACTGTAACTATTATTATTATCCTTATTTCTATTATTATTATCGCAATGACTGTTATTATTATACTTCTTCTATTATTACTATCCCTATTACTCTTGTCTTTATCCTGATATTTATTATTATTTCACTTATTACTATTATTATTATCGCTATAACTGTTATTATTATACATATTCTATTATTACTATCCCTATTACTCTTGTCTTTATCCTTATAACTATTATTATTATCCTTATAACTATTATTATTTCCCTTATTACTATTATTATTATCCTTACTACTATTATTATTATCGCTATGACTGTTATTATTATCCTTATTCTATTATTACTATCCCTATTACTCTTCTCTTTATCCTTATAACTATTATTATTATCCTTATTACTATTATTATTATCGCTATGACTGTTATCATTATACTTATTCTATTATTACTATCCCTATTACTCTTGTCTTTATCCTGATAATTATTATAATTTCCCTTATTACAATTATTATTATCGCTATGACTGTTATTATTATCCTTATTCTATTATTACTATCCCAATTACTCTTGTCTTTATCCTTATAACTATTATTATTTCCCTTATTACTATTATTCTTATCATTATAACTGATATTATTATCCTTATTACTAGTATTATTATCTCTATAACTATTATTGTTATCCTCATTACTATTATTATTATCGCTATGACTGTTATTATTATCCTTATTCTATTATTACTATCCCTATTACTCTTGTCTCTATCCTTATAACTATTATTATTATGCTTATTACTATTATTATTAGCACTATAACTATTATGTTTATCCTTATTACTATTATTATTCGCACTATAACTATTATTATTATCCTTTTTACTATTATTATTATCGCTATGGCTGTTATTATTATACTTATTCTATTATTACTATCCCTATTACTCTTGTTTTTATCCTTATAACTTTTATTGTTATGCTTATTACTATTATTATTAGCACTAAAACTATTATTATTATCCTTATTACTATTATTATTATCGCTATGACTGTTATTATTATACTTCTTCTATTATTACTATCCCTACTACTCTTGTCTTTATCGTGATATTTATTATTATTTCCCTTATTACTATTATTATTATCGCTATAACTGTTATTATCATCATTATTACTAGTATTATTAGCACTATAACTATTACGTTTATCCTTATTACTATTATTATTCGCACTATAACTAGTATTATTATCCTTATTACTATTATTATTATCGCTATACTATTATTACTATCCTTATTACTATTATTATTATCGCTATGACTGTTATTATTATACTTATTCTATTATTACTATCCCTATTACTCTTGTCTCTATCCTTATAACTATTATTATTATCCTCATTACTATTATTATTATCCTTATTCTATTATTACTATCCCTATTACTCTTGTCTTTATCCTTATAACTATTATTATTATCCTTATTACTATTATTATTATCGCTATAACTATTATTATTATCCGTACTACTATTATTATTATCGCTATGACTGTTATTATTATCCTTATTCTATTATTACTATCCCTATTACTCTTCTCTTTATCCTTATAACTATTATTATTATCCTTATACCTATTATTATAATCCTTATTACTAGTATTATTATCTCTATAACTATTATTGTTATCCTCATTACTATTATTATTATCGCTATGACTGTTATTATTATCCTTATTCTATTATTACTATCCCTATTACTCTTGTCTCTATCCTTATAACTATTATTATTATCCTTATTACTAGTATTATTATCTCTATAACTATTATTGTTATCCTCATTACTATTATTATTATCGCTATGACTGTTATTATTATCATTATTCTATTATTACTATCCCTATTACTCTTCTCTTTATCCTTATAACTATTATTATTATCCTTATACCTATTATTATAATCCTTATTACTAGTATTATTATCTCTATAACTATTATTGTTATCCTCATTACTATTATTATTATCGCTATACTGTTATTATCATCCTTATTACTAGTATTATTAGCACTATAACTATTACGTTAATCCTTATTACTATTATTATTCGCACTATAACTATTATTATTATCCTTATTACTATTATTATTATCGCTATACTATTATTATTATCCTTATTACTATTATTATTATCGCTATGACTGTTATTATTATACTTATTCTATTATTACTATCCCTATTACTCTTGTCTCTATCCTTATAACTATTAATATTATCCTCATTACTATTATTATTATCCTTATTCTATTATTACTATCCCTATTACTCTTGTCTTTATCCTTATAACTATTATTATTATCCTTATTACTATTATTATTATCGCTATAACTATTATTATTATCCGTACTACTATTATTATTATCGCTATGACTGCTATTATTATCCTTATTCTATTATTACAATCCCTATTACTCTTGTCTCTATCCTTATAACTATTATTATTATGCTTATTACTATTATTATTAGCACTATAACTATTATTATTATCGCAATGACTGTTATTATTATACTTCTTCTATTATTACTATCCCTATTACTCTTGTCTTTATCCTGATATTTATTATTATTTCCCTTATTACTATTATTATTATCGCTATAACTGTTATTATTATCCTTATTACTAGTATTATTAGCACTATAACTATTATGTTTATCCTTATTACTATTATTATTCGCACTATAACTATTATTATTATCCTTTTTACTATTATTATTATCGCTATGGCTGTTATTATTATACTTATTCTATTATTACTATCCCTATTACTCTTGTTTTTATCCTTATAACTTTTATTGTTATGCTTATTACTATTATTATTAGCACTAAAACTATTATTATTATCCTTATTACTATTATTATTATCGCTATGACTGTTATTATTATACTTCTTCTATTATTACTATCCCTACTACTCTTGTCTTTATCGTGATATTTATTATTATTTCCCTTATTACTATTATTATTATCGCTATAACTGTTATTATCATCCTTATTACTAGTACTATTAGCACTATAACTATTACGTTTATCCTTATTACTATTATTATTCGCACTATAACTATTATTATTATCCTTATTACTATTATTATTATCGCTATACTATTATTACTATCCTTATTACTATTATTATTATCGCTATGACTGTTATTATTATACTTATTCTATTATTACTATCCCTATTACTCTTGTCTCTATCCTTATAACTATTATTATTATCCTCATTACTATTATTATTATCCTTATTCTATTATTACTATCCCTATTACTCTTGTCTTTATCCTTATAACTATTATTATTATCCTTATTACTATTATTATTATCGCTATAACTATCATTATTATCCGTACTACTATTATTATTATCGCTATGACTGTTATTATTATCCTTATTCTATTATTACTATCCCAATTACTCTTGTCTTTATCCTTATAACTATTATTATTTCCCTTATTACTATTATTATTATCATTATAACTGATATTATTATCCTTATTACTAGTATTATTATCTCTATAACTATTATTGTTATCCTCATTACTATTATTATTATCGCTATGACTGTTATTATTATCCTTATTCTATTATTACTATCCCTATTACTCTTGTCTCTACCCTTATAACTATTATTATTATGCTTATTACTATTATTATTAGCACTATAACTATTATTATTATCCTTATTTCTATTATTATTATCGCAATGACTGTTATTATTATACTTCTTCTATTATTACTATCCCTATTACTCTTGTCTTTATCCTGATATTTATTATTATTTCCCTTATTACTATTATTATTATCGCTATAACTGTTATTATTATCCTTATTACTAGTATTATTAGCACTATAACTATTATGTTTATCCTTATTACTATTATTATTCGCACTATAACTATTATTATTATCCTTTTTACTATTATTATTATCGCTATGACTGTTATTATTATACTTATTCTATTATATCTATCCCTATTACTCTTGTTCTTATCCTTATAACTTTTATTGTTATGCTTATTACTATTATTATTAGCACTAAAACTATTATTATTATCCTTATTACTATTATTATTATCGCTATGACTGTTATTATTATACTTCTTCTATTATTACTATCCCTACTACTCTTGTCTTTATCGTGATATTTATTATTATTTCCCTTATTACTATTATTATTATCGCTATAACTGTTATTATCATCCTTATTACTAGGATTATTAGCACTATAACAATTATTGTTATCCTCATTACTATTATTATTATCGCTATGACTGTTATTATTATCCTTATTCTATTATTACTATCCCTATTACTCTTGTCTCTATCCTTATAACTATTATTATTATGCTTGTTACTATTATTATTAGCACTGTAACTATTATTATTATCCTTATTTCTATTATTATTATCGCAATGACTGTTATTATTATACTTCTTCTATTATTACTATCCCTATTACTCTTGTCTTTATCCTGATATTTATTATTATTTCACTTATTACTATTATTATTATCGCTATAACTGTTATTATTATACATATTCTATTATTACTATCCCTATTACTCTTGTCTTTATCCTTATAACTATTATTATTATCCTTATAACTATTATTATTTCCCTTATTACTATTATTATTATCCTTACTACTATTATTATTATCGCTATGACTGTTATTATTATCCTTATTCTATTATTACTATCCCTATTACTCTTCTCTTTATCCTTATAACTATTATTATTATCCTTATTACTAATATTATTATCGCTATGACTGTTATCATTATACTTATTCTATTATTACTATCCCTATTACTCTTGTCTTTATCCTGATAATTATTATTATTTCCCTTATTACAATTATTATTATCGCTATGACTGTTATTATTATCCTTATTCTATTATTACTATCCCAATTACTCTTGTCTTTATCCTTATAACTATTATTATTTCCCTTATTACTATTATTATTATCATTATAACTGTTATTATTATCCTTATTACTAGTATTATTATCTCTATAACTATTATTGTTATCCTCATTACTATTATTATTATCGCTATGACTGTTATTATTATCCTTATTCTATTATTACTATCCCTATTACTCTTGTCTCTATCCTTATAACTATTATTATTATGCTTATTACTATTATTATTAGCACTATAACTATTATGTTTATCCTTATTACTATTATTATTCGCACTATAACTAGTATTATTATCCTTTTTACTATTATTATTATCGCTATGGCTGTTATTATTATACTTATTCTATTATTACTATCCCTATTACTCTTGTTTTTATCCTTATAACTTTTATTGTTATGCTTATTACTATTATTATTAGCACTAAAACTATTACTATTATCCCTATTACTATTATTATTATCGCTATGACTGTTATTATTATACTTCTTCTATTATTACTATCCCTACTACTCTTGTCTTTATCGTGATATTTATTATTATTTCCCTTATTACTATTATTATTATCGCTATAACTGTTATTATCATCCTTATTACTAGTATTATTAGCACTATAACTATTACGTTTATCCTTATTACTATTATTATTCGCACTATAACTAGTATTATTATCCTTATTACTATTATTATTATCGCTATACTATTATTACTATCCCTATTACTATTATTATTATCGCTATGACTGTTATTATTATACTTCTTCTATTATTACTATCCCTACTACTCTTGTCTTTATCGTGATATTTATTATTATTTCCCTTATTACTATTATTATTATCGCTATAACTGTTATTATCATCCTTATTACTAGTATTATTAGCACTATAACTATTACGTTTATCCTTATTACTATTATTATTCGCACTATAACTAGTATTATTATCCTTATTACTATTATTATTATCGCTATACTATTATTACTATCCTTATTACTATTATTATTATCGCTATGACTGTTATTATTATACTTATTCTATTATTACTATCCCTATTACTCTTGTCTCTATCCTTATAACTATTATTATTATCCTCATTACTATTATTATTATCCTTATTCTATTATTACTATCCCTATTACTCTTGTCTTTATCCTTATAACTATTATTATTATCCTTATTACTATTATTATTATCGCTATAACTATTATTATTATCCGTACTACTATTATTATTATCGCTATGACTGTTATTATTATCCTTATTCTATTATTACTATCCCTATTACTCTTCTCTTTATCCTTATAACTATTATTATTATCCTTATACCTATTATTATAATCCTTATTACTAGTATTATTATCTCTATAACTATTATTGTTATCCTCATTACTATTATTATTATCGCTATGACTGTTATTATTATCCTTATTCTATTATTACTATCCCTATTACTCTTGTCTCTATCCTTATAACTATTATTATTATCCTTATTACTAGTATTATTATCTCTATAACTATTATTGTTATCCTCATTACTATTATTATTATCGCTATGACTGTTATTATTATCATTATTCTATTATTACTATCCCTATTACTCTTCTCTTTATCCTTATAACTATTATTATTATCCTTATACCTATTATTATAATCCTTATTACTAGTATTATTATCTCTATAACTATTATTGTTATCCTCATTACTATTATTATTATCGCTATACTGTTATTATCATCCTTATTACTAGTATTATTAGCACTATAACTATTACGTTTATCCTTATTACTATTATTATTCGCACTATAACTATTATTATTATCCTTATTACTATTATTATTATCGCTATACTATTATTATTATCCTTATTACTATTATTATTATCGCTATGACTGTTATTATTATACTTATTCTATTATTACTATCCCTATTACTCTTGTCTCTATCCTTATAACTATTAATATTATCCTCATTACTATTATTATTATCCTTATTCTATTATTACTATCCCTATTACTCTTGTCTTTATCCTTATAACTATTATTATTATCCTTATTACTATTATTATTATCGCTATAACTATTATTATTATCCGTACTACTATTATTATTATCGCTATGACTGTTATTATTATCCTTATTCTATTATTACAATCCCTATTACTCTTGTCTCTATCCTTATAACTATTATTATTATGCTTATTACTATTATTATTAGCACTATAACTATTATTATTATCGCAATGACTGTTATTATTATACTTCTTCTATTATTACTATCCCTATTACTCTTGTCTTTATCCTGATATTTATTATTATTTCCCTTATTACTATTATTATTATCGCTATAACTGTTATTATTATCCTTATTACTAGTATTATTAGCACTATAACTATTATGTTTATCCTTATTACTATTATTATTCGCACTATAACTATTATTATTATCCTTTTTACTATTATTATTATCGCTATGGCTGTTATTATTATACTTATTCTATTATTACTATCCCTATTACTCTTGTTTTTATCCTTATAACTTTTATTGTTATGCTTATTACTATTATTATTAGCACTAAAACTATTATTATTATCCTTATTACTATTATTATTATCGCTATGACTGTTATTATTATACTTCTTCTATTATTACTATCCCTACTACTCTTGTCTTTATCGTGATATTTATTATTATTTCCCTTATTACTATTATTATTATCGCTATAACTGTTATTATCATCCTTATTACTAGTATTATTAGCACTATAACTATTACGTTTATCCTTATTACTATTATTATTCGCACTATAACTAGTATTATTATCCTTATTACTATTATTATTATCGCTATACTATTATTACTATCCCTATTAGTCTTGTCTCTATCCTTATAACTATTATTATTATCCTCATTACTATTATTATTATCCTCATTACTATTATTATTATCCTTATTCTATTATTACTATCCCTATTACTCTTGTCTTTATCCTTATAACTATTATTATTATCCTTATTACTATTATTATTATCGCTATAACTATTATTATTATCCGTACTACTATTATTATTATCGCTATGACTGTTATTATTATCCTTATTCTATTATTACTATCCCTATTACTCTTCTCTTTATCCTTATAACTATTATTATTATCCTTATACCTATTATTATAATCCTTATTACTAGTATTATTATCTCTATAACTATTATTGTTATCCTCATTACTATTATTATTATCGCTATGACTGTTATTATTATCCTTATTCTATTATTACTATCCCTATTACTCTTGTCTCTATCCTTATAACTATTATTATTATCCTTATTACTAGTATTATTATCTCTATAACTATTATTGTTATCCTCATTACTATTATTATTATCGCTATGACTGTTATTATTATCATTATTCTATTATTACTATCCCTATTACTCTTCTCTTTATCCTTATAACTATTATTATTATCCTTATACCTATTATTATAATCCTTATTACTAGTTTTATTATCTCTATAACTATTATTGTTATCCTCATTACTATTATTATTATCGCTATGACTGTTATTATTATCCTTATTCTATTATTACTATCCCTATTACTCTTGTCTCTATCCTTATAACTATTATTATTATGCTTATTACTATTATTATTAGCACTATAACTATTATGTTTATCCTTATTACTATTATTATTCGCACTATAACTATTATTATTATCCTTTTTACTATTATTATTATCGCTATGGCTGTTATTATTATACTTATTCTATTATTACTATCCCTATTACTCTTGTTTTTATCCTTATAACTTTTATTGTTATGCTTATTACTATTATTATTAGCACTAAAACTATTATTATTATCCTTATTACTATTATTATTATCGCTATGACTGTTATTATTATACTTCTTCTATTATTACTATCCCTACTACTCTTGTCTTTATCGTGATATTTATTATTATTTCCCTTATTACTATTATTATTATCGCTATAACTGTTATTATCATCCTTATTACTATTATTATTATCGCTATACTATTATTACTATCCTTATTACTATTATTATTATCGCTATGACTGTTATTATTATACTTATTCTATTATTACTATCCCTATTACTCTTGTCTCTATCCTTATAACTATTATTATTATCCTCATTACTATTATTATTATCCTCATTACTATTATTATTATCCTTATTCTATTATTACTATCCCTATTACTCTTGTCTTTATCCTTATAACTATTATTATTATCCTTATTACTATTATTATTATCGCTATAACTATTATTATTATCCGTACTACTATTATTATTATCGCTATGACTGTTATTATTATCCTTATTCTATTATTACTATCCCTATTACTCTTCTCTTTATCCTTATAACTATTATTATTATCCTTATACCTATTATTATAATCCTTATTACTAGTATTATTATCTCTATAACTATTATTGTTATCCTCATTACTATTATTATTATCGCTATGACTGTTATTATTATCCTTATTCTATTATTACTATCCCTATTACTCTTGTCTCTATCCTTATAACTATTATTATTATCCTTATTACTAGTATTATTATCTCTATAACTATTATTGTTATCCTCATTACTATTATTATTATCGCTATGACTGTTATTATTATCATTATTCTATTATTACTATCCCTATTACTCTTCTCTTTATCCTTATAACTATTATTATTATCCTTATACCTATTATTATAATCCTTATTACTAGTATTATTATCTCTATAACTATTATTGTTATCCTCATTACTATTATTATTATCGCTATACTGTTATTATCATCCTTATTACTAGTATTATTAGCACTATAACTATTACGTTTATCCTTATTACTATTATTATTCGCACTATAACTATTATTATTATCCTTATTACTATTATTATTATCGCTATACTATTATTATTATCCTTATTACTATTATTATTATCGCTATGACTGTTATTATTATACTTATTCTATTATTACTATCCCTATTACTCTTGTTTTTATCCTTATAACTTTTATTGTTATGCTTATTACTATTATTATTAGCACTAAAACTATTATTATTATCCTTATTACTATTATTATTATCGCTATAACTGTTATTATCATCCTTATTACTAGTATTATTAGCACTATAACTATTACGTTTATCCTTATTACTATTATTATTCGCACTATAACTAGTATTATTATCCTTATTACTATTATTATTATCGCTATACTATTATTACTATCCTTATTACTATTATTATTATCGCTATGACTGTTATTATTATACTTATTCTATTATTACTATCCCTATTACTCTTGTCTCTATCCTTATAACTATTATTATTATCCTCATTACTATTATTATTATCCTCATTACTATTATTATTATCCTCATTACTATTATTATTATCCTTATTCTATTATTACTATCCCTATTACTCTTGTCTTTATCCTTATAACTATTATTATTATCCTTATTACTATTATTATTATCGCTATAACTATTATTATTATCCGTACTACTATTATTATTATCGCTATGACTGTTATTATTATCCTTATTCTATTATTACTATCCCTATTACTCTTCTCTTTATCCTTATAACTATTATTATTATCCTTATACCTATTATTATAATCCTTATTACTAGTATTATTATCTCTATAACTATTATTGTTATCCTCATTACTATTATTATTATCGCTATGACTGTTATTATTATCCTTATTCTATTATTACTATCCCTATTACTCTTGTCTCTATCCTTATAACTATTATTATTATCCTTATTACTAGTATTATTATCTCTATAACTATTATTGTTATCCTCATTACTATTATTATTATCGCTATGACTGTTATTATTATCATTATTCTATTATTACTATCCCTATTACTCTTCTCTTTATCCTTATAACTATTATTATTATCCTTATACCTATTATTATAATCCTTATTACTAGTATTATTATCTCTATAACTATTATTGTTATCCTCATTACTATTATTATTATCGCTATACTGTTATTATCATCCTTATTACTAGTATTATTAGCACTATAACTATTACGTTTATCCTTATTACTATTATTATTCGCACTATAACTATTATTATTATCCTTATTACTATTATTATTATCGCTATAACTATTATTATTATCCTTACTACTATTATTATTATCGCTATGACTGTTATTATTATCCTTATTCTATTATTACTATCCCTATTACTCTTCTCTTTATCCTTATAACTATTATTATTATCCTTATTACTATTATTATTATCGCTATGACTGTTATTATTATACTTATTATATTATTAATATCCCTATTACTCTTGTCTCTATCCTTATAACTATTATTATTATCCTCATTACTATTATTATTATCCTTATTCTATTATTACTATCCCTATTAGGCTTGTCTTTATCCTTATAACTATTATTATTATCCTTATTACTATTATTATTATCGCTATAACTATTATTATTATCCGTACTACTATTATTATTATCGCTATGACTGTTATTATTATCCTTATTCTATTATTACTATCCCTATTACTCTTGTCTTTATCCTTATAACTATTATTATTACCCTTATTACTATTATTATTATCCTTACTACTATTATTATTATCGCTATGACTGTTATTATTATCCTTATTCTATTATTACTATCCCTATTACTCTTGTCTCTATCCTTATAACTATTATTATTATGCTTGTTACTATTATTATTAGCACTGTAACTATTATTATTATCCTTATTTCTATTATTATTATCGCAATGACTGTTATTATTATACTTCTTCTATTATTACTATCCCTATTACTCTTGTCTTTATCCTGATATTTATTATTATTTCCCATATTACTATTATTATTATCGCTATAACTGTTATTATTATACTTATTCTATTATTACTATCCCTATTACTCTTGTCTTTATCCTTATAACTATTATTATGATCCTTATAACTATTATTATTACCCTTATTACTATTATTATTATCCTTACTACTATTATTATTATCGCTATGACTGTTATTATTATCCTTATTCTCTTATTACTATCCCTATTACTCTTGTCTTTATCCTTATAACTATTATTATTTCCCTTATTACTATTATTATTATCCTTATTACTATTATTATTATCGCTATAACCATTATTATTATCCTTATTGCTATTATTACTAGCACTATAACTATTATTATTATCCTTATTATTATTAGTATTATCGCTATGACTGTTATTATTATGCTTATTCTACTATTACTATCCCTATTACTCTTGTCTCTATTCTTATAACTATTATTATTATGCTTATTACTATTATTATTATCGCTATAACTATTATTATTATCCTTATTCTATTATTACTATCCCTATTACTCTTGTCTTTATCCTTATAACTATTATTATTTCCCTTATTACTATTATTATTATCATTATAACTGTTATTATTATCCTTATTACAAGTATTATTATCTCTATAACTATTATTGTTATCCTCATTACTATTATTATTATCGCTATGACTGTTATTATTATACTTATTCTATTATTACTATCCCTATTACTCTTGTCTCTATCCTTATAACTATTATTATTATCCTCATTACTATTATTATTATCGCTATGACTGTTATTATTATCCTTATTCTATTATTACTATCCCTATTACTCTTGTCTTTATCCTTATAACTATTATTATTATCCTTATTACTATTATTATTATCGCTATAACTATTATTATTATCCTTATTACTATTATTATTATCGCAATGACTGTTATTATTATCCTTATTCTATTATTACTATCCCTATTACTCTTCTCTTTATCCTTATAACAATTATTATTATCCTTATTACTATTATTATTAACCTTACTACTATTATTATTATCGCTATGACTGTTTTTATTATCCTTATTCTATTATTACTATCCCTATTACTCTTCTCTTTATCCTTATAACTATTATTATTTCCCTTATTACTATTATTATTATCATTATAACTGTTATTATTATCCTTATTACTAGTATTATTATCTCTATAACTATTATTGTTATCCTCATTACTATTATTATTATCGCTATGACTGTTATTATTATCCTTATTCTATTATTACTATCCATATTACTCTTGTCTTTATCCTGATATTTATTATTATTTCCCTTATTACTATTATTATTATCGCTATAACTGTTATTATCATCCTTATTACTAGTATTATTAGCACTATAACTATTACGTTTATCCTTATTACTATTATTATTCGCACTATAACTATTATTATTATCCTTATTACTATTATTATTATCGCTATACTATTATTATTATCCTTATTACTATTATTATTATCGCTATGACTGTTATTATTATACTTATTCTATTATTACTATCCCTATTACTCTTGTCTCTATCCTTATAACTATTATTATTATCCTCATTACTATTATTATTATCCTTATTCTATTATTACTATCCCTATTACTCCTCTCTTTATCCTTATAACTATTATTATTATCCTTATTACTAGTATTATTATCTCTATAACTATTATTGTTATCCTTATTACTATTATTATTATCGCTATGACTGTTATTATTATCCTTATTCTATTATTACTATCCCTATTACTCTTGTCTCTATCCTTATAACTATTATTATTATGCTTGTTACTATTATTATTAGCACTGTAACTCTTATTATTATCCTTATTTCTATTATTATTATCGCAATGACTGTTATTATTATACTTCTTCTATTATTACTATCCCTATTACTCTTGCCTTTATCCTGATATTTATTATTATTTCCCTTATTACTATTATTATTATCGCTATAACTGTTATTATTATACATATTCTATTATTACTATCCCTATTACTCTTGTCTTTATCCTTATAACTATTATTATTATCCTTATAACTATTATTATTTCCCTTATTACTATTATTATTATCCTTACTACTATTATTATTATCGCTATGACTGTTATTATTATCCTTATTCTATTATTACTATCCCTATTACTCTTCTCTTTATCCTTATAACTATTATAATTATCCTTATTACTATTATTATTATCGCTATGACTGTTATCATTATACTTATTCTATTATTACTATCCCTATTACTCTTGTCTTTATCCTGATAATTATTATTATTTCCCTCATTACTATTATTGTTATCGCTATGACTGTTATTATTATCCTTATTCTATTATTACTATCCATATTACTCTTGTTTTTATCCTTATAACTTTTATTGTTATTCTTATTACTATTATTATTAGCACTAAAACTATTATTATTATCCTTATTACTATTATTATTATCGCTATGACTGTTATTATTATACTTCTTCTATTATTACTATCCCTACTACTCTTGTCTTTATCCTGATATTTATTATTATTTCCCTTATTACTATTATTATTATCGCTATAACTGTTATTATCATCCTTATTACTAGTATTATTAGCACTATAACTATTACGTTTATCCTTATTACTATTATTATTCGCACTATAACTATTATTATTATCCTTATTACTATTATTATTATCGCTATACTATTATTATTATCCTTATTACTATTATTATTATCGCTATGACTGTTATTATTATACTTATTATATTATTACTATCCCTATTACTCTTGTCTCTACCCTTATAACTATTATTATTATGCTTATTACTATTATTATTAGCACTATAACTATTATTATTATCCTTATTTCTATTATTATTATCGCAATGACTGTTATTATTATACTTCTTCTATTATTACTATCCCTATTACTCTTGTCTTTATCCTGATATTTATTATTATTTCCCTTATTACTATTATTATTATCGCTATAACTGTTATTATTATCCTTATTACTAGTATTATTAGCACTATAACTATTATGTTTATCCTTATTACTATTATTATTCGCACTATAACTATTATTATTATCCTTTTTACTATTATTATTAACGCTATGACTGTTATTTTTATACTTATTCTATTATTACTATCCCTATTACTCTTGTTCTTATCCTTATAACTTTTATTGTTATGCTTATTACTATTATTATTAGCACTAAAACTGTTATTATTATCCTTATTACTATTATTATTATCGCTATGACTGTTATTATTATACTTCTTCTATTATTACTATCCCTACTACTCTTGTCTTTATCGTGATATTTATTATTATTTCCCTTATTACTATTATTATTATCGCTATAACTGTTATTATCATCCTTATTACTAGTATTATTAGCACTATAACTATTATTGTTATCCTCATTACTATTATTATTATCGCTATGACTGTTATTATTATCCTTATTCTATTATTACTATCCCTATTACTCTTGTCTCTATCCTTATAACTATTATTATTATGCTTGTTACTATTATTATTAGCACTGTAACTATTATTATTATCCTTATTTCTATTATTATTATCGCAATGACTGTTATTATTATACTTCTTCTATTATTACTATCCCTATTACTCTTGTCTTTATCCTGATATTTATTATTATTTCACTTATTACTATTATTATTATCGCTATAACTGTTATTATTATACATATTCTATTATTACTATCCCTATTACTCTTGTCTTTATCCTTATAAGTATTATTATTATCCTTATAACTATTATTATGTCCCTTATTACTATTATTATTATCCTTACTACTATTATTATTATCGCTATGACTGTTATTATTATCCTTATTCTATTATTACTATCCCTATTACTCTTCTCTTTATCCTTATAACTATTATTATTATCCTTATTACTATTATTATTATCGCTATGACTGTTATCATTATACTTATTCTATTATTACTATCCCTATTACTCTTGTCTTTATCCTGATAATTATTATAATTTCCCTTATTACAATTATTATTATCGCTATGACTGTTATTATTATCCTTATTCTATTATTACTATCCCAATTACTCTTGTCTTTATCCTTATAACTATTATTATTTCCCTTATTACTATTATTATTATCATTATAACTGATATTATTATCCTTATTACTAGTATTATTATCTCTATAACTATTATTGTTATCCTCATTACTATTATTATTATCGCTATGACTGTTATTATTATCCTTATTCTATTATTACTATCCCTATTACTCTTGTCTCTACCCTTATAACTATTATTATTATGCTTATTACTATTATTATTAGCACTATAACTATTATTATTATCCTTATTTCTATTATTATTATCGCAATGACTGTTATTATTATACTTCTTCTATTATTACTATCCCTATTACTCTTGTCTTTATCCTGATATTTATTATTATTTCCCTTATTACTATTATTATTATCGCTATAACTGTTATTATTATCCTTATTACTAGTATTATTAGCACTATAACTATTATGTTTATCCTTATTACTATTATTATTCGCACTATAACTATTATTATTATCCTTTTTACTATTATTATTATCGCTATGACTGTTATTATTATACTTATTCTATTATATCTATCCCTATTACTCTAATTCTTATCCTTATAACTTTTATTGTTATGCTTATTACTATTATTATTAGCACTAAAACTATTATTATTATCCTTATTACTATTATTATTATCGCTATGACTGTTATTATTATACTTCTTCTATTATTACTATCCCTACTACTCTTGTCTTTATCGTGATATTTATTATTATTTCCCTTATTACTATTATTATTATCGCTATAACTGTTATTATCATCCTTATTACTAGTATTATTAGCACTATAACTATTATTGTTATCCTCATTACTATTATTATTATCGCTATGACTGTTATTATTATCCTTATTCTATTATTACTATCCCTATTACTCTTGTCTCTATCCTTATAACTATTATTATTATGCTTGTTACTATTATTATTAGCACTGTAACTATTATTATTATCCTTATTTCTATTATTATTATCGCAATGACTGTTATTATTATACTTCTTCTATTATTACTATCCCTATTACTCTTGTCTTTATCCTGATATTTATTATTATTTCACTTATTACTATTATTATTATCGCTATAACTGTTATTATTATACATATTCTATTATTACTATCCCTATTACTCTTGTCTTTATCCTTATAACTATTATTATTATCCTTATAACTATTATTATTTCCCTTATTACTATTATTATTATCCTTACTACTATTATTATTATCGCTATGACTGTTATTATTATCCTTATTCTATTATTACTATCCCTATTACTCTTCTCTTTATCCTTATAACTATTATTATTATCCTTATTACTAATATTATTATCGCTATGACTGTTATCATTATACTTATTCTATTATTACTATCCCTATTACTCTTGTCTTTATCCTGATAATTATTATTATTTCCCTTATTACAATTATTATTATCGCTATGACTGTTATTATTATCCTTATTCTATTATTACTATCCCAATTACTCTTGTCTTTATCCTTATAACTATTATTATTTCCCTTATTACTATTATTATTATCATTATAACTGTTATTATTATCCTTATTACTAGTATTATTATCTCTATAACTATTATTGTTATCCTCATTACTATTATTATTATCGCTATGACTGTTATTATTATCCTTATTCTATTATTACTATCCCTATTACTCTTGTCTCTATCCTTATAACTATTATTATTATGCTTATTACTATTATTATTAGCACTATAACTATTATGTTTATCCTTATTACTATTATTATTCGCACTATAACTATTATTATTATCCTTTTTACTATTATTATTATCGCTATGGCTGTTATTATTATACTTATTCTATTATTACTATCCCTATTACTCTTGTTTTTATCCTTATAACTTTTATTGTTATGCTTATTACTATTATTATTAGCACTAAAACTATTATTATTATCCTTATTACTATTATTATTATCGCTATGACTGTTATTATTATACTTCTTCTATTATTACTATCCCTACTACTCTTGTCTTTATCGTGATATTTATTATTATTTCCCTTATTACTATTATTATTATCGCTATAACTGTTATTATCATCCTTATTACTAGTATTATTAGCACTATAACTATTACGTTTATCCTTATTACTATTATTATTCGCACTATAACTAGTATTATTATCCTTATTACTATTATTATTATCGCTATACTATTATTACTATCCTTATTACTATTATTATTATCGCTATGACTGTTATTATTATACTTATTCTATTATTACTATGCCTATTACTCTTGTCTCTATCCTTATAACTATTATTATTATCCTCATTACTATTATTATTATCCTTATTCTATTCTTACTATCCCTATTACTCTTCTCTTTATCCTTATAACTATTATTATTATCCTTATTACTATTATTATTATCGCTATAACTATTATTATTATCCGTACTACTATTATTATTATCGCTATGACTGTTATTATTATCCTTATTCTATTATTACTATCCCTATTACTCTTCTCTTTATCCTTATAACTATTATTATTATCCTTATACCTATTATTATAATCCTTATTACTAGTATTATTATCTCTATAACTATTATTGTTATCCTCATTACTATTATTATTATGGCTATGACTGTTATTATTATCCTTATTCTATTATTACTATCCCTATTACTCTTGTGTCTATCCTTATAACTATTATTATTATCCTTATTACTAGTATTATTATCTCTATAGCTATTATTGTTATCCTCATTACTATTATTATTATCGCTATGACTGTTATTATTATCATTATTCTATTATTACTATCCCTATTACTCTTCTCTTTATCCTTATAACTATTATTATTATCCTTATTACTAGTATTATTATCTCTATAACTATTATTATTATCCTTATTACTATTATTATTATCGCTATGACTGTTATTATTATACTTATTCTATTATTACTATCCCTATTACTCTTGTCTCTATCCTTATAACTATTAATATTATCCTCATTACTATTATTATTATCCTTATTCTATTATTACTATCCCTATTACTCTTGTCTCTATCCTTATAACTATTATTATTATCCTTATTACTAGTATTATTATCTCTATAACTATTATTGTTATCCTCATTACTATTATTATTATCGCTATGACTGGTATTATTATCATTATTCTATTATTACTATCCCTATTACTCTTCTCTTTATCCTTATAACTATTATTATTATCCTTATACCTATTATTATTATCGCTATGACTGTTATTATTATCCTTATTCTATTATTACTATCCCTATTACTCTTGTCTCTATCCTTATAACTATTATTATTATGCTTATTACTATTATTATTCGCACTATAACTATTATTATTATCCTTATTACTATTATTATTATCGCTATAACCATTATTATTATCCTTATTGCTAATATTACTAGCACTATAACTATTATTATTATCCTTATGATTATTAGTATTATCGCTATGACTGTTATTATTATGCTTATTCTACTATTACTATCCCTATTACTCTTGTCTCTATTCTTATTACTATTATTATTATCGCTATAACTATTATTATTATCCTCACTACTATTATTATTATCGCTATGACTGTTATTATTATCCTTATTCTATTATTACTATCCCTATTACTCTTGTCTTTATCCTTATAACTAATATTATTTCCTTTATTACGATTATTATTATCATTATAACTGTTATTATTATGCTTATTACTAGTATTATTATCTCTATAACTATTATTGTTATCCTCATTACTATTATTATTATCGCTATGACTGTTATTATTATACTTATTCTATTATTACTATCCCTATTACTCTTGTCTCTATCCTTATAACTATTATTATTATCCTTATAACTATTATTATTATCCTTATTACTATTATTATTATCGCTATGACTGTTATCATTATACTTATTCTATTATTACTATCCCTATTACTCTTGTCTTTATCCTGATAATTATTATTATTTCCCTTATTACAATTATTATTATCGCTATGACTGTTATTATTATCCTTATTCTATTATTACTATCCCTATTACTCTTGTCTCTATCCTTATAACTATTATTATTATGCTTATTACTATTATTATTCGCACTATAACTATTATTATTATCCTTATTACTATTATTATTATCGCTATAACCATTATTATTATCCTTATTGCTATTATTACTAGCACTATAACTATTATTATTATCCTTATGATTATTAGTATTATCGCTATGACTGTTATTATTATGCTTATTCTACTATTACTATCCCTATTACTCTTGTCTCTATTCTTATTACTATTATTATTATCGCTATAACTATTATTATTATCCTCACTACTATTATTATTATCGCTATGACTGTTATTATTATCCTTATTCTATTATTACTATCCCTATTACTCTTGTCTTTATCCTTATAACTAATATTATTTCCTTTATTACTATTATTATTATCATTATAACTGTTATTATTATGCTTATTACTAGTATTATTATCTCTATAACTATTATTGTTATCCTCATTACTATTATTATTATCGCTATGACTGTTATTATTATACTTATTCTATTATTACTATCCCTATTACTCTTGTCTCTATCCTTATAACTATTATTATTATCCTCATTACTATTATTATTATCGCTATGACTGTTATTATTATCCTTATTCTATTATTACTATCCCTATTACTGTTGTCTTTATCCTTATAACTATTATTATTATCCATATTACTATTATTATTATCGCTATAACTATTATTATTATCCTTATTACTATTATTATTATCGCAATGACTGTTATTATTATCCCTATTCTATTATTACTATCCCTATTACTCTTCTCTTTATCCTTATAACAATTATTATTATCCTTATTACTATTATTATTATCGCTATAACTATTAGTATTATGCTTATTACTATTATTATTAGCACTATAACTATTATTATTATCCTTATTTCTATTATTATTATCGCAATGACTGTTATTATTATACTTCTCCTATTATTACTATCGCTATTACTCTTGTCTTTATCCTTATAAGTATTATTATTATCCTTATTACTATTATTATTATCGCTATAACTATTATTATTATCCTTATTACTATTATTATTATCGCAATGACTGTTATTATTATCCTTATTCTATTATTACTATCCCTATTACTCTTCTCTTTATCCTTACAACAATTATTATTATCCTTATACCTATTATTATAATCCTTATTACTAGTATTATTATCTCTATAACTATTATTGTTATCCTCATTACTATTATTATTATCGCTATACTGTTATTATCATCCTTATTACTAGTATTATTAGCACTATAACTATTACGTTTATCCTTATTACTATTATTATTCGAACTATAACTATTATTATTATCCTTATTACTATTGTTATTATCGCTATACTATTATTATTATCCTTATTACTATTATTATTATAGCTATGACTGTTATTATTATACTTATTCTATTATTACTATCCCTATTACTCTTGTCTCTATCCTTATAACTATTAATATTATCCTCATTACTATTATTATTATCCTTATTCTATTATTACTATCCCTATTACTCTTGTCTTTATCCTTATAACTATTATTATTATCCTTATTACTATTATTATTATCGCTATAACTATTATTATTATCCGTACTACTATTATTATTATCGCTATGACTGTTATTATTATCCTTATTCTATTATTACAATCCCTATTACTCTTGTCTATATCCTTATAACTGTTATTATTATGCTTATTACTATTATTATTAGCACTATAACTATCATTATTATCGCAATGACTGTTATTATTATACTTCTTCTATTATTACTATCCCTATTACTCTTGTCTTTATCCTGATATTTATTATTATTTCCCTTATTACTATTATTATTATCGCTATAACTGTTATTATTATCCTTATTACTAGTATTATTAGCACTATAACTATTATGTTTATCCTTATTACTATTATTATTCGCACTATAACTATTATTATTATCCTTTTTACTATTATTATTATCGCTATGGCTGTTATTATTATACTTATTCTATTATTACTATCCCTATTACTCTTGTTTTTATCCTTATAACTTTTATTGTTATGCTTATTACTATTATTATTAGCACTAAAACTATTATTATTATCCTTATTACTATTATTATTATCGCTATGACTGTTATTATTATACTTCTTCTATTATTACTATCCCTACTACTCTTGTCTTTATCGTGATATTTATTATTATTTCCCTTATTACTATTATTATTATCGCTATAACTGTTATTATCATCCTTATTACTAGTATTATTAGCACTATAACTATTACGTTTATCCTTATTACTATTATTATTCGCACTATAACTAGTATTATTATCCTTATTACTATTATTATTATCGCTATACTATTATTACTATCCTTATTACTATTATTATTATCGCTATGACTGTTATTATTATACTTATTCTATTATTACTATCCCTATTACTCTTGTCTCTATCCTTATAACTATTATTATTATCCTCATTACTATTATTATTATCCTTATTCTATTATTACTATCCCTATTACTCTTGTCTTTATCCTTATAACTATTATTATTATCCTTATTACTATTATTATTATCGCTATAACTATTACTATTATCCGTACTTCTATTATTATTATCGCTATGACTGTTATTATTATCCTTATTCTATTATTACTATCCCTATTACTCTTCTCTTTATCCTTATAACTATTATTATTATCCTTATACCTATTATTATAATCCTTATTACTAGTATTATTATCTCTATAACTATTATTGTTATCCTCATTACTATTATTATTATCGCTATGACTGTTATTATTATCCTTATTCTATTATTACTATCCCTATTACTCTTGTGTCTATCCTTATAACTATTATTATTATCCTTATTACTAGTATTATTATCTCTATAAGTATTATTGTTATCCTCATTACTATTATTATTATCGCTATGACTGTTATTATTATCATTATTCTATTATTACTATCCCTATTACTCTTCTCTTTATCCTTATAACTATTATTATTATCCTTATACCTATTATTATAATCCTTATTACTAGTATTATTATCTCTATAACTATTATTGTTATCCTCATTACTATTATTATTATCGCTATACTGTTATTATCATCCTTATTACTAGTATTATTAGCACTATAACTATTACGTTTATCCTTATTACTATTATTATTCGCACTATAACTATTATTATTATCCTTATTACTATTATTATTATCGCTATACGATTATTATTATCCTTATTACTATTATTATTATCGCTATGACTGTTATTATTATACTTATTCTATTATTACTATCCCTATTACTCTTGTCTCTATCCTTATAACTATTAATATTATCCTCATTACTATTATTATTATCCTTATTCTATTATTACTATCCCTATTACTCTTGTCTTTATCCTTATAACTATTATTATTATCCTTATTACTATTATTATTATCGCTATAACTATTATTATTATCCTCACTACTATTATTATTATCGCTATGACTGTTATTATTATCCTTATTCTATTATTACTATCCCTATTACTCTTGTCTTTATCCTTATAACTAATATTATTTCCCTTATTACTATTATTATTATCATTATAACTGTTATTATTATGCTTATTACTAGTATTATTATCTCTATAACTATTATTGTTATCCTCATTACTATTATTATTATCGCTATGACTGTTATTATTATACTTATTCTATTATTACTATCCCTATTACTGTTGTCTTTATCCTTATAACTATTATTATTATCCATATTACTATTATTATTATCGCTATAACTATTATTATTATCCTTATTACTATTTTTATTATCGCAATGACTGTTATTATTATCCCTATTCTATTATTACTATCCCTATTACTCTTCTCTTTATCCTTATAACAATTATTATTATCCTTATTACTATTATTATTATCGCTATAACTATTAGTATTATGCTTATTACTATTATTATTAGCACTATAACTATTATTATTATCCTTATTTCTATTATTATTATCGCAATGACTGTTATTATTATACTTCTCCTATTATTACTATCGCTATTACTCTTGTCTTTATCCTTATAAGTATTATTATTATCCTTATTACTATTATTATTATCGCTATAACTATTATTATTATCCTTATTACTATTATTATTATCGCAATGACTGTTATTATTATCCTTATTCTATTATTACTATCCCTATTACTCTTCTCTTTATCCTTATAACAATTATTATTATCCTTATACCTATTATTATAATCCTTATTACTAGTATTATTATCTCTATAACTATTATTGTTATCCTCATTACTATTATTATTATCGCTATACTGTTATTATCATCCTTATTACTAGTATTATTAGCACTATAACTATTACGTTTATCCTTATTACTATTATTATTCGCACTATAACTATTATTATTATCCTTATTACTATTATTATTATCGCTATACTATTATTATTATCCTTATTACTATTATTATTATCGCTATGACTGTTATTATTATACTTATTCTATTATTACTATCCCTATTACTCTTGTCTCTATCCTTATAACTATTAATATTATCCTCATTACTATTATTATTATCCTTATTCTATTATTACTATCCCTATTACTCTTGTCTTTATCCTTATAACTATTATTATTATCCTTATTACTATTATTATTATCGCTATAACTATTATTATTATCCGTACTACTATTATTATTATCGCTATGACTGTTATTATTATCCTTATTCTATTATTACAATCCCTATTACTCTTGTCTCTATCCTTATAACTGTTATTATTATGCTTATTACTATTATTATTAGCACTATAACTATTATTATTATCGCAATGACTGTTATTATTATACTTCTTCTATTATTACTATCCCTATTACTCTTGTCTTTATCCTGATATTTATTATTATTTCCCTTATTACTATTATTATTATCGCTATAACTGTTATTATTATCCTTATTACTAGTATTATTAGCACTATAACTATTATGTTTATCCTTATTACTATTATTATTCGCACTATAACTATTATTATTATCCTTTTTACTATTATTATTATCGCTATGGCTGTTATTATTATACTTATTCTATTATTACTATCCCTATTACTCTTGTTTTTATCCTTATAACTTTTATTGTTATGCTTATTACTATTATTATTAGCACTAAAACTATTATTATTATCCTTATTACTATTATTATTATCGCTATGACTGTTATTATTATACTTCTTCTATTATTACTATCCCTACTACTCTTGTCTTTATCGTGATATTTATTATTATTTCCCTTATTACTATTATTATTATCGCTATAACTGTTATTATCATCCTTATTACTAGTATTATTAGCACTATAACTATTACGTTTATCCTTATTACTATTATTATTCGCACTATAACTAGTATTATTATCCTTATTACTATTATTATTATCGCTATACTATTATTACTATCCTTATTACTATTATTATTATCGCTATGACTGTTATTATTATACTTATTCTATTATTACTATCCCTATTACTCTTGTCTCTATCCTTATAACTATTATTATTATCCTCATTACTATTATTATTATCCTTATTACTATTATTATTGTCGCTATAACTATTACTATTATCCGTACTACTATTATTATTATCGCTATGACTGTTATTATTATCCTTATTCTATTATTACTATCCCTATTACTCTTCTCTTTATCCTTATAACTATTATTATTATCCTTATACCTATTATTATAATCCTTATTACTAGTATTATTATCTCTATAACTATTATTGTTATCCTCATTACTATTATTATTATCGCTATGACTGTTATTATTATCCTTATTCTATTATTACTATCCCTATTACTCTTCTCTTTATCCTTATAACTATTATTATTATCCTTATACCTATTATTATAATCCTTATTACTAGTATTATTATCTCTATAACTATTATTGTTATCCTCATTACTATTATTATTATCGCTATGACTGTTATTATTATCATTATTCTATTATTACTATCCCTATTACTCCTCTCTTTATCCTTATAACTATTATTATTATCCTTATACCTATTATTATTATCGCTATGACTGTTATTATTATACTTATTCTATTATTACTATCCCTATTACTCTTGTCTCTATCCTTATAACTATTATTATTATCCTCATTACTATTATTATTATCCTTATTCTATTATTACAATCCCTATTACTCTTGTCTTTATCCTGATAACTATTATTATTATCCTTATTACTATTATTATTATCGCTATAACTATTATTATTATCCGTACTACTATTATTATTATCGCTATGACTGTTATTATTATCCTTATTCTATTATTACAATCCCTATTACTCTTGTCTCTATCCTTATAACTATTATTATTATGCTTATTACTATTATTATTAGCACTATAACTATTATTATTATCGCAATGACTGTTATTATTATACTTCTTCTATTATTACTATCCCTATTACTCTTGTCTTTATCCTGATATTTATTATTATTTCCCTTATTACTATTATTATTATCGCTATAACTGTTATTATTATCCTTATTACTAGTATTATTAGCACTATAACTATTATGTTTATCCTTATTACTATTATTATTCGCACTATAACTATTATTATTATCCTTTTTACTATTATTATTATCGCTATGGCTGTTCTTATTATTCTTATTCTATTATTACTATCCCTATTACTCTTGTTTTTATCCTTATAACTTTTATTGTTATGCTTATTACTATTATTATTAGCACTAAAACTATTATTATTATCCTTATTACTATTATTATTATCGCTATGACTGTTATTATTATACTTCTTCTATTATTACTATCCCTACTACTCTTGTCTTTATCGTGATATTTATTATTATTTCCCTTATTACTATTATTATTATCGCTATAACTGTTATTATCATCCTTATTACTAGTACTATTAGCACTATAACTATTACGTTTATCCTTATTACTATTATTATTCGCACTATAACTATTATTATTATCCTTATTACTATTATTATTATCGCTATACTATTATTACTATCCTTATTACTATTATTATTATCGCTATGACTGTTATTATTATACTTATTCTATTATTACTATCCCTATTACTCTTGTCTCTATCCTTATAACTATTATTATTATCCTCATTACTATTATTATTATCCTTATTCTATTATTACTATCCCTATTACTCTTGTCTTTATCCTTATAACTATTATTATTATCCTTATTACTATTATTATTATCGCTATAACTATTATTATTATCCGTACTACTATTATTATTATCGCTATGACTGTTATTATTATCCTTATTCTATTATTACTATCCCTATTACTCTTCTCTTTATCCTTATAACTATTATTATTATCCTTATACCTATTATTATAATCCTTATTACTAGTATTATTATCTCTATAACTATTATTGTTATCCTCATTACTATTATTATTATCGCTATGACTGTTATTATTATCATTATTCTATTATTACTATCCCTATTACTCCTCTCTTTATCCTTATAACTATTATTATTATCCTTATACCTATTATTATTATCGCTATGACTGTTATTATTATACTTATTCTATTATTACTATCCCTATTACTCTTGTCTCTATCCTTATAACTATTATTATTATCCTCATTACTATTATTATTATCCTTATTCTATTATTACTATCCCTATTACTCTTGTCTTTATCCTGATAACTATTATTATTATCCTTATTACTATTATTATTATCGCTATAACTATTATTATTATCCGTACTACTATTATTATTATCGCTATGACTGTTATTATTATCCTTATTCTATTATTACTATCCCTATTACTCTTGTCTCTATCGTGATATTTATTATTATTTCCCTTATTACTATTATTATTATCGCTATAACTGTTATTATCATCCTTATTACTAGTATTATTAGCACTATAACTATTACGTTTATCCTTATTACTATTATTATTCGCACTATAACTAGTATTATTATCCTTATTACTATTATTATTATCGCTATACTATTATTACTATCCTTATTACTATTATTATTATCGCTATGACTGTTATTATTATACTTATTCTATTATTACTATCCCTATTACTCTTGTCTCTATCCTTATAACTATTATTATTATCCTCATTACTATTATTATTATCCTTATTCTATTATTACTATCCCTATTACTCTTGTCTTTATCCTTATAACTATTATTATTATCCTTATTACTATTATTATTATCGCTATAACTATTACTATTATCCGTACTACTATTATTATTATCGCTATGACTGTTATTATTATCCTTATTCTATTATTACTATCCCTATTACTCTTCTCTTTATCCTTATAACTATTATTATTATCCTTATACCTATTATTATAATCCTTATTACTAGTATTATTATCTCTATAACTATTATTGTTATCCTCATTACTATTATTATTATCGCTATGACTGTTATTATTATCCTTATTCTATTATTACTATCCCTATTACTCTTGTGTCTATCCTTATAACTATTATTATTATCCTTATTACTAGTATTATTATCTCTATAACTATTATTGTTATCCTCATTACTATTATTATTATCGCTATGACTGTTATTATTATCATTATTCTATTATTACTATCCCTATTACTCTTCTCTTTATCCTTATAACTATTATTATTATCCTTATACCTATTATTATAATCCTTATTACTAGTATTATTATCTCTATAACTATTATTGTTATCCTCATTACTATTATTATTATCGCTATACTGTTATTATCATCCTTATTACTAGTATTATTAGCACTATAACTATTACGTTTATCCTTATTACTATTATTATTCGCACTATAACTATTATTATTATCCTTATTACTATTATTATTATCGCTATACGATTATTATTATCCTTTTTACTATTATTATTATCGCTATGACTGTTATTATTATACTTATTCTATTATTACTATCCCTATTACTCTTGTCTCTATCCTTATAACTATTAATATTATCCTCATTACTATTATTATTATCCTTATTCTATTATTACTATCCCTATTACTCTTGTCTTTATCCTTATAACTATTATTATTATCCTTATTACTATTATTATTATCGCTATAACTATTATTATTATCCTCACTACTATTATTATTATCGCTATGACTGTTATTATTATCCTTATTCTATTATTACTATCCCTATTACTCTTGTCTTTATCCTTATAACTAATATTATTTCCCTTATTACTATTATTATTATCATTATAACTGTTATTATTATGCTTATTACTAGTATTATTATCTCTATAACTATTATTGTTATCCTCATTACTATTATTATTATCGCTATGACTGTTATTATTATACTTATTCTATTATTACTATCCCTATTACTCTTGTCTCTATCCTTATAACTATTATTATTATCCTCATTACTATTATTATTATCGCTATGACTGTTATTATTATCCTTATTCTATTATTACTATCCCTATTACTGTTGTCTTTATCCTTATAACTATTATTATTATCCATATTACTATTATTATTATCGCTATAACTATTATTATTATCCTTATTACTATTATTATTATCGCAATGACTGTTATTATTATCCCTATTCTATTATTACTATCCCTATTACTCTTCTCTTTATCCTTATAACAATTATTATTATCCTTATTACTATTATTATTATCGCTATAACTATTAGTATTATGCTTATTACTATTATTATTAGCACTATAACTATTATTATTATCCTTATTTCTATTATTATTATCGCAATGACTGTTATTATTATACTTCTCCTATTATTACTATCGCTATTACTCTTGTCTTTATCCTTATAAGTATTATTATTATCCTTATTACTATTATTATTATCGCTATAACTATTATTATTATCCTTATTACTATTATTATTATCGCAATGACTGTTATTATTATCCTTATTCTATTATTACTATCCCTATTACTCTTCTCTTTATCCTTATAACAATTATTATTATCCTTATACCTATTATTATAATCCTTATTACTAGTATTATTATCTCTATAACTATTATTGTTATCCTCATTACTATTATTATTATCGCTATACTGTTATTATCATCCTTATTACTAGTATTATTAGCACTATAACTATTACGTTTATCCTTATTACTATTATTATTCGCACTATAACTATTATTATTATCCTTATTACTATTATTATTATCGCTATACTATTATTATTATCCTTATTACTATTATTATTATCGCTATGACTGTTATTATTATACTTATTCTATTATTACTATCCCTATTACTCTTGTCTCTATCCTTATAACTATTAATATTATCCTCATTACTATTATTATTATCCTTATTCTATTATTACTATCCCTATTACTCTTGTCTTTATCCTTATAACTATTATTATTATCCTTATTACTATTATTATTATCGCTATAACTATTATTATTATCCGTACTACTATTATTATTATCGCTATGACTGTTATTATTATCCTTATTCTATTATTACAATCCCTATTACTCTTGTCTCTATCCTTATAACTGTTATTATTATGCTTATTACTATTATTATTAGCACTATAACTATTATTATTATCGCAATGACTGTTATTATTATACTTCTTCTATTATTACTATCCCTATTACTCTTGTCTTTATCCTGATATTTATTATTATTTCCCTTATTACTATTATTATTATCGCTATAACTGTTATTATTATCCTTATTACTAGTATTATTAGCACTATAACTATTATGTTTATCCTTATTACTATTATTATTCGCACTATAACTATTATTATTATCCTTTTTACTATTATTATTATCGCTATGGCTGTTATTATTATACTTATTCTATTATTACTATCCCTATTACTCTTGTTTTTATCCTTATAACTTTTATTGTTATGCTTATTACTATTATTATTAGCACTAAAACTATTATTATTATCCTTATTACTATTATTATTATCGCTATGGCTGTTATTATTATACTTATTCTATTATTACTATCCCTATTACTCTTGTTTTTATCCTTATAACTTTTATTGTTATGCTTATTACTATTATTATTAGCACTAAAACTATTATTATTATCCTTATTACTATTATTATTATCGCTATGACTGTTATTATTATACTTCTTCTATTATTACTATCCCTACTACTCTTGTCTTTATCGTGATATTTATTATTATTTCCCTTATTACTATTATTATTATCGCTATAACTGTTATTATCATCCTTATTACTAGTATTATTAGCACTATAACTATTACGTTTATCCTTATTACTATTATTATTCGCACTATAACTAGTATTATTATCCTTATTACTATTATTATTATCGCTATACTATTATTACTATCCTTATTACTATTATTATTATCGCTATGACTGTTATTATTATACTTATTCTATTATTACTATCCCTATTACTCTTGTCTCTATCCTTATAACTATTATTATTATCCTCATTACTATTATTATTATCCTTATTCTATTATTACTATCCCTATTACTCTTGTCTTTATCCTTATAACTATTATTATTATCCTTATTACTACTATTATTATCGCTATAACTATTACTATTATCCGTACTACTATTATTATTATCGCTATGACTGTTATTATTATCCTTATTCTATTATTACTATCCCTATTACTCTTCTCTTTATCCTTATAACTATTATTATTATCCTTATACCTATTATTATAATCCTTATTACTAGTATTATTATCTCTATAACTATTATTGTTATCCTCATTACTATTATTATTATCGCTATGACTGTTATTATTATCCTTATTCTATTATTACTATCCCTATTACTCTTGTGTCTATCCTTATAACTATTATTATTATCCTTATTACTAGTATTATTATCTCTATAACTATTATTGTTATCCTCATTACTATTATTATTATCGCTATGACTGTTATTATTATCATTATTCTATTATTACTATCCCTATTACTCTTCTCTTTATCCTTATAACTATTATTATTATCCTTATACCTATTATTATAATCCTTATTACTAGTATTATTATCTCTATAACTATTATTGTTATCCTCATTACTATTATTATTATCGCTATACTGTTATTATCATCCTTATTACTAGTATTATTAGCACTATAACTATTACGTTTATCCTTATTACTATTATTATTCGCACTATAACTATTATTATTATCCTTATTACTATTATTATTATCGCTATACGATTATTATTATCCTTATTACTATTATTATTATCGCTATGACTGTTATTATTATACTTATTCTATTATTACTATCCCTATTACTCTTGTCTCTATCCTTATAACTATTAATATTATCCTCATTACTATTATTATTATCCTTATTCTATTATTACTATCCCTATTACTCTTGTCTTTATCCTTATAACTATTATTATTATGCTTATTACTATTATTATTAGCACTATAACTATTATTATTATCGCAATGACTGTTATTATTATACTTCTTCTATTATTACTATCCCTATTACTCTTGTCTTTATCCTGATATTTATTATTATTTCCCTTATTACTATTATTATTATCGCTATAACTGTTATTATTTTCCTTATTACTAGTATTATTAGCACTATAACTATTATGTTTATCCTTATTACTATTATTATTCGCACTATAACTATTATTATTATCCTTTTTACTATTATTATTATCGCTATGGCTGTTATTATTATACTTATTCTATTATTACTATCCCTATTACTCTTGTTTTTATCCTTATAACTTTTATTGTTATGCTTATTACTATTATTATTAGCACTAAAACTATTATTATTATCCTTATTACTATTATTATTATCGCTATGACTGTTATTATTATACTTCTTCTATTATTACTATCCCTACTACTCTTGTCTTTATCGTGATATTTATTATTATTTCCCTTATTACTATTATTATTATCGCTATAACTGTTATTATCATCCTTATTACTAGTACTATTAGCACTATAACTATTACGTTTATCCTTATTACTATTATTATTCGCACTATAACTATTATTATTATCCTTATTACTATTATTATTATCGCTATACTATTATTACTATCCTTATTACTATTATTATTATACTTATTCTATTATTACTATCCCTATTACTCTTGTCTCTATCCTTATAACTATTATTATTATCCTCATTACTATTATTATTATCCTTATTCTATTATTACTATCCCTATTACTCTTGTCTTTATCCTTATAACTATTATTATTATCCTTATTACTATTATTATTATCGCTATAACTATTATTATTATCCGTACTACTATTATTATTATCGCTATGACTGTTATTATTATCCTTATTCTATTATTACTATCCCTATTACTCTTCTCTTTATCCTTATAACTATTATTATTATCCTTATACCTATTATTATAATCCTTATTACTAGTATTATTATCTCTATAACTATTATTGTTATCCTCATTACTATTATTATTATCGCTATGACTGTTATTATTATCATTATTCTATTATTACTATCCCTATTACTCCTCTCTTTATCCTTATAACTATTATTATTATCCTTATACCTATTATTATTATCGCTATGACTGTTATTATTATACTTATTCTATTATTACTATCCCTATTACTCTTGTCTCTATCCTTATAACTATTATTATTATCCTCATTACTATTATTATTATCCTTATTCTATTATTACTATCCCTATTACTCTTGTCTTTATCCTGATAACTATTATTATTATCCTTATTACTATTATTATTATCGCTATAACTATTATTATTATCCGTACTACTATTATTATTATCGCTATGACTGTTATTATTATCCTTATTCTATTATTACTATCCCTATTACTCTTGTCTCTATCCTTATAACTATTATTATTATGCTTGTTACTATTATTATTAGCACTGTAACTATTATTATTATCCTTATTTCTATTATTATTATCGCAATGACTGTTATTATTATACTTCTTCTATTATTACTATCCCTATTACTCTTGTCTTTATCCTGATATTTATTATTATTTCCCATATTACTATTATTATTATCGCTATAACTGTTATTATTATACTTATTCTATTATTACTATCCCTATTACTCTTGTCTTTATCCTTATAACTATTATTATTTCCCATATTACTATTATTATTATCATTATAACTGTTATTATTATCCTTATTACTAGTATTATTATCTCTATAACTATTATTGTTATCCTCATTACTATTATTATTATCGCTATGACTGTTATTATTATACTTATTCTATTATTACTATCCCTATTACTCTTGTCTTTATCCTTATAAGTATTATTATTATCCTTATTACTATTATTATTATCCTTACTACTATTATTATTATCGCTATGACTGTTATTATTATCCTTATTCTATTATTACTATCCCTATTACTCTTCTCTTTATCCTTATAACTATTATTATTATCCTTATAACTATTATTATTATCCTTATTACTAGTATTATTATCTCTATAACTATTATTGTTATCCTCATTACTATTATTATTATCGCTATGACTGTTATTATTATCCTTATTCTATTATTACTATCCATTTTACTCTTGTCTCTATCCTTATAACTATTATTATTATGCTTATTACTATTATTATTAGCACTATAACTATTATTATTATCCTTATTTCCATTATTATTATCGCAATGACTGTTATTATTATACTTCTTCTATTATTAATATCCCTATTACTCTTGTCTTTATCCTGATATTTATTATTATTTCCCTTATTACTATTATTATTATCGCTATAACTGTTATTATTATTCTTATTACTAGTATTATTAGCACTATAACTATTATGTTTATCCTTATTACTATTGTTATTCGCACTATAACTATTATTATTATCCTTATTACTATTATTATTATCGCTATAACCATTATTATTATCCTTATTGCTATTATTACTAGCACTATAACTATTATTATTACCCTTATGATTATTAGTATTATCGCTATGACTGTTATTATTATGCTTATTCTACTATTACTATCCCTATTACTCTTGTCTCTATTCTTATTACTATTATTATTATCGCTATAACTATTATTATTATCCTTACTACTATTATTATTATCGCTATGACTGTTATTATTATCCTTATTCTATTATTACTATCCCTATTACTCTTGTCTTTATCCTTATAACTATTATTATTTCCCTTATTACTATTATTATTATCATTATAACTGTTATTATTATGCTTATTACTAGTATTATTATCTCTATAACTATTATTGTTATCCTCATTACTATTATTATTATCGCTATGACTGTTATTATTATACTTATTCTATTATTACTATCCCTATTACTCTTGTCTCTATCCTTATAACTATTATTATTATCCTCATTACTATTATTATTATCGCTATGACTGTTATTATTATCCTTATTCTATTATTACTATCCCTATTACTCTTGTCATTATCCTTATAACTATTATTATTATCCTTATTACTATTATTATTATCGCTATAACTATTATTATTATCCTTATTACTATTATTATTATCGCAATGACTGTTATTATTATCCCTATTCTATTATTACTATCCCTATTACTCTTCTCTTTATCCTTATAACAATTATTATTATCCTTATTACTATTATTATTATCGCTATAACTATTAGTATTATGCTTATTACTATTATTATTAGCACTATAACTATTATTATTATCCTTATTTCTATTATTATTATCGCAATGACTGTTATTATTATACTTCTCCTATTATTACTATCGCTATTACTCTTGTCTTTATCCTTATAAGTATTATTATTATCCTTATTACTATTATTATTATCGCTATAACTATTATTATTATCCTTATTACTATTATTATTATCGCAATGACTGTTATTATTATCCTTATTCTATTATTACTATCCCTATTACTCTTCTCTTTATCCTTATAACAATTATTATTATCCTTATTACTATTATTATTATCGCTATAACTATTATTATTATCCTTACTACTATTATTATTATCGCTATGACTGTTATTATTATACTTCTTCTATTATTACTATCCCTACTACTCTTGTCTTTATCCTTATAACAATTATTATTATCCTTATAACTATTATTATTATCCTTACTACTATTATTATTATCGCTATGACTGTTATTATTATCCTTATTCTATTATTACTATCCCTATTACTCTTGTCTTTATCCTTATAACTATTATTATTTCCCTTATTACTATTATTATTATCATTATAACTGTTATTATTATCCTTATTACTAGTATTATTATCTCTATAACTATTATTGTTATCCTCATTACTATTATTATTATCGCTATGACTGTTATTATTATCCTTATTCTATTATTACTATCCATTTTACTCTTGTCTCTATCCTTATAACTATTATTATTATGCTTATTACTATTATTATTAGCACTATAACTATTATTATTATCCTTATTTCCATTATTATTATCGCAATGACTGTTATTATTATACTTATTCTATTATTACTATCCGTATTACTCTTGTTTTTATCCTTATAACTTTTATTGTTATGCTTATTACTATTATTATTAGCACTAAAACTATTATTATTATCCTTATTACTATTATTATTATCGCTATGACTGTTATTATTATACTTCTTCTATTATTACTATCCCTACTACTCTTGTCTTTATCCTGATATTTATTATTATTTCCCTTATTACTATTATTATTATCGCTATAACTGTTATTATCGTCCTTATTACTAGTATTATTAGCACTATAACTATTACGTTTATCCTTATTACTATTATTATTCGCACTATAACTACTATTATTATCCCTATTACTCTTGTCTTTATCCTTATAAGTATTATTATTATCCTTATTACTATTATTATTATCCTTATTACTATTATTATTATCGCTATGACTGTTATCATTATACTTATTCTATTATTACTATCGATATTACTCTTGTCTTTATCCTGATAATTATTATTATTTCCCTTATTACAATTATTATTATCGCTATGACTGTTATTATTATCCTTATTCTATTATTACTATCCCTATTACTCTTGTCTCTATCCTTATAACTATTATTATTATGCTTATTACTATTATTATTCGCACTATAACTATTATTATTATCCTTATTACTATTATTATTATCGCTATAACCATTATTATTATCCTTATTGCTATTATTACTAGCACTATAACTATTATTATTATCCTTATTACTATTAGTATTATCGCTATGACTGTTATTATTATGCTTATTCTACTATTACTATCCCTATTACTCTTGTTTCTATTCTTATAACTATTATTATTATGCTTATTACTATTATTATTATCGCTATAACTATTATTATTATCCTTACTACTATTATGATTATCGCTATGACTGTTATTATTATCCTTATTCTATTATTACTATCCCTATTACTCTTGTCTTTATCCTTATAACTATTATTATTTCCCATATTACTATTATTATTATCATTATAACTGTTATTATTATCCTTATTACTAGTATTATTATCTCTATAACTATTATTGTTATCCTCATTACTATTATTATTATCGCAATGACTGTTATTATTATACTTCTCCTATTATTACTATCCCTATTACTCTTGTCTTTATCCTTATAAGTATTATTATTATCCTTATTACTATTATTATTATCCTTACTACTATTATTATTATCGCTATGACTGTTATTATTATCCTTATTCTATTATTACTATCCCTATTACTCTTCTCTTTATCCTTATAACTATTATTATTATCCTTATAACTATTATTATTATCCTTATTACTAGTATTATTATCTCTATAACTATTATTGTTATCCTCATTACTATTATTATTATCGCTATGACTGTTATTATTATCCTTATTCTATTATTACTATCCATTTTACTCTTGTCTCTATCCTTATAACTATTATTATTATGCTTATTACTATTATTATTATCGCTATAACTATTATTATTATCCTCATTACTATTATTATTATCGCTATGACTGTTATTATTATCCTTATTCTATTATTACTATCCCTATTACTCTTGTCTTTATCCTTATAACTATTATTATTATCCTTATTACTATTATTATTATCGCTATAACTATTATTATTATCCTTATTACTATTATTATTATCGCAATGACTGTTATTATTATCCCTATTCTATTATTACTATCCCTATTACTCTTCTCTTTATCCTTATAACAATTATTATTATCCTTATTACTATTATTATTATCGCTATAACTATTAGTATTATGCTTATTACTATTATTATTAGCACTATAACTATTATTATTATCCTTATTTCTATTATTATTATCGCAATGACTGTTATTATTATACTTCTCCTATTATTACTATCCCTATTACTCTTGTCTTTATCCTTATAAGTATTATTATTATCCTTATTACTATTATTATTATCCTTACTACTATTATTATTATCGCTATGACTGTTATTATTATCCTTATTCTATTATTACTATCCCTATTACTCTTCTCTTTATCCTTATAACTATTATTATTATCCTTATAACTATTATTATTATCCTTATTACTAGTATTATTATCTCTATAACTATTATTGTTATCCTCATTACTATTATTATTATCGCTATGACTGTTATTATTATCCTTATTCTATTATTACTATCCATTTTACTCTTGTCTCTATCCTTATAACTATTATTATTATGCTTATTACTATTATTATTAGCACTATAACTATTATTATTATCCTTATTTCCATTATTATTATCGCAATGACTGTTATTATTATACTTCTTCTATTATTAATATCCCTATTACTCTTGTCTTTATCCTGATATTTATTATTATTTCCCTTATTACTATTATTATTATCGCTATAACTGTTATTATTATTCTTATTACTAGTATTATTAGCACTATAACTATTATGTTTATCCTTATTACTATTATTATTCGCACTATAACTATTATTATTATCCTTATTACCATTATTATTATCGCTATGACTGTTATTATTATACTTATTCTATTATTACTATCCCTATTACTCTTGTTTTTATCCTTATAACTTTTATTGTTATGCTTATTACTATTATTATTAGCACTAAAACTATTATTATTATCCTTATTACTATTATTATTATCGCTATGACTGTTATTATTATACTTCTTCTATTATTACTATCCCTACTACTCTTGTCTTTATCCTGATATTTATTATTATTTCCCTTATTACTATTATTATTATCGCTATAACTGTTATTATCATCCTTATTACTAGTATTATTAGCACTATAACTATTACGTTTATCCTTATTACTATTATTATTCGAGCTATAACTACTATTATTATCCCTATTACTCTTGTCTTTATCCTTATAAGTATTATTATTATCCTTATTACTATTATTATTGTCGCTATAACTATTATTATTATCCTTATTACTATTATTATTATCGCTATGACTGTTATCATTATACTTATTCTATTATTACTATCGATATTACTCTTGTCTTTATCCTGATAATTATTATTATTTCCCTTATTACAATTATTATTATCGCTATGACTGTTATTATTATCCTTATTCTATTATTACTATCCCTATTACTCTTGTCTCTATCCTTATAACTATTATTATTATGCTTATTACTATTATTATTCGCACTATAACTATTATTATTATCCTTATTACTATTATTATTATCGCTATAACCATTATTATTATCCTTATTGCTATTATTACTAGCACTATAACTATTATTATTATCCTTATTACTATTAGTATTATCGCTATGGCTGTTATTATTATGCTTATTCTACTATTACTATCCCTATTACTCTTGTTTCTATTCTTATAACTATTATTATTATCGCTATAACTATTATTATTATCCTTACTACTATTATGATTATCGCTATGACTGTTATTATTATCCTTATTCTATTATTACTATCCCTATTACTCTTGTCTTTATCCTTATAACTATTATTATTTCCCATATTACTATTATTATTATCATTATAACTGTTATTATTATCCTTATTACTAGTATTATTATCTCTATAACTATTATTGTTATCCTCATTACTATTATTATTATCGCTATGACTGTTATTATTATACTTATTCTATTATTACTATCCCTATTACTCTTGTCTTTATCCTTATAAGTATTATTATTATCCTTATTACTATTATTATTATCCTTACTACTATTATTATTATCGCTATGACTGTTATTATTATCCTTATTCTATTATTACTATCCCTATTACTCTTCTCTTTATCCTTATAACTATTATTATTATCCTTATAACTATTATTATTATCCTTATTACTAGTATTATTATCTCTATAACTATTATTGTTATCCTCATTACTATTATTATTATCGCTATGACTGTTATTATTATCCTTATTCTATTATTACTATCCATTTTACTCTTGTCTCTATCCTTATAACTATTATTATTATGCTTATTACTATTATTATTAGCACTATAACTATTATTATTATCCTTATTTCCATTATTATTATCGCAATGACTGTTATTATTATACTTCTTCTATTATTAATATCCCTATTACTCTTGTCTTTATCCTGATATTTATTATTATTTTCCTTATTACTATTATTATTATCGCTATAACTGTTATTATTATTCTTATTACTAGTATTATTAGCACTATAACTATTATGTTTATCCTTATTACTATTATTATTCGCACTATAACTATTATTATTATCCTTATTACCATTATTATTATCGCTATGACTGTTATTATTATACTTATTCTATTATTACTATCCCTATTACTCTTGTTTTTATCCTTATAACTTTTATTGTTATGCTTATTACTATTATTATTAGCACTAAAACTATTATTATTATCCTTATTACTATTATTATTATCGCTATGACTGTTATTATTATACTTCTTCTATTATTACTATCCCTACTACTCTTGTCTTTATCCTGATATTTATTATTATTTCCCTTATTACTATTATTATTATCGCTATAACTGTTATTATCATCCTTATTACTAGTATTATTAGCACTATAACTATTACGTTTATCCTTATTACTATTATTATTCGAGCTATAACTACTATTATTATCCCTATTACTCTTGTCTTTATCCTTATAAGTATTATTATTATCCTTATTACTATTATTATTATCGCTATAACTATTATTATTATCCTTATTACTATTATTAATATCGCTATGACTGTTATCATTATACTTATTCTATTATTACTATCGATATTACTCTTGTCTTTATCCTGATAATTATTATTATTTCCCTTATTACAATTATTATTATCGCTATGACTGTTATTATAATCCTTATTCTATTATTACTATCCCTATTACTCTTGTCTCTATCCTTATAACTATTATTATTATGCTTATTACTATTATTATTCGCACTATAACTATTATTATTATCCTTATTACTATTATTATTATCGCTATAACCATTATTATTATCCTTATTGCTATTATTACTAGCACTATAACTATTATTATTATCCTTATTACTATTAGTATTATCGCTATGACTGTTATTATTATGCTTATTCTACTATTACTATCCCTATTACTCTTGTTTCTATTCTTATAACTATTATTATTATGCTTATTACTATTATTATTATCGCTATAACTATTATTATTATCCTCATTACTATTATTATTATCGCTATGACTGTTATTATTATCCTTATTCTATTATTACTATCCCTATTACTCTTGTCTTTATCCTTATAACTATTATTATTATCCTTATTACTATTATTATTATCGCTATAACTATTATTATTATCCTTATTACTATTATTATTATCGCAATGACTGTTATTATTATCCCTATTCTATTATTACTATCCCTATTACTCTTCTCTTTATCCTTATAACAATTATTATTATCCTTATTACTATTATTATTATCGCTATAACTATTAGTATTATGCTTATTACTATTATTATTAGCACTATAACTATTATTATTATCCTTATTTCTATTATTATTATCGCAATGACTGTTATTATTATACTTCTCCTATTATTACTATCCCTATTACTCTTGTCTTTATCCTTATAAGTATTATTATTATCCTTATTACTATTATTATTATCCTTACTACTATTATTATTATCGCTATGACTGTTATTATTATCCTTATTCTATTATTACTATCCCTATTACTCTTCTCTTTATCCTTATAACTATTATTATTATCCTTATAACTATTATTATTATCCTTATTACTAGTATTATTATCTCTATAACTATTATTGTTATCCTCATTACTATTATTATTATCGCTATGACTGTTATTATTATCCTTATTCTATTATTACTATCCATTTTACTCTTGTCTCTATCCTTATAACTATTATTATTATGCTTATTACTATTATTATTAGCACTATAACTATTATTATTATCCTTATTTCCATTATTATTATCGCAATGACTGTTATTATTATACTTCTTCTATTATTAATATCCCTATTACTCTTGTCTTTATCCTGATATTTATTATTATTTCCCTTATTACTATTATTATTATCGCTATAACTGTTATTATTATTCTTATTACTAGTATTATTAGCACTATAACTATTATGTTTATCCTTATTACTATTATTATTCGCACTATAACTATTATTATTATCCTTATTACCATTATTATTATCGCTATGACTGTTATTATTATACTTATTCTATTATTACTATCCCTATTACTCTTGTTTTTATCCTTATAACTTTTATTGTTATGCTTATTACTATTATTATTAGCACTAAAACTATTATTATTATCCTTATTACTATTATTATTATCGCTATGACTGTTATTATTATACTTCTTCTATTATTACTATCCCTACTACTCTTGTCTTTATCCTGATATTTATTATTATTTCCCTTATTACTATTATTATTATCGCTATAACTGTTATTATCATCCTTATTACTAGTATTATTAGCACTATAACTATTACGTTTATCCTTATTACTATTATTATTCGAGCTATAACTACTATTATTATCCCTATTACTCTTGTCTTTATCCTTATAAGTATTATTATTATCCTTATTACTATTATTATTATCGCTATAACTATTATTATTATCCTTATTACTATTATTAATATCGCTATGACTGTTATCATTATACTTATTCTATTATTACTATCGATATTACTCTTGTCTTTATCCTGATAATTATTATTATTTCCCTTATTACAATTATTATTATCGCTATGACTGTTATTATTATCCTTATTCTATTATTACTATCCCTATTACTCTTGTCTCTATCCTTATAACTATTATTATTATGCTTATTACTATTATTATTCGCACTATAACTATTATTATTATCCTTATTACTATTATTATTATCGCTATAACCATTATTATTATCCTTATTGCTATTATTACTAGCACTATAACTATTATTATTATCCTTATTACTATTAGTATTATCGCTATGACTGTTATTATTATGCTTATTCTACTATTACTATCCCTATTACTCTTGTTTCTATTCTTATAACCATTATTATTATGCTTATTACTATTATTATTATCGCTATAACTATTATTATTATCCTCATTACTATTATTATTATCGCTATGACTGTTATTATTATCCTTATTCTATTATTACTATCCCTATTACTCTTGTCTTTATCCTTATAACTATTATTATTATCCTTATTACTATTATTATTATCGCTATAACTATTATTATTATCCTTATTACTATTATTATTATCGCAATGACTGTTATTATTATCCCTATTCTATTATTACTATCCCTATTACTCTTCTCTTTATCCTTATAACAATTATTATTATCCTTATTACTATTATTATTATCGCTATAACTATTAGTATTATGCTTATTACTATTATTATTAGCACTATAACTATTATTATTATCCTTATTTCTATTATTATTATCGCAATGACTGTTATTATTATACTTCTCCTATTATTACTATCCCTATTACTCTTGTCTTTATCCTTATAAGTATTATTATTATCCTTATTACTATTATTATTATCCTTACTACTATTATTATTATCGCTATGACTGTTATTATTATCCTTATTCTATTATTACTATCCCTATTACTCTTCTCTTTATCCTTATAACTATTATTATTATCCTTATAACTATTATTATTATCCTTATTACTAGTATTATTATCTCTATAACTATTATTGTTATCCTCATTACTATTATTATTATCGCTATGACTGTTATTATTATCCTTATTCTATTATTACTATCCATTTTACTCTTGTCTCTATCCTTATAACTATTATTATTATGCTTATTACTATTATTATTAGCACTATAACTATTATTATTATCCTTATTTCCATTATTATTATCGCAATGACTGTTATTATTATACTTCTTCTATTATTAATATCCCTATTACTCTTGTCTTTATCCTGATATTTATTATTATTTCCCTTATTACTATTATTATTATCGCTATAACTGTTATTATTATTCTTATTACTAGTATTATTAGCACTATAACTATTATGTTTATCCTTATTACTATTATCATTCGCACTATAACTATTATTATTATCCTTATTACCATTATTATTATCGCTATGACTGTTATTATTATACTTATTCTATTATTACTATCCCTATTACTCTTGTTTTTATCCTTATAACTTTTATTGTTATGCTTATTACTATTATTATTAGCACTAAAACTATTATTATTATCCTTATTACTATTATTATTATCGCTATGACTGTTATTATTATACTTCTTCTATTATTACTATCCCTACTACTCTTGTCTTTATCCTGATATTTATTATTATTTCCCTTATTACTATTATTATTATCGCTATAACTGTTATTATCATCCTTATTACTAGTATTATTAGCACTATAACTATTACGTTTATCCTTATTACTATTATTATTCGAGCTATAACTACTATTATTATCCCTATTACTCTTGTCTTTATCCTTATAAGTATTATTATTATCCTTATTACTATTATTATTATCGCTATAACTATTATTATTATCCTTATTACTATTATTATTATCGCTATGACTGTTATCATTATACTTATTCTATTATTACTATCGATATTACTCTTGTCTTTATCCTGATAATTATTATTATTTGACTTATTACAATTATTATTATCGCTATGACTGGGATTATTATCCTTATTCTATTATTACTATCCCTATTACTCTTGTCTCTATCCTTATAACTATTATTATTATGCTTATTACTATTATTATTCGCACTATAACTGTTATTATTATCCTTATTACTATTATTATTATCGCTATAACCATTATTATTATCCTTATTGCTATTATTACTAGCACTATAACTATTATTATTATCCTTATTACTATTAGTATTATCGCTATGACTGTTATTATTATGCTTATTCTACTATTACTATCCCTATTACTCTTGTTTCTATTCTTATAACTATTATTATTATGCTTATTACTATTATTATTATCGCTATAACTATTATTATTATCCTTACTACTATTATGATTATCGCTATGACTGTTATTATTATCCTTATTCTATTATTACTATCCCTATTACTCTTGTCTTTATCCTTATAACTATTATTATTTCCCATATTACTATTATTATTATCATTATAACTGTTATTATTATCCTTATTACTAGTATTATTATCTCTATAACTATTATTGTTATCCTCATTACTATTATTATTATCGCTATGACTGTTATTATTATACTTATTCTATTATTACTATCCCTATTACTCTTGTCTCTATCCTTATAACTATTATTATTATCCTCATTACTATTATTATTATCGCTATGACTGTTATTATTATCCTTATTCTATTATTACTATCCCTATTACTCTTGTCTTTATCCTTATAACTATTATTATTATCCTTATTACTATTATTATTATCGCTATAACTATTATTATTATCCTTATTACTATTATTATTATCGCAATGACTGTTATTATTATCCCTATTCTATTATTACTATCCCTATTACTCTTCTCTTTATCCTTATAACAATTATTATTATCCTTATTACTATTATTATTATCGCTATAACTATGAGTATTATGCTTATTACTATTATTATTAGCACTATAACTATTATTATTATCCTTATTTCTATTATTATTATCGCAATGACTGTTATTATTATACTTCTCCTATTATTACTATCCCTATTACTCTTGTCTTTATCCTTATAAGTATTATTATTATCCTTATTACTATTATTATTATCCTTACTACTATTATTATTATCGCTATGACTGTTATTATTATCCTTATTCTATTATTACTATCCCTATTACTCTTCTCTTTATCCTTATAACTATTATTATTATCCTTATAACTATTATTATTATCCTTATTACTAGTATTATTATCTCTATAACTATTATTGTTATCCTCATTACTATTATTATTATCGCTATGACTGTTATTATTATCCTTATTCTATTATTACTATCCATTTTACTCTTGTCTCTATCCTTATAACTATTATTATTATGCTTATTACTATTATTATTAGCACTATAACTATTATTATTATCCTTATTTCCATTATTATTATCGCAATGACTGTTATTATTATACTTCTTCTATTATTAATATCCCTATTACTCTTGTCTTTATCCTGATATTTATTATTATTTCCCTTATTACTATTATTATTATCGCTATAACTGTTATTATTATTCTTATTACTAGTATTATTAGCACTATAACTATTATGTTTATCCTTATTACTATTATTATTCGCACTATAACTATTATTATTATCCTTATTACCATTATTATTATCGCTATGACTGTTATTATTATACTTATTCTATTATTACTATCCCTATTACTCTTGTTTTTATCCTTATAACTTTTATTGTTATGCTTATTACTATTATTATTAGCACTAAAACTATTATTATTATCCTTATTACTATTATTATTATCGCTATGACTGTTATTATTATACTTCTTCTATTATTACTATCCCTACTACTCTTGTCTTTATCCTGATATTTATTATTATTTCCCTTATTACTATTATTATTATCGCTATAACTGTTATTATCATCCTTATTACTAGTATTATTAGCACTATAACTATTACGTTTATCCTTATTACTATTATTATTCGCACTATAACTACTATTATTATCCCTATTACTCTTGTCTTTATCCTTATAAGTATTATTATTATCCTTATTACTATTATTATTATCGCTATAACTATTATTATTATGCTTATTACTATTATTATTATCGCTATGACTGTTATCATTATACTTATTCTATTATTACTATCGATATTACTCTTGTCTTTATCCTGATAATTATTATTATTTCCCTTAATACAATTATTATTATCGCTGTGACTGTTATTATTATCCTTATTCTATTATTAGTATCCCTATTACTCTTGTCTCTATCCTTATAACTATTATTATTATGCTTATTACTATTATTATTCGCACTATAACTATTATTATTATCCTTATTACTATTATTATTATCGCTATAACCATTATTATTATCCTTATTGCTATTATTACTAGCACTATAACTATTATTATTATCCTTATTACTATTAGTATTATCGCTATGACTGTTATTATTATGCTTATTCTACTATTACTATCCCTATTACTCTTGTTTCTATTCTTATAACTATTATTATTATGCTTATTACTATTATTATTATCGCTATAACTATTATTATTATCCTTACTACTATTATGATTATCGCTATGACTGTTATTATTATCCTTATTCTATTATTACTATCCCTATTACTCTTGTCTTTATCCTTATAACTATTATTATTTCCCATATTACTATTATTATTATCATTATAACTGTTATTATTATCCTTATTACTAGTATTATTATCTCTATAACTATTATTGTTATCCTCATTACTATTATTATTATCGCTATGACTGTTATTATTATACTTATTCTATTATTACTATCCCTATTACTCTTGTCTCTATCCTTATAACTATTATTATTATCCTCATTACTATTATTATTATCGCTATGACTGTTATTATTATCCTTATTCTATTATTACTATCCCTATTACTCTTGTCTTTATCCTTATAACTATTATTATTATCCTTATTACTATTATTATTATCGCTATAACTATTATTATTATCCTTATTACTATTATTATTATCGCAATGACTGTTATTATTATACTTCTCCTATTATTACTATCCCTATTACTCTTGTCTTTATCCTTATAAGTATTATTATTATCCTTATTACTATTATTATTATCCTTACTACTATTATTATTATCGCTATGACTGTTATTATTATCCTTATTCTATTATTACTATCCCTATTACTCTTCTCTTTATCCTTATAACTATTATTATTATCCTTATAACTATTATTATTATCCTTATTACTAGTATTATTATCTCTATAACTATTATTGTTATCCTCATTACTATTATTATTATCGCTATGACTGTTATTATTATCCTTATTCTATTATTACTATCCCTATTACTCTTGTCTCTATCCTTATAACTATTATTATTATCCTTATAACTATTATTATTATCCTTATTACTATTATTATTATCGCTATGACTGTTATCATTATACTTATTCTATTATTACTATCCCTATTACTCTTGTCTTTATCCTGATAATTATTATTATTTCCCTTATTACAATTATTATTATCGCTATGACTGTTATTATTATCCTTATTCTATTATTACTATCCCTATTACTCTTGTCTCTACCCTTATAACTATTATTATTATGCTTGTTACTATTATTATTAGCACTGTAACTATTATTATTATCCTTATTTCTATTATTATTATCGCAATGACTGTTATTATTATACTTCTTCTATTATTACTATCCCTATTACTCTTGTCTTTATCCTGATATTTATTATTATTTCCCTTATTACTATTATTATTATCGCTATAACTGTTATTATTATCCTTATTACTAGTATTATTAGCACTATAACTATTACGTTTATCCTTATTACTATTATTATTCGCACTATAACTATTATTATTATCCTTATTACTATTATTATTATCGCTATACTATTATTATTTTCCTTATTACTATTATTATTATCGCTATGACTGTTATTATTATACTTATTCTATTATTACTATCCCTATTACTCTTGTCTCTATCCTTATAACTATTATTATTATCCGCATTACTATTATTATTATCGCAATGACTGTTATTATTATCCCTATTCTATTATTACTATCCCTATTACTCTTCTCTTTATCCTTATAACAATTATTATTATCCTTATTACTATTATTATTATCGCTATGACTGTTATTATTATGCTTATTCTACTATTACTATCCCTATTACTCTTGTCTCTATCCTTATAACTATTATTATTATGCTTATTACTATTTTTATTAGCACTATAACTATTATTATTATCCTTATTTCTATTATTATTATCGCAATGACTGTTATTATTATACTTCTCCTATTATTACTATCCCTATTACTCTTGTCTTTATCCTTATAAGTATTATTATTATCCTTATTACTATTATTATTATCGCTATAACTATTATTATCATCCTTATTACTATTATTATTATCGCAATGACTGTTATTATTATCCTTATTCTATTATTACTATCCCTATTACTCTTCTCTTTATCCTTATAACAATTATTATTATCCTTATTACTATTATTATTATCGCTATAACTATTATTATTATCCTTACTACTATTATTATTATCGCTATGACTGTTATTATTATCCTTATTCTATTATTACTATCCCTATTACTCTTCTCTTTATCCTTATAACTATTATTATTATCCTCATTGCTATTATTATTATCGCTATGACTGTTGTCATTATACTTATTCTATTATTACTATCCCTATTACTCTTGTCTTTATCCTGATAATTATTATTATTTCCCTTATTACAATTATTATTATCGCTATGACTGTTATTATTATCCTTATTCTATAATTACTATCCCTATTACTCTTGTCTCTATACTTATAACTATTATTATTATGCTTATTACTATTATTATTCGCACTATAACTATTATTATTATCCTTATTACTATTATTATTATCGCTATAACCATTATTATTATCCTTATTACTATTATTACTAGCACTATAACTATTATTATTATCCTTATTACTATTAGTATTATCGCTATGACTGTTATTATTATGCTTATTCTACTATTACTATCCCTATTACTCTTGTCTCTATTCTTATAACTATTATTATTATGCTTATTACTATTATTATTATCGCTATAACTATTATTATTATCGCTATGACTGTTATTATTATCCTTATTCTATTATTACTATCCCTATTACTCTTGTCTTTATCCTTATAACTATTATTATTTCCCTTATTACTATTATTATTATCATTATAACTGTTATTATTATCCTTATTACTATTATTATTATCGCTATAACTATTATTATTATCCTTACTACTATTATTATTATCGCTATGACTGTTATTATTATCCTTATTCTATTATTACTATCCCTATTTCTCTTGTCTCTATCCTTATAACTATTATTATTATCCTTATTACTAGTATTATTATCTCTATAACTATTATTGTTATCCTCATTACTATTATTATTATCGCTATGACTGTTATTATTATCCTTATTCTATTATTACTATCCCTATTACTCTTGTCTCTATCCTTATAACTATTATTATTATGCTTGTTACTATTATTATTAGTACTGTAACTATTATTATTATCCTTATTTCTATTATTATTATCGCAATGACTGTTATTATTATACTTCTTCTATTATTACTATCCCTATTACTCTTGTCTTTATCCTGATATTTATTATTATTTCCCTTATTACTATTATTATTATCGCTATAACTATTATTATTATCCTTACTACTATTATTATTATCGCTATGACTGTTATTATTATCCTTATTCTATTATTACTATCCCTATTACTCTTCTCTTTATCCTTATAACAATTATTATTATCCTTATTACTATTATTATTATCGCTATAACTATTATTGTTATCCTTACTACTATTATTATTATCGCTATGACTGTTATTATTATCCTTATTCTATTATTACTATCCCTATTACTCTTCTCTTTATCCTTATAACTATTATTATTATCCTCATTGCTATTATTATTATCGCTATGACTGTTATCATTATACTTATTCTATTATTACTATCCCTATTACTCTTGTCTTTATCCTGATAATTATTATTATTTCCCTTATTACAATTATTATTATCGCTATGACTGTTATTATTATCCTTATTCTATAATTACTATCCCTATTACTCTTGTCTCTATACTTATAACTATTATTATTATGCTTATTACTATTATTATTCGCACTATAACTATTATTATTATCCTTATTACTATTATTATTATCGCTATAACCATTATTATTATCCTTATTACTATTATTACTAGCACTATAACTATTATTATTATCCTTATTACTATTAGTATTATCGCTATGACTGTTATTATTATCCTTATTCTATTATTACTATCCCTATTACTCTTGTCTCTATCCTTATAACTATTATTATTATGCTTGTTACTATTATTATTAGTACTGTAACTATTATTATTATCCTTATTTCTATTATTATTATCGCAATGACTGTTATTATTATACTTCTTCTATTATTACTATCCCTATTACTCTTGTCTTTATCCTGATATTTATTATTATTTCCCTTATTACTATTATTATTATCGCTATAACTATTATTATTATCCTTACTACTATTATTATTATCGCTATGACTGTTATTATTATCCTTATTCTATTATTACTATCCCTATTACTCTTCTCTTTATCCTTATTCTATTATTACTATCCCTATTACTCTTGTCTCTATCCTTATAACTATTATTATTACCCTTATTACTAGTATTATTATCTCTATAACTATTATTGTTATCCTCATTACTATTATTATTATCGCTATGACTGTTATTATTATCCTTATTCTACTATTACTATCCCTATTACTCTTGTCTCTACCCTTATAACTATTATTATTATGCTTGTTACTATTATTATTAGCACTAAAACTATTATTATTATCCTTATTACTATTATTATTATCGCTATGACTGTTATTATTATACTTCTTCTATTATTACTATCCCTACTACTCTTGTCTTTATCCTGATATTTATTATTATTTCCCTTATTACTATTATTATTATCGCTATAACTGTTATTATCATCCTTATTACTATTATTATTATCGCAATGACTGTTATTATTATCCTTATTCTATTATTACTATCCCTATTACTCTTCTCTTTATCCTTATAACAATTATTATTATCCTTATTACTATTATTATTATCGCTATAACTATTATTGTTATCCTTACTACTATTATTATTATCGCTATGACTGTTATTATTATCCTTATTCTATTATTACTATCCCTATTACTCTTCTCTTTATCCTTATAACTATTATTATTATCCTCATTGCTATTATTATTATCGCTATGACTGTTATCATTATCCTTACTACTATTATTATTATCGCTATGACTGTTATTATTATCCTTATTCTATTATTACTATCCCTATTACTCTTCTCTTTATCCTTATAACAATTATTATTATCCTTATTACTATTATTATTATCGCTATAACTATTATTATTATCCTTACTACTATTACTATTATCGCTATGGCTGTTATTATTATCCTTATTCTATTATTACTATCCCTATTACTCTTCTCTTTATCCTTATAACTATTATTATTATCCTTATAACTATTATTATTATGCATATTACTATTATTATTATCCTTACTACTATCATTATTATCGCTATGACTGTTATTATTATACTTATTCTATTATTACTATCCCTATTACTCTTCTCTTTATCCTTATAACTATTATTATTATCCTTATAACTATTATTATTATCCTTATTACTAGTATTATTATCTCTATAACTATTATTGTTATCCTCATTACTATTATTATTATCGCTATGGCTGTTATTATTATCCTTATTCTATTATTACTATCCCTATTACTCTTGTCTCTATCCTTATAACTATTATTATTATCCTTATTACTAGTATTATTATCTCTATAACTATTATTGTTATCCTCATTACTATTATTATTATCGCTATGACTGTTATTATTATCCTTATTCTACTATTACTATCCCTATTACTCTTGTCTCTACCCTTATAACTATTATTATTATGCTTGTTACTATTATTATTAGCACTAAAACTATTATTATTATCCTTATTACTATTATTATTATCGCTATGACTGTTATTATTATACTTCTTCTATTATTACTATCCCTACTACTCTTGTATTTATCCTGATATTTATTATTATTTCCCTTATTACTATTATTATTATCGCTATAACTGTTATTATCATCCTTATTACTAGTATTATTAGCACTATAACTATTACGTTTATCCTTATTACTATTATTATACGCACTATAACTATTATTATTATCCCTATTACTATTATTATTATCGCTATACTATTATTATTTTCCTTATTACTATTATTATTATCGCTATGACTGTTATTATTATACTTATTCTATTATTACTATCCCTATTACTCTTGTCTCTATCCTTATAACTATTATTATTATCCTTATTACTATTATTATTATCGCTATAACTATTATTATTATCCTTACTACTATTACTATTATCGCTATGGCTGTTATTATTATCCTTATTCTATTATTACTATCCCTATTACTCTTCTCTTTATCCTTATAACTATTATTATTATCCTTATAACTATTATTATTATGCATATTACTATTATTATTATCCTTACTACTATCATTATTATCGCTATGACTGTTATTATTATACTTATTCTATTATTACTATCCCTATTACTCTTCTCTTTATCCTTATAACTATTATTATTATCCTTATAACTATTATTATTATCCTTATTACTAGTATTATTATCTCTATAACTATTATTGTTATCCTCATTACTATTATTATTATCGCTATGGCTGTTATTATTATCCTTATTCTATTATTACTATCCCTATTACTCTTGTCTCTATCCTTATAACTATTATTATTATCCTTATTACTAGTATTATTATCTCTATAACTATTATTGTTATCCTCATTACTATTATTATTATCGCTATGACTGTTATTATTATCCTTATTCTACTATTACTATCCCTATTACTCTTGTCTCTACCCTTATAACTATTATTATTATGCTTGTTACTATTATTATTAGCACTAAAACTATTATTATTATCCTTATTACTATTATTATTATCGCTATGACTGTTATTATTATACTTCTTCTATTATTACTATCCCTACTACTCTTGTATTTATCCTGATATTTATTATTATTTCCCTTATTACTATTATTATTATCGCTATAACTGTTATTATCATCCTTATTACTAGTATTATTAGCACTATAACTATTACGTTTATCCTTATTACTATTATTATACGCACTATAACTATTATTATTATCCCTATTACTATTATTATTATCGCTATACTATTATTATTTTCCTTATTACTATTATTATTATCGCTATGTCTGTTATTATTATACTTATTCTATTATTACTATCCCTATTACTCTTGTCTCTATCCTTATAACTATTATTATTATCCTTATTACTATTATTATTATCGCTATAACTATTATTATTATCCTTACTACTATTACTATTATCGCTATGGCTGTTATTATTATCCTTATTCTATTATTACTATCCCTATTACTCTTCTCTTTATCCTTATAACTATTATTATTATCCTTATAACTATTATTATTATGCATATTACTATTATTATTATCCTCATTACTATTATTATTATCGCTATGACTGTTATTATTATCCTTATTCTATTATTACTATCCCTATTACTCTTGTCTTTATCCTTATAACTATTATTATTATCCTTATTACTATTATTATTATCGCTATAACTATTATTATTATACTTCTCCTATTATTACTATCCCTATTACTCTTGTCTTTATCCTTATAAGTATTATTATTATCCTTATTACTATTATTATTATCCTTACTACTATTATTATTATCGCTATGACTGTTATTATTATCCTTATTCTATTATTACTATCCCTATTACTCTTCTCTTTATCCTTATAACTATTATTATTATCCTTATAACTATTATTATTATCCTTATTACTAGTATTATTATCTCTATAACTATTATTGTTATCCTCATTACTATTATTATTATCGCTATGACTGTTATTATTATCCTTCTTCTATTATTACTATCCATTTTACTCTTGTCTCTATCCTTATAACTATTATTATTATGCTTATTACTATTATTATTAGCACTATAACTATTATTATTATCCTTATTTCCATTATTATTATCGCAATGACTGTTATTATTATACTTCTTCTATTATTAATATCCCTATTACTCTTGTCTTTATCCTGATATTTATTATTATTTCCCTTATTACTACTATTATTATCGCTATAACTGTTATTATTATTCTTATTACTAGTATTATTAGCACTATAACTATTATGTTTATCCTTATTACTATTATTATTCGCACTATAACTATTATTATTATCCTTATTACCATTATTATTATCGCTATGACTGTTATTATTATACTTATTCTATTATTACTATCCCTATTACTCTTGTTTTTATCCTTATAACTTTTATTGTTATGCTTATTACTATTATTATTAGCACTAAAACTATTATTATTATCCTTATTACTTTTATTATTATCGCTATGACTGTTATTATTATACTTCTTCTATTATTACTATCCCTACTACTCTTGTCTTTATCCTTATAAGTATTATTATTATCCTTATTACTATTATTATTATCCTTACTACTATTATTATTATCGCTATGACTGTTATTATTATCCTTATTCTATTATTACTATCCCTATTACTCTTCTCTTTATCCTTATAACTATTATTATTATCCTTATAACTATTATTATTATCCTTATTACTAGTATTATTATCCCTATAACTATTATTGTTATCCTCATTACTATTATTATTATCGCTATGACTGTTATTATTATCCTTATTCTATTATTACTATCCCTATTACTCTTGTCTCTATCCTTATAAGTATTATTATTATCCTTATTACTAGTATTATTATCTCTATAACTATTATTGTTATCCTCATTACTATTATTATTATCGCTATGACTGTTATTATTATCCTTATTCTATTATTACTATCCCTATTACTCTTGTCTCTATCCTTATAACTATTATTATTAGCACTATAACTATTATTATTATCCTTATTTCTATTATTATTATCGCAATGACTGTTATTATTATACCTCTTCTATTATTACTATCCCTATTACTCTTGTCTTTATCCTGATATTTATTATTACTTCCCTTATTACTATTATTATTATCGCAATAACTGTTATTATTATACTTATTCTATTATTACTGTCCCTATTACTCTTGCCTTTATCCTTATAACTATTATTATTATCCTTATAACTATTATTATTACCCTTATTACTATTATTATTATCGCTATAACTATTATTATTATCCTTACTACTATTATTATTATCGCTATGACTGTTATTATTATCCTTATTCTATTACTACTATCCCTATTACTCTTCTCTTTATCCTTATAACTATTATTATTATCCTTATTCCTAGTATTATTATCTCTATAACTATTATTGTTATCCTCATTACTATTATTATTATCGCTATAACTGTTATTATTATCCTTATTCTATTATTACTATCCATTTTACTCTTGTCTCTATCCTTATAACTATTATTATTATGCTTATTACTATTATTATTAGCACTATAACTATTATTATTATCCTTATTTCCATTATTATTATCGCAATGACTGTTATTATTATACTTCTTCTATTATTAATATCCCTATTACTCTTGTCTTTATCCTGATATTTATTATTATTTCCCTTATTACTATTATTATTATCGCTATAACTGTTATTATTATTCTTATTACTAGTATTATTAGCACTATAACTATTATGTTTATCCTTATTACTATTATTATTCGCACTATAACTATTATTATTATCCTTATTACCATTATTATTATCGCTATGACTGTTATTATTATACTTATTCTATTATTACTATCCCTATTACTCTTGTTTTTATCCTTATAACTTTTATTGTTATGCTTATTACTATTATTATTAGCACTAAAACTATTATTATTATCCTTATTACTTTTATTATTATCGCTATGACTGTTATTATTATACTTCTTCTACTATTACTATCCCTACTACTCTTGTCTTTATCCTGATATTTATTATTATTTCCCTTATTACTATTATTATTATCGCTATAACTGTTATTATCATCCTTATTACTAGTATTATTAGCACTATAACTATTACGTTTATCCTTATTACTATTATTATTCGCACTATAACTACTATTATTATCCCTATTACTCTTGTCTTTATCCTTATAAGTATTATTATTATCCTTATTACTATTATTATTATCGCTATAACTATTATTATTATGCTTATTACTATTATTATTATCGCTATGACTGTTATCATTATATTTATTGTATTATTACTATCGATATTACTCTTGTCTTTATCCTGATAATTATTATTATTTCCCTTATTACAATTATTATTATCGCTATGACTGTTATTATTATCCTTATTCTATTATTACTATCCCTATTACTCTTGTCTCTATCCTTATAACTATTATTATTATGCTTATTACTATTATTATTCGCACTATAACTATTATTATTATCCTTATTACTATTATTATTATCGCTATAACCATTATTATTATCCTTATTGCTATTATTACTAGCACTATAACTATTATTATTATCCTTATTACTATTAGTATTATCGCTATGACTGTTATTATTATGCTTATTCTACTATTACTATCCCTATTACTCTTGTTTCTATTCTTATAACTATTATTATTATGCTTATTACTATTATTATTATCGCTATAACTATTATTATTATCCTTACTACTATTATGATTATCGCTATGACTGTTATTATTATCCTTATTCTATTATTACTATCCCTATTACTCTTGTCTTTATCCTTATAACTATTATTATTTCCCATATTACTATTATTATTATCATTATAACTGTTATTATTATCCTTATTACTAGTATTATTATCTCTATAACTATTATTGTTATCCTCATTACTATTATTATTATCGCTATGACTGTTATTATTATACTTATTCTATTATTACTATCCCTATTACTCTTGTCTCTATCCTTATAACTATTATTATTATCCTCATTACTATTATTATTATCGCTATGACTGTTATTATTATCCTTATTCTATTATTACTATCCCTATTACTCTTGTCTTTATCCTTATAACTATTATTATTATCCTTATTACTATTATTATTATCGCTATAACTATTATTATTATCCTTATTACTATTATTATTATCGCAATGACTGTTATTATTATACTTCTCCTATTATTACTATCCCTATTACTCTTGTCTTTATCCTTATAAGTATTATTATTATCCTTATTACTATTATTATTATCCTTACTACTATTATTATTATCGCTATGACTGTTATTATTATCCTTATTCTATTATTACTATCCCTATTACTCTTCTCTTTATCCTTATAACTATTATTATTATCCTTATAACTATTATTATTATCCTTATTACTAGTATTATTATCTCTATAACTATTATTGTTATCCTCATTACTATTATTATTATCGCTATGACTGTTATTATTATCCTTATTCTATTATTACTATCCCTATTACTCTTGTCTCTATCCTTATAACTATTATTATTATCCTTATAACTATTATTATTATCCTTATTACTATTATTATTATCGCTATGACTGTTATCATTATACTTATTCTATTATTACTATCCCTATTACTCTTGTCTTTATCCTGATAATTATTATTATTTCCCTTATTACAATTATTATTATCGCTATGACTGTTATTATTATCCTTATTCTATTATTACTATCCCTATTACTCTTGTCTCTACCCTTATAACTATTATTATTATGCTTGTTACTATTATTATTAGCACTGTAACTATTATTATTATCCTTATTTCTATTATTATTATCGCAATGACTGTTATTATTATACTTCTTCTATTATTACTATCCCTATTACTCTTGTCTTTATCCTGATATTTATTATTATTTCCCTTATTACTATTATTATTATCGCTATAACTGTTATTATTATCCTTATTACTAGTATTATTAGCACTATAACTATTACGTTTATCCTTATTACTATTATTATTCGCACTATAACTATTATTATTATCCTTATTACTATTATTATTATCGCTATACTATTATTATTTTCCTTATTACTATTATTATTATCGCTATGACTGTTATTATTATACTTATTCTATTATTACTATCCCTATTACTCTTGTCTCTATCCTTATAACTATTATTATTATCCTCATTACTATTATTATTATCGCAATGACTGTTATTATTATCCCTATTCTATTATTACTATCCCTATTACTCTTCTCTTTATCCTTATAACAATTATTATTATCCTTATTACTATTATTATTATCGCTATGACTGTTATTATTATGCTTATTCTACTATTACTATCCCTATTACTCTTGTCTCTATCCTTATAACTATTATTATTATGCTTATTACTATTTTTATTAGCACTATAACTATTATTATTATCCTTATTTCTATTATTATTATCGCAATGACTGTTATTATTATACTTCTCCTATTATTACTATCCCTATTACTCTTGTCTTTATCCTTATAAGTATTATTATTATCCTTATTACTATTATTATTATCGCTATAACTATTATTATCATCCTTATTACTATTATTATTATCGCAATGACTGTTATTATTATCCTTATTCTATTATTACTATCCCTATTACTCTTCTCTTTATCCTTATAACAATTATTATTATCCTTATTACTATTATTATTATCGCTATAACTATTATTATTATCCTTACTACTATTATTATTATCGCTATGCCTGTTATTATTATCCTTATTCTATTATTACTATCCCTATTACTCTTCTCTTTATCCTTATAACTATTATTATTATCCTCATTGCTATTATTATTATCGCTATGACTGTTGTCATTATACTTATTCTATTATTACTATCCCTATTACTCTTGTCTTTATCCTGATAATTATTATTATTTCCCTTATTACAATTATTATTATCGCTATGACTGTTATTATTATCCTTATTCTATAATTACTATCCCTATTACTCTTGTCTCTATACTTATAACTATTATTATTATGCTTATTACTATTATTATTCGCACTATAACTATTATTATTATCCTTATTACTATTATTATTATCGCTATAACCATTATTATTATCCTTATTACTATTATTACTAGCACTATAACTATTATTATTATCCTTATTACTATTAGTATTATCGCTATGACTGTTATTATTATGCTTATTCTACTATTACTATCCCTATTACTCTTGTCTCTATTCTTATAACTATTATTATTATGCTTATTACTATTATTATTATCCTTACTACTATTATTATTATCGCTATGACTGTTATTATTATCCTTATTCTATTATTACTATCCCTATTTCTCTTGTCTCTATCCTTATAACTATTATTATTATCCTTATTACTAGTATTATTATCTCTATAACTATTATTGTTATCCTCATTACTATTATTATTATCGCTATGACTGTTATTATTATCCTTATTCTATTATTACTATCCCTATTACTCTTGTCTCTATCCTTATAACTATTATTATTATGCTTGTTACTATTATTATTAGTACTGTAACTATTATTATTATCCTTATTTCTATTATTATTATCGCAATGACTGTTATTATTATACTTCTTCTATTATTACTATCCCTATTACTCTTGTCTTTATCCTGATATTTATTATTATTTCCCTTATTACTATTATTATTATCGCTATAACTATTATTATTATCCTTACTACTATTATTATTATCGCTATGACTGTTATTATTATCCTTATTCTATTATTACTATCCCTATTACTCTTCTCTTTATCCTTATAACAATTATTATTATCCTTATTACTATTATTATTATCGCTATAACTATTATTGTTATCCTTACTACTATTATTATTATCGCTATGACTGTTATTATTATCCTTATTCTATTATTACTATCCCTATTACTCTTCTCTTTATCCTTATAACTATTATTATTATCCTCATTGCTATTATTATTATCGCTATGACTGTTATCATTATACTTATTCTATTATTACTATCCCTATTACTCTTGTCTTTATCCTGATAATTATTATTATTTCCCTTATTACAATTATTATTATCGCTATGACTGTTATTATTATCCTTATTCTATAATTACTATCCCTATTACTCTTGTCTCTATACTTATAACTATTATTATTATGCTTATTACTATTATTATTCGCACTATAACTATTATTATTATCCTTATTACTATTATTATTATCGCTATAACCATTATTATTATCCTTATTACTATTATTACTAGCACTATAACTATTATTATTATCCTTATTACTATTAGTATTATCGCTATGACTGTTATTATTATCCTTATTCTATTATTACTATCCCTATTACTCTTGTCTCTATCCTTATAACTATTATTATTATGCTTGTTACTATTATTATTAGTACTGTAACTATTATTATTATCCTTATTTCTATTATTATTATCGCAATGACTGTTATTATTATACTTCTTCTATTATTACTATCCCTATTACTCTTGTCTTTATCCTGATATTTATTATTATTTCCCTTATTACTATTATTATTATCGCTATAACTATTATTATTATCCTTACTACTATTATTATTATCGCTATGACTGTTATTATTATCCTTATTCTATTATTACTATCCCTATTACTCTTCTCTTTATCCTTATTCTATTATTACTATCCCTATTACTCTTGTCTCTATCCTTATAACTATTATTATTACCCTTATTACTAGTATTATTATCTCTATAACTATTATTGTTATCCTCATTACTATTATTATTATCGCTATGACTGTTATTATTATCCTTATTCTACTATTACTATCCCTATTACTCTTGTCTCTACCCTTATAACTATTATTATTATGCTTGTTACTATTATTATTAGCACTAAAACTATTATTATTATCCTTATTACTATTATTATTATCGCTATGACTGTTATTATTATACTTCTTCTATTATTACTATCCCTACTACTCTTGTCTTTATCCTGATATTTATTATTATTTCCCTTATTACTATTATTATTATCGCTATAACTGTTATTATCATCCTTATTACTATTATTATTATCGCAATGACTGTTATTATTATCCTTATTCTATTATTACTATCCCTATTACTCTTCTCTTTATCCTTATAACAATTATTATTATCCTTATTACTATTATTATTATCGCTATAACTATTATTGTTATCCTTACTACTATTATTATTATCGCTATGACTGTTATTATTATCCTTATTCTATTATTACTATCCCTATTACTCTTCTCTTTATCCTTATAACTATTATTATTATCCTCATTGCTATTATTATTATCGCTATGACTGTTATCATTATCCTTACTACTATTATTATTATCGCTATGACTGTTATTATTATCCTTATTCTATTATTACTATCCCTATTACTCTTCTCTTTATCCTTATAACAATTATTATTATCCTTATTACTATTATTATTATCGCTATAACTATTATTATTATCCTTACTACTATTACTATTATCGCTATGGCTGCTATTATTATCCTTATTCTATTATTACTATCCCTATTACTCTTCTCTTTATCCTTATAACTATTATTATTATCCTTATAACTATTATTATTATGCATATTACTATTATTATTATCCTTACTACTATCATTATTATCGCTATGACTGTTATTATTATACTTATTCTATTATTACTATCCCTATTACTCTTCTCTTTATCCTTATAACTATTATTATTATCCTTATAACTATTATTATTATCCTTATTACTAGTATTATTATCTCTATAACTATTATTGTTATCCTCATTACTATTATTATTATCGCTATGGCTGTTATTATTATCCTTATTCTATTATTACTATCCCTATTACTCTTGTCTCTATCCTTATAACTATTATTATTATCCTTATTACTAGTATTATTATCTCTATAACTATTATTGTTATCCTCATTACTATTATTATTATCGCTATGACTGTTATTATTATCCTTATTCTACTATTACTATCCCTATTACTCTTGTCTCTACCCTTATAACTATTATTATTATGCTTGTTACTATTATTATTAGCACTAAAACTATTATTATTATCCTTATTACTATTATTATTATCGCTATGACTGTTATTATTATACTTCTTCTATTATTACTATCCCTACTACTCTTGTATTTATCCTGATATTTATTATTATTTCCCTTATTACTATTATTATTATCGCTATAACTGTTATTATCATCCTTATTACTAGTATTATTAGCACTATAACTATTACGTTTATCCTTATTACTATTATTATACGCACTATAACTATTATTATTATCCCTATTACTATTATTATTATCGCTATACTATTATTATTTTCCTTATTACTATTATTATTATCGCTATGACTGTTATTATTATACTTATTCTATTATTACTATCCCTATTACTCTTGTCTCTATCCTTATAACTATTATTATTATCCTTATTACTATTATTATTATCGCTATAACTATTATTATTATCCTTACTACTATTACTATTATCGCTATGGCTGTTATTATTATCCTTATTCTATTATTACTATCCCTATTACTCTTCTCTTTATCCTTATAACTATTATTATTATCCTTATAACTATTATTATTATGCATATTACTATTATTATTATCCTCATTACTATTATTATTATCGCTATGACTGATATTATTATCCTTATTCTATTATTACTATCCCTATTACTCTTGTCTTTATCCTTATAACTATTATTATTATCCTTATTACTATTATTATTATCGCTATAACTATTATTATTATACTTCTCCTATTATTACTATCCCTATTACTCTTGTCTTTATCCTTATAAGTATTATTATTATCCTTATTACTATTATTATTATCCTTACTACTATTATTATTATCGCTATGACTGTTATTATTATCCTTATTCTATTATTACTATCCCTATTACTCTTCTCTTTATCCTTATAACTATTATTATTATCCTTATAACTATTATTATTATCCTTATTACTAGTATTATTATCTCTATAACTATTATTGTTATCCTCATTACTATTATTATTATCGCTATGACTGTTATTATTATCCTTCTTCTATTATTACTATCCATTTTACTCTTGTCTCTATCCTTATAACTATTATTATTATGCTTATTACTATTATTATTAGCACTATAACTATTATTATTATCCTTATTTCCATTATTATTATCGCAATGACTGTTATTATTATACTTCTTCTATTATTAATATCCCTATTACTCTTGTCTTTATCCTGATATTTATTATTATTTCCCTTATTACTACTATTATTATCGCTATAACTGTTATTATTATTCTTATTACTAGTATTATTAGCACTATAACTATTATGTTTATCCTTATTACTATTATTATTCGCACTATAACTATTATTATTATCCTTATTACCATTATTATTATCGCTATGACTGTTATTATTATACTTATTCTATTATTACTATCCCTATTACTCTTGTTTTTATCCTTATAACTTTTATTGTTATGCTTATTACTATTATTATTAGCACTAAAACTATTATTATTATCCTTATTACTTTTATTATTATCGCTATGACTGTTATTATTATACTTCTTCTATTATTACTATCCCTACTACTCTTGTCTTTATCCTTATAAGTATTATTATTATCCTTATTACTATTATTATTATCCTTACTACTATTATTATTATCGCTATGACTGTTATTATTATCCTTATTCTATTATTACTATCCCTATTACTCTTCTCTTTATCCTTATAACTATTATTATTATCCTTATAACTATTATTATTATCCTTATTACTAGTATTATTATCCCTATAACTATTATTGTTATCCTCATTACTATTATTATTATCGCTATGACTGTTATTATTATCCTTATTCTATTATTACTATCCCTATTACTCTTGTCTCTATCCTTATAAGTATTATTATTATCCTTATTACTAGTATTATTATCTCTATAACTATTATTGTTATCCTCATTACTATTATTATTATCGCTATGACTGTTATTATTATCCTTATTCTATTATTACTATCCCTATTACTCTTGTCTCTATCCTTATAACTATTATTATTAGCACTATAACTATTATTATTATCCTTATTTCTATTATTATTATCGCAATGACTGTTATTATTATACCTCTTCTATTATTACTATCCCTATTACTCTTGTCTTTATCCTGATATTTATTATTACTTCCCTTATTACTATTATTATTATCGCAATAACTGTTATTATTATACTTATTCTATTATTACTGTCCCTATTACTCTTGCCTTTATCCTTATAACTATTATTATTATCCTTATAACTATTATTATTACCCTTATTACTATTATTATTATCGCTATAACTATTATTATTATCCTTACTACTATTATTATTATCGCTATGACTGTTATTATTATCCTTATTCTATTACTACTATCCCTATTACTCTTCTCTTTATCCTTATAACTATTATTATTATCCTTATTCCTAGTATTATTATCTCTATAACTATTATTGTTATCCTCATTACTATTATTATTATCGCTATAACTGTTATTATTATCCTTATTCTATTATTACTATCCATTTTACTCTTGTCTCTATCCTTATAACTATTATTATTATGCTTATTACTATTATTATTAGCACTATAACTATTATTATTATCCTTATTTCCATTATTATTATCGCAATGACTGTTATTATTATACTTCTTCTATTATTAATATCCCTATTACTCTTGTCTTTACCTGATATTTATTATTATTTCCCTTATTACTATTATTATTATCGCTATAACTGTTATTATTATTCTTATTACTAGTATTATTAGCACTATAACTATTATGTTTATCCTTATTACTATTATTATTCGCACTATAACTATTATTATTATCCTTATTACCATTATTATTATCGCTATGACTGTTATTATTATACTTATTCTATTATTACTATCCCTATTACTCTTGTTTTTTATCCTTATAACTTTTATTGTTATGCTTATTACTATTATTATTAGCACTAAAACTATTATTATTATCCTTATTACTTTTATTATTATCGCTATGACTGTTATTATTATACTTCTTCTATTATTACTATCCCTACTACTCTTGTCTTTATCCTGATATTTATTATTATTTCCCTTATTACTATTATTATTATCGCTATAACTGTTATTATCATCCTTATTACTAGTATTATTAGCACTATAACTATTACGTTTATCCTTATTACTATTATTATTCGCACTATAACTACTATTATTATCCCTATTACTCTTGTCTTTATCCTTATAAGTATTATTATTATCCTTATTACTATTATTATTATCGCTATAACTATTATTATTATGCTTATTACTATTATTATTATCGCTATGACTGTTATCATTATACTTATTCTATTATTACTATCGATATTACTCTTGTCTTTATCCTGATAATTATTATTATTTCCCTTATTACAATTATTATTATCGCTATGACTGTTATTATTATCCTTATTCTATTATTACTATCCCTATTACTCTTGTCTCTATCCTTATAACTATTATTATTATGCTTATTACTATTATTATTCGCACTATAACTATTATTATTATCCTTATTACTATTATTATTATCGCTATAACCATTATTATTATCCTTATTGCTATTATTACTAGCACTATAACTATTATTATTATCCTTATTACTATTAGTATTATCGCTATGACTGTTTTTATTATGCTTATTCTACTATTACTATCCCTATTACTCTTGTTTCTATTCTTATAACTATTATTATTATGCTTATTACTATTATTATTATCGCTATAACTATTATTATTATCCTTACTACTATTATGATTATCGCTATGTCTGTTATTATTATCCTTATTCTATTATTACTATCCCTATTACTCTTGTCTTTATCCTTATAACTATTATTATTTCCCATATTACTATTATTATTATCATTATAACTGTTATTATTATCCTTATTACTAGTATTATTATCTCTATAACTATTATTGTTATCCTCATTACTATTATTATTATCGCTATGACTGTTATTATTATACTTATTCTATTATTACTCTCCCTATTACTCTTGTCTCTATCCTTATAACTGTTATTATTATCCTCATTACTATTATTATTATCGCTATGACTGTTGTTATTATCCTTATTCTATTATTACTATCCCTATTACTCTTGTCTTTATCCTTATAACTATTATTATTATCCTTATTACTATTATTATTATCGCTATAACTATTATTATTATCCTTATTACTATTATTATTATCGCAATGACTGTTATTATTATCCCTATTCTATTATTACTATCCCTATTACTCTTCTCTTTATCCTTATAACAATTATTATTATCCTTATTACTATTATTATTATCGCTATAACTATTAGTATTATGCTTATTACTATTATTATTAGCACTATAACTATTATTATTATCCTTATTTCTATTATTATTATCGCAATGACTGTTATTATTATACTTCTCCTATTATTACTATCCCTATTACTCTTGTCTTTATCCTTATAAGTATTATTATTATCCTTATTACTATTATTATTATCCTTACTACTATTATTATTATCGCTATGACTGTTATTATTATCCTTATTCTATTATTACTATCCCTATTACTCTTCTCTTTATCCTTATAACTATTATTATTATCCTTATAACTATTATTATTATCCTTATTACTAGTATTATTATCTCTATAACTATTATTGTTATCCTCATTACTATTATTATTATCGCTATGACTGTTATTATTATCCTTATTCTATTATTACTATCCCTATTACTCTTGTCTCTATCCTTATAAGTATTATTATTATCCTTATTACTAGTATTATTATCTCTATAACTATTATTGTTATCCTCATTACTATTATTATTATCGCTATGACTGTTATTATTATCCTTATTCTATTATTACTATCCCTATTACTCTTGTCTCTATCCTTATAAACTATTATTATTAGCACTATAACTATTATTATTATCCTTATTTCTATTATTATTATCGCAATGACTGTTATTATTATACTCTTCTATTATTACTATCCCTATTACTCTTGTCTTTATCCTGATATTTATTATTACTTCCCTTATTACTATTATTATTATCGCAATAACTGTTATTATTATACTTATTCTATTATTACTGTCCCTATTACTCTTGCCTTTATCCTTATAACTATTATTATTATCCTTATAACTATTATTATTACCCTTATTACTATTATTATTATCGCTATAACTATTATTATTATCCTTACTACTATTATTATTATCGCTATGACTGTTATTATTATCCTTATTCTATTACTACTATCCCTATTACTCTTCTCTTTATCCTTATAACTATTATTATTATCCTTATTCCTAGTATTATTATCTCTATAACTATTATTGTTATCCTCATTACTATTATTATTATCGCTATAACTGTTATTATTATCCTTATTCTATTATTACTATCCATTTTACTCTTGTCTCTATCCTTATAACTATTATTATTATGCTTATTACTATTATTATTAGCACTATAACTATTATTATTATCCTTATTTCCATTATTATTATCGCAATGACTGTTATTATTATACTTCTTCTATTATTAATATCCCTATTACTCTTGTCTTTATCCTGATATTTATTATTATTTCCCTTATTACTATTATTATTATCGCTATAACTGTTATTATTATTCTTATTACTAGTATTATTAGCACTATAACTATTATGTTTATCCTTATTACTATTATTATTCGCACTATAACTATTATTATTATCCTTATTACCATTATTATTATCGCTATGACTGTTATTATTATACTTATTCTATTATTACTATCCCTATTACTCTTGTTTTTATCCTTATAACTTTTATTGTTATGCTTATTACTATTATTATTAGCACTAAAACTATTATTATTATCCTTATTACTTTTATTATTATCGCTATGACTGTTATTATTATACTTCTTCTATTATTACTATCCCTACTACTCTTGTCTTTATCCTGATATTTATTATTATTTCCCTTATTACTATTATTATTATCGCTATAACTGTTATTATCATCCTTATTACTAGTATTATTAGCACTATAACTATTACGTTTATCCTTATTACTATTATTATTCGCACTATAACTACTATTATTATCCCTATTACTCTTGTCTTTATCCTTATAAGTATTATTATTATCCTTATTACTATTATTATTATCGCTATAACTATTATTATTATGCTTATTACTATTATTATTATCGCTATGACTGTTATCATTATACTTATTCTATTATTACTATCGATATTACTCTTGTCTTTATCCTGATAATTATTATTATTTCCCTTATTACAATTATTATTATCGCTATGACTGTTATTATTATCCTTATTCTATTATTACTATCCCTATTACTCTTGTCTCTATCCTTATAACTATTATTATTATGCTTATTACTATTATTATTCGCACTATAACTATTATTATTATCCTTATTACTATTATTATTATCGCTATAACCATTATTATTATCCTTATTGCTATTATTACTAGCACTATAACTATTATTATTATCCTTATTACTATTAGTATTATCGCTATGACTGTTATTATTATGCTTATTCTACTATTACTATCCCTATTACTCTTGTTTCTATTCTTATAACTATTATTATTATCGCTATAACTATTATTATTATCCTTACTACTATTATGATTATCGCTATGTCTGTTATTATTATCCTTATTCTATTATTACTATCCCTATTACTCTTGTCTTTATCCTTATAACTATTATTATTTCCCATATTACTATTATTATTATCATTATAACTGTTATTATTATCCTTATTACTAGTATTATTATCTCTATAACTATTATTGTTATCCTCATTACTATTATTATTATCGCTATGACTGTTATTATTATACTTATTCTATTATTACTCTCCCTATTACTCTTGTCTCTATCCTTATAACTGTTATTATTATCCTCATTACTATTATTATTATCGCTATGACTGTTGTTATTATCCTTATTCTATTATTACTATCCCTATTACTCTTGTCTTTATCCTTATAACTATTATTATTATCCTTATTACTATTATTATTATCGCTATAACTATTATTATTATCCTTATTACTATTATTATTATCGCAATGACTGTTATTATTATCCCTATTCTATTATTACTATCCCTATTACTCTTCTCTTTATCCTTATAACAATTATTATTATCCTTATTACTATTATTATTATCGCTATAACTATTAGTATTATGCTTATTACTATTATTATTAGCACTATAACTATTATTATTATCCTTATTTCTATTATTATTATCGCAATGACTGTTATTATTATACTTCTCCTATTATTACTATCCCTATTACTCTTGTCTTTATCCTTATAAGTATTATTATTATCCTTATTACTATTATTATTATCCTTACTACTATTATTATTATCGCTATGACTGTTATTATTATCCTTATTCTATTATTACTATCCCTATTACTCTTCTCTTTATCCTTATAACTATTATTATTATCCTTATAACTATTATTATTATCCTTATTACTAGTATTATTATCTCTATAACTATTATTGTTATCCTCATTACTATTATTATTATCGCTATGACTGTTATTATTATCCTTATTCTATTATTACTATCCCTATTACTCTTGTCTCTATCCTTATAAGTATTATTATTATCCTTATTACTAGTATTATTATCTCTATAACTATTATTGTTATCCTCATTACTATTATTATTATCGCTATGACTGTTATTATTATCCTTATTCTATTATTACTATCCCTATTACTCTTGTCTCTATCCTTATAACTATTATTATTAGCACTATAACTATTATTATTATCCTTATTTCTATTATTATTATCGCAATGACTGTTATTATTATACCTCTTCTATTATTACTATCCCTATTACTCTTGTCTTTATCCTGATATTTATTATTACTTCCCTTATTACTATTATTATTATCGCAATAACTGTTATTATTATACTTATTCTATTATTACTGTCCCTATTACTCTTGCCTTTATCCTTATAACTATTATTATTATCCTTATAACTATTATTATTACCCTTATTACTATTATTATTATCGCTATAACTATTATTATTATCCTTACTACTATTATTATTATCGCTATGACTGTTATTATTATCCTTATTCTATTACTACTATCCCTATTACTCTTCTCTTTATCCTTATAACTATTATTATTATCCTTATTCCTAGTATTATTATCTCTATAACTATTATTGTTATCCTCATTACTATTATTATTATCGCTATAACTGTTATTATTATCCTTATTCTATTATTACTATCCCTATTACTCTTGTCTCTATCCTTATAACTATTATTATTATCCTTATTACTATTATTATTATCGCTATAACTATTATTATTATCCTTACTACTATTATTATTATCGCTATGACTGTTATTATTATCCTTATTCTATTATTACTATCCCTATTACTCTTGTCTCTATCCTTATAACTATTATTATTATCCTTATTACTAGTATTATTATCTCTATAACTATTATTGTTATCCTCATTACTATTATTATTATCGCTATGACTGTTATTATTATCCTTATTCTATTATTACTATCCCTATTACTCTTGTCTCTATCCTTATAACTATTATTATTATCCTTATAACTATTATTATTATCCTTATTACTATTATTATTATCGCTATGACTGTTATCATTATACTTATTCTATTATTACTATCCCTATTACTCTTGTCTTTATCCTGATAATTATTATTATTTCCCTTATTACAATTATTATTATCGCTATGACTGTTATTATTATCCTTATTCTATTATTACTATCCCTATTACTCTTGTCTCTACCCTTATAACTATTATTATTATGCTTGTTACTATTATTATTAGCACTGTAACTATTATTATTATCCTTATTTCTATTATTATTATCGCAATGACTGTTATTATTATACTTCTTCTATTATTACTATCCCTATTACTCTTGTCTTTATCCTGATATTTATTATTATTTCCCTTATTACTATTATTATTAACGCTATAACTGTTATTTATATCCTTATTACTAGTATTATTAGCACTATAACTATTACGTTTATCCTTATTACTATTATTATTCGCACTATAACTATTATTATTATCCTTATTACTATTATTATTATCGCTATACTATTATTATTTTCCTTATTACTATTATTATTATCGCTATGACTGTTATTATTATACTTATTCTATTATTACTATCCCTATTACTCTTGTCTCTATCCTTATAACTATTATTATTATCCTCATTACTATTATTATTATCGCAATGACTGTTATTATTATCCCTATTCTATTATTACTATCCCTATTACTCTTCTCTTTATCCTTATAACAATTATTATTATCCTTATTACTATTATTATTATCGCTATGACTGTTATTATTATGCTTATTCTACTATTACTATCCCTATTACTCTTGTCTCTATCCTTATAACTATTATTATTATGCTTATTACTATTTTTATTAGCACTATAACTATTATTATTATCCTTATTTCTATTATTATTATCGCAATGACTGTTATTATTATACTTCTCCTATTATTACTATCCCTATTACTCTTGTCTTTATCCTTATAAGTATTATTATTATCCTTATTACTATTATTATTATCGCTATAACTATTATTATCATCCTTATTACTATTATTATTATCGCAATGACTGTTATTATTATCCTTATTCTATTATTACTATCCCTATTACTCTTCTCTTTATCCTTATAACAATTATTATTATCCTTATTACTATTATTATTATCGCTATAACTATTATTATTATCCTTACTACTATTATTATTATCGCTATGACTGTTATTATTATCCTTATTCTATTATTACTATCCCTATTACTCTTCTCTTTATCCTTATAACTATTATTATTATCCTCACTGCTATTATTATTATCGCTATGACTGTTGTCATTATACTTATTCTATTATTACTATCCCTATTACTCTTGTCTTTATCCTGATAATTATTATTATTTCCCTTATTACTATTATTATTATCATTATAACTGTTATTATTATCCTTATTACTATTATTATTATCGCTATAACTATTATTATTATCCTTACTACTATTATTATTATCGCTATGACTGTTATTATTATCCTTATTCTATTATTACTATCCCTATTTCTCTTGTCTCTATCCTTATAACTATTATTATTATCCTTATTACTAGTATTATTATCTCTATAACTATTATTGTTATCCTCATTACTATTATTATTATCGCTATGACTGTTATTATTATCCTTATTCTATTATTACTATCCCTATTTCTCTTGTCTCTATCCTTATAACTATTATTATTATGCTTGTTACTATTATTATTAGTACTGTAACTATTATTATTATCCTTATTTCTATTATTATTATCGCAATGACTGTTATTATTATACTTCTTCTATTATTACTATCCCTATTACTCTTGTCTTTATCCTGATATTTATTATTATTTCCCTTATTACTATTATTATTATCGCTATAACTATTATTATTATCCTTACTACTATTATTATTATCGCTATGACTGTTATTATTATCCTTATTCTATTATTACTATCCCTATTACTCTTCTCTTTATCCTTATAACAATTATTATTATCCTTATTACTATTATTATTATCGCTATAACTATTATTGTTATCCTTACTACTATTATTATTATCGCTATGACTGTTATTATTATCCTTATTCTATTATTACTATCCCTATTACTCTTGTCTCTATCCTTATAACTATTATTATTATGCTTATTACTATTATTATTCGCACTATAACTATTATTATTATCCTTATTACTATTATTATTATCGCTATAACCATTATTATTATCCTTATTGCTATTATTACTAGCACTATAACTATTATTATTATCCTTATTACTATTAGTATTATCGCTATGACTGTTATTATTATGCTTATTCTACTATTACTATCCCTATTACTCTTGTTTCTATTCTTATAACTATTATTATTATCGCTATAACTATTATTATTATCCTTACTACTATTATGATTATCGCTATGTCTGTTATTATTATCCTTATTCTATTATTACTATCCCTATTACTCTTGTCTTTATCCTTATAACTATTATTATTTCCCATATTACTATTATTATTATCATTATAACTGTTATTATTATCCTTATTACTAGTATTATTATCTCTATAACTATTATTGTTATCCTCATTACTATTATTATTATCGCTATGACTGTTATTATTATACTTATTCTATTATTACTCTCCCTATTACTCTTGTCTCTATCCTTATAACTGTTATTATTATCCTCATTACTATTATTATTATCGCTATGACTGTTGTTATTATCCTTATTCTATTATTACTATCCCTATTACTCTTGTCTTTATCCTTATAACTATTATTATTATCCTTATTACTATTATTATTATCGCTATAACTATTATTATTATCCTTATTACTATTATTATTATCGCAATGACTGTTATTATTATCCCTATTCTATTATTACTATCCCTATTACTCTTCTCTTTATCCTTATAACAATTATTATTATCCTTATTACTATTATTATTATCGCTATAACTATTAGTATTATGCTTATTACTATTATTATTAGCACTATAACTATTATTATTATCCTTATTTCTATTATTATTATCGCAATGACTGTTATTATTATACTTCTCCTATTATTACTATCCCTATTACTCTTGTCTTTATCCTTATAAGTATTATTATTATCCTTATTACTATTATTATTATCCTTACTACTATTATTATTATCGCTATGACTGTTATTATTATCCTTATTCTATTATTACTATCCCTATTACTCTTCTCTTTATCCTTATAACTATTATTATTATCCTTATAACTATTATTATTATCCTTATTACTAGTATTATTATCTCTATAACTATTATTGTTATCCTCATTACTATTATTATTATCGCTATGACTGTTATTATTATCCTTATTCTATTATTACTATCCCTATTACTCTTGTCTCTATCCTTATAAGTATTATTATTATCCTTATTACTAGTATTATTATCTCTATAACTATTATTGTTATCCTCATTACTATTATTATTATCGCTATGACTGTTATTATTATCCTTATTCTATTATTACTATCCCTATTACTCTTGTCTCTATCCTTATAACTATTATTATTAGCACTATAACTATTATTATTATCCTTATTTCTATTATTATTATCGCAATGACTGTTATTATTATACCTCTTCTATTATTACTATCCCTATTACTCTTGTCTTTATCCTGATATTTATTATTACTTCCCTTATTACTATTATTATTATCGCAATAACTGTTATTATTATACTTATTCTATTATTACTGTCCCTATTACTCTTGCCTTTATCCTTATAACTATTATTATTATCCTTATAACTATTATTATTACCCTTATTACTATTATTATTATCGCTATAACTATTATTATTATCCTTACTACTATTATTATTATCGCTATGACTGTTATTATTATCCTTATTCTATTACTACTATCCCTATTACTCTTCTCTTTATCCTTATAACTATTATTATTATCCTTATTCCTAGTATTATTATCTCTATAACTATTATTGTTATCCTCATTACTATTATTATTATCGCTATAACTGTTATTATTATCCTTATTCTATTATTACTATCCCTATTACTCTTGTCTCTATCCTTATAACTATTATTATTATCCTTATTACTATTATTATTATCGCTATAACTATTATTATTATCCTTACTACTATTATTATTATCGCTATGACTGTTATTATTATCCTTATTCTATTATTACTATCCCTATTACTCTTGTCTCTATCCTTATAACTATTATTATTATCCTTATTACTAGTATTATTATCTCTATAACTATTATTGTTATCCTCATTACTATTATTATTATCGCTATGACTGTTATTATTATCCTTATTCTATTATTACTATCCCTATTACTCTTGTCTCTATCCTTATAACTATTATTATTATCCTTATAACTATTATTATTATCCTTATTACTATTATTATTATCGCTATGACTGTTATCATTATACTTATTCTATTATTACTATCCCTATTACTCTTGTCTTTATCCTGATAATTATTATTATTTCCCTTATTACAATTATTATTATCGCTATGACTGTTATTATTATCCTTATTCTATTATTACTATCCCTATTACTCTTGTCTCTACCCTTATAACTATTATTATTATGCTTGTTACTATTATTATTAGCACTGTAACTATTATTATTATCCTTATTTCTATTATTATTATCGCAATGACTGTTATTATTATACTTCTTCTATTATTACTATCCCTATTACTCTTGTCTTTATCCTGATATTTATTATTATTTCCCTTATTACTATTATTATTAACGCTATAACTGTTATTATTATCCTTATTACTAGTATTATTAGCACTATAACTATTACGTTTATCCTTATTACTATTATTATTCGCACTATAACTATTATTATTATCCTTATTACTATTATTATTATCGCTATACTATTATTATTTTCCTTATTACTATTATTATTATCGCTATGACTGTTATTATTATACTTATTCTATTATTACTATCCCTATTACTCTTGTCTCTATCCTTATAACTATTATTATTATCCTCATTACTATTATTATTATCGCAATGACTGTTATTATTATCCCTATTCTATTATTACTATCCCTATTACTCTTCTCTTTATCCTTATAACAATTATTATTATCCTTATTACTATTATTATTATCGCTATGACTGTTATTATTATGCTTATTCTACTATTACTATCCCTATTACTCTTGTCTCTATCCTTATAACTATTATTATTATGCTTATTACTATTTTTATTAGCACTATAACTATTATTATTATCCTTATTTCTATTATTATTATCGCAATGACTGTTATTATTATACTTCTCCTATTATTACTATCCCTATTACTCTTGTCTTTATCCTTATAAGTATTATTATTATCCTTATTACTATTATTATTATCGCTATAACTATTATTATCATCCTTATTACTATTATTATTATCGCAATGACTGTTATTATTATCCTTATTCTATTATTACTATCCCTATTACTCTTCTCTTTATCCTTATAACAATTATTATTATCCTTATTACTATTATTATTATCGCTATAACTATTATTATTATCCTTACTACTATTATTATTATCGCTATGACTGTTATTATTATCCTTATTCTATTATTACTATCCCTATTACTCTTCTCTTTATCCTTATAACTATTATTATTATCCTCACTGCTATTATTATTATCGCTATGACTGTTGTCATTATACTTATTCTATTATTACTATCCCTATTACTCTTGTCTTTATCCTGATAATTATTATTATTTCCCTTATTACTATTATTATTATCATTATAACTGTTATTATTATCCTTATTACTATTATTATTATCGCTATAACTATTATTATTATCCTTACTACTATTATTATTATCGCTATGACTGTTATTATTATCCTTATTCTATTATTACTATCCCTATTTCTCTTGTCTCTATCCTTATAACTATTATTATTATCCTTATTACTAGTATTATTATCTCTATAACTATTATTGTTATCCTCATTACTATTATTATTATCGCTATGACTGTTATTATTATCCTTATTCTATTATTACTATCCCTATTTCTCTTGTCTCTATCCTTATAACTATTATTATTATGCTTGTTACTATTATTATTAGTACTGTAACTATTATTATTATCCTTATTTCTATTATTATTATCGCAATGACTGTTATTATTATACTTCTTCTATTATTACTATCCCTATTACTCTTGTCTTTATCCTGATATTTATTATTATTTCCCTTATTACTATTATTATTATCGCTATAACTATTATTATTATCCTTACTACTATTATTATTATCGCTATGACTGTTATTATTATCCTTATTCTATTATTACTATCCCTATTACTCTTCTCTTTATCCTTATAACAATTATTATTATCCTTATTACTATTATTATTATCGCTATAACTATTATTGTTATCCTTACTACTATTATTATTATCGCTATGACTGTTATTATTATCCTTATTCTATTATTACTATCCCTATTACTCTTCTCTTTATCCTTATAACTATTATTATTATCCTCATTGCTATTATTATTATCGCTATGACTGTTATCATTATACTTATTCTATTATTACTATCCCTATTACTCTTGTCTTTATCCTGATAATTATTATTATTTCCCTTATTACAATTATTATTATCGCTATGACTGTTATTATTATCCTTATTCTATAATTACTATCCCTATTACTCTTGTCTCTATACTTATAACTATTATTATTATGCTTATTACTATTATTATTCGCACTATAACTATTATTATTATCCTTATTACTATTATTATTATCGCTATAACCATTATTATTATCCTTATTACTATTATTACTAGCACTATAACTATTATTATTATCCTTATTACTATTAGTATTATCGCTATGACTGTTATTATTATCCTTATTCTATTATTACTATCCCTATTACTCTTGTCTCTATCCTTATAACTATTATTATTATGCTTGTTACTATTATTATTAGTACTGTAACTATTATTATTATCCTTATTTCTATTATTATTATCGCAATGACTGTTATTATTATACTTCTTCTATTATTACTATCCCTATTACTCTTGTCTTTATCCTGATATTTATTATTATTTCCCTTATTACTATTATTATTATCGCTATAACTATTATTATTATCCTTACTACTATTATTATTATCGCTATGACTGTTATTATTATCCTTATTCTATTATTACTATCCCTATTACTCTTCTCTTTATCCTTATAACTATTATTATTATCCTCATTGCTATTATTATTATCGCTATGACTGTTATCATTATCCTTACTACTATTATTATTATCGCTATGACTGTTATTATTATCCTTATTCTATTATTACTATCCCTATTACTCTTCTCTTTATCCTTATAACAATTATTATTATCCTTATTACTATTATTATTATCGCTATAACTATTATTATTATCCTTACTACTATTACTATTATCGCTATGGCTGTTATTATTATCCTTATTCTATTATTACTATCCCTATTACTCTTCTCTTTATCCTTATAACTATTATTATTATCCTTATAACTATTATTATTATGCATATTACTATTATTATTATCCTTACTACTATCATTATTATCGCTATGACTGTTATTATTATACTTATTCTATTATTACTATCCCTATTACTCTTCTCTTTATCCTTATAACTATTATTATTATCCTTATAACTATTATTATTATCCTTATTACTAGTATTATTATCTCTATAACTATTATTGTTATCCTCATTACTATTATTATTATCGCTATGGCTGTTATTATTATCCTTATTCTATTATTACTATCCCTATTACTCTTGTCTCTATCCTTATAACTATTATTATTATCCTTATTACTAGTATTATTATCTCTATAACTATTATTGTTATCCTCATTACTATTATTATTATCGCTATGACTGTTATTATTATCCTTATTCTACTATTACTATCCCTATTACTCTTGTCTCTACCCTTATAACTATTATTATTATGCTTGTTACTATTATTATTAGCACTAAAACTATTATTATTATCCTTATTACTATTATTATTATCGCTATGACTGTTATTATTATACTTCTTCTATTATTACTATCCCTACTACTCTTGTCTTTATCCTGATATTTATTATTATTTCCCTTATTATTATTATTATTATCGCTATAACTGTTATTATCATCCTTATTACTAGTATTATTAGCACTATAACTATTACGTTTATCCTTATTACTATTATTATACGCACTATAACTATTATTATTATCCCTATTACTATTATTATTATCGCTATACTATTATTATTTTCCTTATTACTATTATTATTATCGCTATGACTGTTATTATTATACTTATTCTATTATTACTATCCCTATTACTCTTGTCTCTATCCTTATAACTATTATTATTATCCTTATTACTATTATTATTATCGCTATAACTATTATTATTATCCTTACTACTATTACTATTATCGCTATGGCTGTTATTATTATCCTTATTCTATTATTACTATCCCTATTACTCTTCTCTTTATCCTTATAACTATTATTATTATCCTTATAACTATTATTATTATGCATATTACTATTATTATTATCCTCATTACTATTATTATTATCGCTATGTATCGTGTCGACTTCCTGACTAGGTCGAGGGTCGAGCCCGGTGGGGTTGGTTCGATTAGACTGAATAATGGTTTAACAGTTTATTCGCTAGGTTAGAGCTATTCGAGATTACGCAGTACGTTTTTATGTAAATCCAAAACAGAAGTGAGGGCCTCGGGGCCCTCCCGCATTTTATATCGGACATTCCCCTACGACGTCTCCTAGCAACCGCGCCGATTCCTCGAGGAACCGTTGGCGCGCCCTCCGCCGATCTTTGTCGCGCCGCCATCCCTGTGCGGCCGGACCGCCGAACGCTACTACGCCGCTCGCCCTCTGCGGCCGAGCCGCCGCGCCGCTAAGCCGCGTGCCGACACCGGCGGCTCGCCGGCCACTTGCCGGTATCCGCCATCAAACGGCGCGGTCCGCACCCTTGTACGCGCTTCTAGAAATTACCCGTCAGGAGACGTCGCCGAAGAAGTCCTTCTTATTCGCCGAAGTGCGCACCAGGTTCGCCGACATACAGCGGCCGCATAAAAATACTTATTAATTTGCGCTTTACTTGGAAAGTCAGAGCCTGTGCCACGTGCCTCGTGCACGTGTCCGTTTCTTCAACTGATCATTTCTTTGTTCTCGGGTGCTAGCGATCCTGCAGACAGCCAACCGGACGCGGGGCGAGCCAGCTCGCCCCCGCCCGGGTTCTCACCTCTCCCGAGCAGTGTGGCTCTCGGTGTTATGGTGAGCATCACCCCTCCCGGGCGGCTTCTATACCCCCGGTGCTATGGTGATGTTCTTCATGCCGAAACACTCATGGTGCTCGACGAATACGGCCACAGGTTTCCCTGTGCACGTAGGGCTTCGAGGTATGGCTCCCATACCTGCTGCTTTTGATCAGCCGCCCCCGAAACACCTCTAATTATACTCGATCGTCTGTATGTTCTTTAGTTGCTCTGATCTTTCCTCGCAAAGCTGTTTCTATCCGTAACACGCTATGACTGTTATTATTATCCTTATTCTATTATTACTATCCCTATTACTCTTGTCTTTATCCTTATAACTATTATTATTATCCTTATTACTATTATTATTATCGCTATAACTATTATTATTATCCTTATTACTATTATTATTATCGCAATGACTGTTATTATTATACTTCTCCTATTATTACTATCCCTATTACTCTTGTCTTTATCCTTATAAGTATTATTATTATCCTTATTACTATTATTATTATCCTTACTACTATTATTATTATCGCTATGACTGTTATTATTATCCTTATTCTATTATTACTATCCCTATTACTCTTCTCTTTATCCTTATAACTATTATTATTATCCTTATAACTATTATTATTATCCTTATTACTAGTATTATTATCTCTATAACTATTATTGTTATCCTCATTACTATTATTATTATCGCTATGACTGTTATTATTATCCTTATTCTATTATTACTATCCATTTTACTCTTGTCTCTATCCTTATAACTATTATTATTATGCTTATTACTATTATTATTAGCACTATAACTATTATTATTATCCTTATTTCCATTATTATTATCGCAATGACTGTTATTATTATACTTCTTCTATTATTAATATCCCTATTACTCTTGTCTTTATCCTGATATTTATTATTATTTCCCTTATTACTATTATTATTATCGCTATAACTGTTATTATTATTCTTATTACTAGTATTATTAGCACTATAACTATTATGTTTATCCTTATTACTATTATTATTCGCACTATAACTATTATTATTATCCTTATTACCATTATTATTATCGCTATGACTGTTATTATTATACTTATTCTATTATTACTATCCCTATTACTCTTGTTTTTATCCTTATAACTTTTATTGTTATGCTTATTACTATTATTATTAGCACTAAAACTATTATTATTATCCTTATTACTTTTATTATTATCGCTATGACTGTTATTATTATACTTCTTCTATTATTACTATCCCTACTACTCTTGTCTTTATCCTGATATTTATTATTATTTCCCTTATTACTATTATTATTATCGCTATAACTGTTATTATCATCCTTATTACTAGTATTATTAGCACTATAACTATTACGTTTATCCTTATTACTATTATTATTCGCACTATAACTACTATTATTATCCCTATTACTCTTGTCTTTATCCTTATAAGTATTATTATTATCCTTATTACTATTATTATTATCGCTATAACTATTATTATTATGCTTATTACTATTATTATTATCGCTATGACTGTTATCATTATACTTATTCTATTATTACTATCGATATTACTCTTGTCTTTATCCTGATAATTATTATTATTTCCCTTATTACAATTATTATTATCGCTATGACTGTTATTATTATCCTTATTCTATTATTACTATCCCTATTACTCTTGTCTCTATCCTTATAACTATTATTATTATGCTTATTACTATTATTATTCGCACTATAACTATTATTATTATCCTTATTACTATTATTATTATCGCTATAACCATTATTATTATCCTTATTGCTATTATTACTAGCACTATAACTATTATTATTATCCTTATTACTATTAGTATTATCGCTATGACTGTTATTATTATGCTTATTCTACTATTACTATCCCTATTACTCTTGTTTCTATTCTTATAACTATTATTATTATGCTTATTACTATTATTATTATCGCTATAACTATTATTATTATCCTTACTACTATTATGATTATCGCTATGTCTGTTATTATTATCCTTATTCTATTATTACTATCCCTATTACTCTTGTCTTTATCCTTATAACTATTATTATTTCCCATATTACTATTATTATTATCATTATAACTGTTATTATTATCCTTATTACTAGTATTATTATCTCTATAACTATTATTGTTATCCTCATTACTATTATTATTATCGCTATGACTGTTATTATTATACTTATTCTATTATTACTCTCCCTATTACTCTTGTCTCTATCCTTATAACTGTTATTATTATCCTCATTACTATTATTATTATCGCTATGACTGTTGTTATTATCCTTATTCTATTATTACTATCCCTATTACTCTTGTCTTTATCCTTATAACTATTATTATTATCCTTATTACTATTATTATTATCGCTATAACTATTATTATTATCCTTATTACTATTATTATTATCGCAATGACTGTTATTATTATCCCTATTCTATTATTACTATCCCTATTACTCTTCTCTTTATCCTTATAACAATTATTATTTCCCATATTACTATTATTATTATCATTATAACTGTTATTATTATCCTTATTACTAGTATTATTATCTCTATAACTATTATTGTTATCCTCATTACTATTATTATTATCGCTATGACTGTTATTATTATACTTATTCTATTATTACTCTCCCTATTACTCTTGTCTCTATCCTTATAACTGTTATTATTATCCTCATTACTATTATTATTATCGCTATGACTGTTGTTATTATCCTTATTCTATTATTACTATCCCTATTACTCTTGTCTTTATCCTTATAACTATTATTATTATCCTTATTACTATTATTATTATCGCTATAACTATTATTATTATCCTTATTACTATTATTATTATCGCAATGACTGTTATTATTATCCCTATTCTATTATTACTATCCCTATTACTCTTCTCTTTATCCTTATAACAATTATTATTATCCTTATTACTATTATTATTATCGCTATAACTATTAGTATTATGCTTATTACTATTATTATTAGCACTATAACTATTATTATTATCCTTATTTCTATTATTATTATCGCAATGACTGTTATTATTATACTTCTCCTATTATTACTATCCCTATTACTCTTGTCTTTATCCTTATAAGTATTATTATTATCCTTATTACTATTATTATTATCCTTACTACTATTATTATTATCGCTATGACTGTTATTTTTATCCTTATTCTATTATTACTATCCCTATTACTCTTCTCTTTATCCTTATAACTATTATTATTATCCTTATAACTATTATTATTATCCTTATTACTAGTATTATTATCTCTATAACTATTATTATTATCCTTACTACTATTATTATTATCGCTATGACTGTTATTATTATCCTTATTCTATTATTACTATCCCTATTACTCTTGTCTCTATCCTTATAACTATTATTATTATCCTTATTACTAGTATTATTATCTCTATAACTATTATTGTTATCCTCATTACTATTATTATTATCGCTATGACTGTTATTATTATCCTTATTCTATTATTACTATCCCTATTACTCTTGTCTCTATCCTTATAACTATTATTATTATCCTTATAACTATTATTATTATCCTTATTACTATTATTATTATCGCTATGACTGTTATCATTATACTTATTCTATTATTACTATCCCTATTACTCTTGTCTTTCTCCTGATAATTATTATTATTTCCCTTATTACAATTATTATTATCGCTATGACTGTTATTATTATCCTTATTCTATTATTACTATCCCTATTACTCTTGTCTCTACCCTTATAACTATTATTATTATGCTTGTTACTATTATTATTAGCACTGTAACTATTATTATTATCCTTATTTCTATTATTATTATCGCAATGACTGTTATTATTATACTTCTTCTATTATTACTATCCCTATTACTCTTGTCTTTATCCTGATATTTATTATTATTTCCCTTATTACTATTATTATTATCGCTATAACTGTTATTATTATCCTTATTACTAGTATTATTAGCACTATAACTATTACGTTTATCCTTATTACTATTATTATTCGCACTGTAACTATTATTATTATCCTTATTACTATTATTATTATCGCTATACTATTATTATTTTCCTTATTACTATTATTATTATCGCTATGACTGTTATTATTATACTTATTCTATTATTACTATCCCTATTACTCTTGTCTCTATCCTTATAACTATTATTATTATCCTCATTACTATTATTATTATCGCAATGACTGTTATTATTATCCCTATTCTATTATTACTATCCCTATTACTCTTCTCTTTATCCTTATAACAATTATTATTATCCTTATTACTATTATTATTATCGCTATGACTGTTATTATTATGCTTATTCTACTATTACTATCCCTATTACTCTTGTCTCTATCCTTATAACTATTATTATTATGCTTATTACTATTTTTATTAGCACTATAACTATTATTATTATCCTTATTTCTATTATTATTATCGCAATGACTGTTATTATTATACTTCTCCTATTATTACTATCCCTATTACTCTTGTCTTTATCCTTATAAGTATTATTATTATCCTTATTACTATTATTATTATCGCTATAACTATTATTATCATCCTTATTACTATTATTATTATCGCAATGACTGTTATTATTATCCTTATTCTATTATTACTATCCCTATTACTCTTCTCTTTATCCTTATAACAATTATTATTATCCTTATTACTATTATTATTATCGCTATAACTATTATTATTATCCTTACTACTATTATTATTATCGCTATGACTGTTATTATTATCCTTATTCTATTATTACTATCCCTATTACTCTTCTCTTTATCCTTATTCTATTATTACTATCCCTATTACTCTTGTCTCTATCCTTATAACTATTATTATTACCCTTATTACTAGTATTATTATCTCTATAACTATTATTGTTATCCTCATTACTATTATTATTATCGCTATGACTGTTATTATTATCCTTATTCTACTATTACTATCCCTATTACTCTTGTCTCTACCCTTATAACTATTATTATTATGCTTGTTACTATTATTATTAGCACTAAAACTATTATTATTATCCTTATTACTATTATTATTATCGCTATGACTGTTATTATTATACTTCTTCTATTATTACTATCCCTACTACTCTTGTCTTTATCCTGATATTTATTATTATTTCCCTTATTACTATTATTATTATCGCTATAACTGTTATTATCATCCTTATTACTATTATTATTATCGCAATGACTGTTATTATTATCCTTATTCTATTATTACTATCCCTATTACTCTTCTCTTTATCCTTATAACAATTATTATTATCCTTATTACTATTATTATTATCGCTATAACTATTATTGTTATCCTTACTACTATTATTATTATCGCTATGACTGTTATTATTATCCTTATTCTATTATTACTATCCCTATTACTCTTCTCTTTATCCTTATAACTATTATTATTATCCTCATTGCTATTATTATTATCGCTATGACTGTTATCATTATCCTTACTACTATTATTATTATCGCTATGACTGTTATTATTATCCTTATTCTATTATTACTATCCCTATTACTCTTCTCTTTATCCTTATAACAATTATTATTATCCTTATTACTATTATTATTATCGCTATAACTATTATTATTATCCTTACTACTATTACTATTATCGCTATGGCTGTTATTATTATCCTTATTCTATTATTACTATCCCTATTACTCTTCTCTTTATCCTTATAACTATTATTATTATCCTTATAACTATTATTATTATGCATATTACTATTATTATTATCCTTACTACTATCATTATTATCGCTATGACTGTTATTATTATACTTATTCTATTATTACTATCCCTATTACTCTTCTCTTTATCCTTATAACTATTATTATTATCCTTATAACTATTATTATTATCCTTATTACTAGTATTATTATCTCTATAACTATTATTGTTATCCTCATTACTATTATTATTATCGCTATGGCTGTTATTATTATCCTTATTCTATTATTACTATCCCTATTACTCTTGTCTCTATCCTTATAACTATTATTATTATCCTTATTACTAGTATTATTATCTCTATAACTATTATTGTTATCCTCATTACTATTATTATTATCGCTATGACTGTTATTATTATCCTTATTCTACTATTACTATCCCTATTACTCTTGTCTCTACCCTTATAACTATTATTATTATGCTTGTTACTATTATTATTAGCACTAAAACTATTATTATTATCCTTATTACTATTATTATTATCGCTATGACTGTTATTATTATACTTCTTCTATTATTACTATCCCTACTACTCTTGTCTTTATCCTGATATTTATTATTATTTCCCTTATTACTATTATTATTATCGCTATAACTGTTATTATCATCCTTATTACTAGTATTATTAGCACTATAACTATTACGTTTATCCTTATTACTATTATTATACGCACTATAACTATTATTATTATCCCTATTACTATTATTATTATCGCTATACTATTATTATTTTCCTTATTACTATTATTATTATCGCTATGACTGTTATTATTATACTTATTCTATTATTACTATCCCTATTACTCTTGTCTCTATCCTTATAACTATTATTATTATCCTCATTACTATTATTATTATCGCTATGACTGTTATTATTATCCTTCTTCTATTATTACTATCCCTACTACTCTTGTCTTTATCCTGATATTTATTATTATTTCCCTTATTACTATTATTATTATCGCTATAACTGTTATTATCATCCTTATTACTAGTATTATTAACACTATAACTATTACGTTTATCCTTATTACTATTATTATTCGCACTATAACTACTATTATTATCACTATTACTCTTGTCTTTATCCTTATAAGTATTATTATTATCCTTATTACTATTATTATTATCGCTATAACTATTATTATTATCCTTATTACTATTATTATTATCGCTATGACTGCTATCATTATACTTATTCTATTATTACTATCCCTATTACTCTTGTCTTTATCCTGATAATTATTATTATTTCCCTTATTACAATTATTATTATCGCTATGACTGTTATTATTATCCTTATTCTATTATTACTATCCCTATTACTCTTGTCTCTATCCGTATAACTATTATTATTATGCTTATTACTATTATTATTATCCTTATTACTATTCTTATTATCGCTATAACCATTATTATTATCCTTATTGCTATTATTACTAGCACTATAACTATTATTATTATCCTTATTACTATTAGTATTATCGCTATGACTGTTATTATTATGCTTATTCTACTATTACTATCCCTATTACTCTTGTCTCTATTCTTATAACTATTATTATTATGCTTATTACTATTATTATTATCGCTATAACTATTATTATTATCCTTACTACTATTATGATTATCGCTATGACTGTTATTATTATCCTTATTCTATTATTACTATCCCTATTACTCTTGTCTTTATCCTTATAACTATTATTATTTCCCTTATTACTATTATTATTATCATTATAACTGTTATTATTATCCTTATTACTAGTATTATTATCTCTATAACTATTATTGTTATCCTCATTACTATTATTATTAACGCTATGACTGTTATTATTATACTTATTCTATTATTACTATCCCTATTACTCTTGTCTCTATCCTTATAACTATTATTATTATCCTCATTACTATTGTTGTTATCGCTATGACTGTTATTATTATCCTTATTCTATTATTACTATCCCTATTACTCTTGTCTTTATCCTTATAACTATTATTATTATCCTTATTACCATTATTATTATCGCTATAACTATTATTATTATCCTTATTACTATTATTATTATCGCAATGACTGTTATTATTATCCCTATTCTATTATTACTATCCCTATTACTCTTCTCTTTATCCTTATAACAATTATTATTATCCTTATTACTATTATTATTATCGCTATAACTATTATTATTATCCTTATTACTATTATTATTATCGCAATGACTGTTATTATTATCCTTATTCTATTATTACTATCCCTATTACTCTTGTCTTTATCCTTATTACTATTATTATTATCCTTATAACTATTATTATTATCCTTATAACTATTATTATTACCCTTATTACTATTATTATTATCCTTACTACTATTATTATTATCGCTATGACTGTTATTATTATCCTTATTCTATTATTACTATCCCTATTACTCTTCTCTTTATCCTTATAACTATTATTATTGTCCTTATAACTATTATTATTATCCTTATTACTATTATTATTATCGCTATGACTGTTATTATTATCCTTATTCTATTATTACTATCCCTATTACTCTTGTCTTTATCCTTATAACTATTATTATTTCCCTTATTACTATTATTATTATCATTATAACTGTTATTATTATCCTTATTACTAGTATTATTATCTCTATAACTATTATTGTTATCCTCATTACTATTATTATTATCGCTATGACTGTTATTATTATCCTTATTACTTAATATTATTAGCACTATAACTATTACGTTTATCCTTATTACTATTATTATTCGCACTATAACTATTATTATTATCCTTATTACTATTATTATTATCGCTATGACTGTTATTATTATACTTCTTCTATTATTACTATCCCTACTACACTTGTCTTTATCCTGATATTTATTATTATTTCCCTTATTACTATTATTATTATCGCTATAACTGTTATTATCATCCTTATTACTAGTATTATTAGCACTATAACTATTACGTTTATCCTTATTACTATTATTATTCGCACTATAACTATTATTATTATCCTTATTACTATTATTATTATTGCTATACTATTATTATTATCCTTATTACTATTATTATTATCGCTATGACTGTTATTATTATACTTATTCTATTATTACTATCCCTATTACTCTTGTCTCTATCCTTATAACTATTATTATTATCCTCATTACTATTATTATTATCCTTATTCTATTATTTCTATCCCTATTACTCTTCTCTTTATCCTTATAACTATTATTATTATCCTTATTACTAGCATTATTATCTCTATAACTATTATTGTTATCCTCATTACTATTATTATTATCGCTATGACTGTTATTATTATCCTTATTCTATTATTACTATCCCTATTACTCTTGTCTCCATCCTTATAACTATTATTATTATCCTTATTGCTATTATTACTAGCACTATAACTATTATTATTATCCTTATTATTATTAGTATTATCGCTATGACTGTTATTATTATGCTTATTCTACTATTACTATCCCTATTACTCTTGTCTCTATTCTTATAACTATTATTATTATGCTTATTACTATTATTATTATCGCTATAACTATTATTATTATCCTTACTACTATTATTATTATCGCTATGACTGTTATTATTATCCTTATTCTATTATTACTATCCCTATTACTCTTGTCTTTATCCTTATAACTATTATTATTTCCCTTATTACTATTATTATTATCATTATAACTGTTATTATTATCCTTATTACTAGTATTATTATCTCCATAACTAATATTGTTATCCTCATTACTATTATTATTATCGCTATGACTGTTATTATTATACTTATTCTATTATTACTATCCCTATTACTCTTGTCTCTATCCTTATAACTATTATTATTATCCTCATTACTATTGTTATTATCGCTATGACTGTTATTATTATCCTTATTCTATTATTACTATCCCTATTACTCTTGTCTTTATCCTTATAACTATTATTATTATCCTTATTACTATTATTATTATCGCTATAACTATTATTATTATCCTTATTACTATTATTATTATCGCAATGACTGTTATTATTATCCCTATTCTATTATTACTATCCCTATTACTCTTCTCTTTATCCTTATAACAATTATTATTATCCTTATTACTATTATTATTATCGCTATAACTATTAGTATTATGCTTATTACTATTATTATTAGCACTATAACTATTATTATTATCCTTATTTCTATTATTATTATCGCAATGACTGTTATTATTATACTTCTCCTATTATTACTATCCCTATTACTCTTGTCTTTATCCTTATAAGTATTATTATTATCCTTATTACTATTATTATTATCGCTATAACTATTATTATTATCCTTATTACTATTATTATTATCGCAATGACTGTTATTATTATCCTTATTCTATTATTACTATCCCTATTACTCTTGTCTTTATCCTTATAACTATTATTATTATCCTTTTTACTATTATTATTATCGCTATGACTGTTATTATTATACTTATTCTATTATTACTATCCCTATTACTCTTGTCTCTATCCTTATAACTATTATTATTATCCTCATTACTATTGTTATTATCGCTATGACTGTTATTATTATCCTTATTCTATTATTACTATCCCTATTACTCTTGTCTTTATCCTTATAACTATTATTATTATCCTTATTACTATTATTATTATCGCTATAACTATTATTATTATCCTTATTACTATTATTATTATCGCAATGACTGTTATTATTATCCCTATTCTATTATTACTATCCCTATTACTCTTCTCTTTATCCTTATAACAATTATTATTATCCTCATTACTATTATTATTATCGCTATGACTGTTATTATTATACTTATTCTATTATTACTATCCCTATTACTCTTGTCTCTATCCTTATAAGTATTATTATTATCCTTATTACTATTATTATTATCGCTATAACTATTATTATTATCCTTATTACTATTAATATTATCGCAATGACTGTTATTATTATCCTTATTCTATTATTACTATCCCTATTACTCTTGTCTTTATCCTTATAACTATTATTGTTATCCTCATTACTATTATTATTATCGCTATGACTGTTATTATTATCCTTATTCTACTATTACTATCCCTATTACTCATGTCTCTACCCTTATAACTATTATTATTATGCTTGTTACTATTATTATTATCCTTATAACTATTATTATTACCCTTATTACTATTGTTATTATCCTTACTACTATTATTATTATCGCTATGACTGTTATTATTATCCTTATTCTATTATTACTATCCCTATTACTCTTGTCTTTATCCTGATAATTATTATTATTTCCCTTATTACAATTATTATTATCGCTATGACTGTTATTATTATCCTTATTCTATTATTACTATCCCTATTACTCTTGTCTCTATCCGTATAACTATTATTATTATGCTTATTACTATTATTATTATCCTTATTACTATTCTTATTATCGCTATAACCATTATTATTATCCTTATTGCTATTATTACTAGCACTATAACTATTATTATTATCCTTATTACTATTAGTATTATCGCTATGACTGTTATTATTATGCTTATTCTACTATTACTATCCCTATTACTCTTGTCTCTATTCTTATAACTATTATTATTATGCTTATTACTATTATTATTATCGCTATAACTATTATTATTATCCTTATTACTATTATTATTATCGCAATGACTGTTATTATTATCCCTATTCTATTATTACTATCCCTATTACTCTTCTCTTTATCCTTATAACAATTATTATTATCCTTATTACTATTATTATTATCGCTATAACTATTATTATTATCCTTATTACTATTATTATTATCGCTATGACTGTTATTATTATACTTATTCTATTATTACTATCCCTATTACTCTTGTCTCTATCCTTATAACTATTATTATTATCCTCATTACTATTGTTGTTATCGCTATGACTGTTATTATTGTCCTTATTCTATTATTACTATCCCTATTACTCTTGTCTTTATCCTTATAACTATTATTATTATCCTTATTACTATTATTATTATCGCTATAACTATTATTATTATCCTTATTACTATTATTATTATCGCAATGACTGTTATTATTATCCCTATTCTATTATTACTATCCCTATTACTCTTCTCTTTATCCTTATAACAATTATTATTATCCTTATTACTATTATTATTATCGCTATAACTATTATTATTATCCTTATTACTATTATTATTATCGCAATGACTGTTATTATTATCCTTATTCTATTATTACTATCCCTATTACTCTTGTCTTTATCCTTATTACTATTATTATTATCCTTATAACTATTATTATTATCCTTATAACTATTATTATTACCCTTATTACTATTGTTATTATCCTTACTACTATTATTATTATCGCTATGACTGTTATTATTATCCTTATTCTATTATTACTATCCCTATTACTCTTCTCTTTATCCTTATAACTATTATTATTGTCCTTATAACTATTATTATTATCCTTATTACTATTATTATTATCGCTATGACTGTTATTATTATCCTTATTCTATTATTACTATCCCTATTACTCTTGTCTTTATCCTTATAACTATTATTATTTCCCTTATTACTATTATTATTATCATTATAACTGTTATTATTATCCTTATTACTAGTATTATTATCTCTATAACTATTATTGTTATCCTCATTACTATTATTATTATCGCTATGACTGTTATTATTATACTTATTCTATTATTACTATCCCTATTACTCTTGTCTCTATCCTTATAACTATTATTATTATCCTCATTACTATTGTTATTATCGCTATGACTGTTATTATTATCCTTATTACTATTATTATTATCGCTATAACTATTATTATTATCCTTATTACTATTATTATTATCGCAATGACTGTTATTATTATCCCTATTCTATTATTACTATCCCTATTACTCTTCTCTTTATCCTTATAACAATTATTATTATCCTTATTACTATTATTATTATCGCTATAACTATTATTATTATCCTTACTACTATTATTATTATCGCTATGACTGTTATTATTATCCTTATTCTATTATTACTATCCCTATTACTCTTCTCTTTATCCTTATAACTATTATTATTATCCTTATAACTATTATTATTATCCTTATTACTAGTATTATTATCTCTATAACTATTATTGTTATCCTCATTACTATTATTATTATCGCTATGACTGTTATTATTATCCTTATTACTATTATTATTATCGCTATGACTGTTATTATTATACTTATTCTATTATTACTATCCCTATTACTCTTGTCTCTATCCTTATAACTATTATTATTATCCTTATTCTATTATTACTATCCCTATTACTCTTGTCTTTATCCTTATAACTATTATTATTATCCTTATTACTATTATTATTATCGCTATAACTATTATTATTATCCGTACTACTATTATTATTATCGCTATGACTGTTATTATTATCCTTATTCTATTATTACTATCCCTATTACTCTTCTCTTTATCCTTATAACTATTATTATTATCCTTATTACTAGTATTATTATCTCTATAACTATTATTGTTATCCTCATTACTATTATTATTATCGCTATGACTGTTATTATTATCCTTATTCTATTATTACTATCCCTATTACTCTTGTCTCTATCCTTATAACTATTATTATTATGCTTGTTACTATTATTATTAGCACTGTAACTATTATTATTATCCTTATTTCTATTATTATTATCGCAATGACTGTTATTATTATACTTCTTCTATTATTACTATCCCTATTACTCTTGTCTTTATCCTTATAACTATTATTATTATCCTTATTACTATTATTATTATCGCAATGACTGTTATTATTATCCCTATTCTATTATTACTATCCCTATTACTCTTCTCTTTATCCTTATAACAATTATTATTATCCTCATTACTATTATTATTATCGCTATGACTGTTATTATTATACTTATTCTATTATTACTATCCCTATTACTCTTGTCTCTATCCTTATAACTATTATTATTATGCTTGTTACTATTATTATCTGCACTGTAACTATTATTATTATCGCAATGACTGTTATTATTATACTTCTTCTATTATTACTATCCCTATGACTCTTGTCTTTATCCTGATATTTATTATTATTTCCCATATTACTATTATTATTATCGCTATAACTGTTATTATTATACTTATTCTATTATTACTATCCCCATTACTCTTGTCTTTATCCTTATAACTATTATTATTATCCTTATAACTATTATTATTACCCTTATTACTATTATTATTATCCTTAGTACTATTATTATTATCGCTATGACTGTTATTATTATCCTTATTCTATTATTACTATCCCTATTACTCTTCTCTTTATCCTTATAACTATTATTATTATCCTTATAACTATTATTATTATCCTTATTACTATTATTATTATCGCTATAACTATTATTATTATCCTTATTACTATTATTATTATCGCAATGACTGTTATTATTATCCTTATTCTATTATTACTATCCCTATTACTCTTCTCTTTATCCTTATAACAATTATTATTATCCTTATTACTATTATTATTATCGCTATAACTATTATTATTATCCTTACTACTATTATTATTATCGCTATGACTGTTATTATTATCCTTATTCTATTATTACTATCCCTATTACTCTTCTCTTTATCCTTATAACTATTATTATTATCCTTATAACTATTATTATTATCCTTATTACTAGTATTATTATCTCTATAACTATTATTGTTATCCTCATTACTATTATTATTATCGCTATGACTGTTATTATTATCCTTATTACTATTATTATTATCGCTATGACTGTTATTATTATACTTATTCTATTATTACTATCCCTATTACTCTTGTCTCTATCCTTATAACTATTATTATTATCCTTATTCTATTATTACTATCCCTATTACTCTTGTCTTTATCCTTATAACTATTATTATTATCCTTATTACTATTATTATTATCGCTATAACTATTATTATTATCCGTACTACTATTATTATTATCGCTATGACTGTTATTATTATCCTTATTCTATTATTACTATCCCTATTACTCTTCTCTTTACCCTTATAACTATTATTATTATCCTTATTACTAGTATTATTATCTCTATAACTATTATTGTTATCCTCATTACTATTATTATTATCGCTATGACTGTTATTATTATCCTTATTCTATTATTACTATCCCTATTACTCTTGTCTCTATCCTTATAACTATTATTATTATGCTTGTTACTATTATTATTAGCACTGTAACTATTATTATTATCCTTATTTCTATTATTATTATCGCAATGACTGTTATTATTATACTTCTTCTATTATTACTATCCCTATTACTCTTGTCTTTATCCTGATATTTATTATTATTTCCCTTATTACTATTATTATTATCGCTATAACTGTTATTATTATACATATTCTATTATTACTATCCCTATTACTCTTGTCTTTATCCTTATAACTATTATTATTATCCTTATAACTATTATTATTATCCTTATAACTATTATTATTATCCTTATTACTATTATTATTATCGCTATGACTGTTATCATTATACTTATTCTATTATTACTATCCCTATTACTCTTGTCTTTATCCTGATAATTATTATTATTTCCCTTATTACAATTATTATTATCGCTATGACTGTTATTATTATCCTTATTCTATTATTACTATCCCAATTACTCTTGTCTTTATCCTTATAACTATTATTATTTCCCTTATTACTATTATTATTATCATTATAACTGTTATTATTATCCTTATTACTAGTATTATTATCTCTATAACTATTATTGTTATCCTCATTACTATTATTATTATCGCTATGACTGTTATTATTATCCTTATTCTATTATTACTATCCCTATTACTCTTGTCTCTATCCTTATAACTATTATTATTATGCTTATTACTATTATTATTAGCACTATAACTATTATTATTATCCTTATTTCTATTATTATTATCGCAATGACTGTTATTATTATACTTCTTCTATTATTACTATCCCTATTACTCTTGTCTTTATCCTGATATTTATTATTATTTCCCTTATTACTATTATTATTATCGCTATAACTGTTATTATTATCCTTATTACTAGTATTATTAGCACTATAACTATTATGTTTATCCTTATTACTATTATTATTCGCACTATAACTATTATTATTATCCTTTTTACTATTATTATTATCGCTATGACTGTTATTATTATACTTATTCTATTCTTACTATCCCTATTACTCTTGCCTCTATCCTTATAACTATTATTATTATGCTTGTTACTATTATTATTAGCACTGTAACTATTATTATTATCCTTATTTCTATTATTATTATCGCAATGACTGTTATTATTATACTTCTTCTATTATTACTATCCCTATTACTCTTGTCTTTATCCTGATATTTATTATTATTTCCCATATTACTATTATTATTATCGCTATGACTGTTATTATTATCCTTATTCTATTATTACTATCCCTATTACTCTTCTCTTTATCCTTATAACAATTATTATTATCCTTATTACTATTATTATTATCGCTATAACTATTATTATTATCCTTACTACTATTATTATTATCGCTATGACTGTTATTATTATCCTTATTCTATTATTACTATCCCTATTACTCTTCTCTTTATCCTTATAACTATTATTATTATCCTTATAACTATTATTATTATCCTTATTACTAGTATTATTATCTCTATAACTATTATTGTTATCCTCATTACTATTATTATTATCGCTATGACTGTTATTATTATCCTTATTACTATTATTATTATCGCTATGACTGTTATTATTATACTTATTCTATTATTACTATCCCTATTACTCTTGTCTCTATCCTTATAACTATTATTATTATCCTTATTCTATTATTACTATCCCTATTACTCTTGTCTTTATCCTTATAACTATTATTATTATCCTTATTACTATTATTATTATCGCTATAACTATTATTATTATCCGTACTACTATTATTATTATCGCTATGACTGTTATTATTATCCTTATTCTATTATTACTATCCCTATTACTCTTCTCTTTATCCTTATAACTATTATTATTATCCTTATTACTAGTATTATTATCTCTATAACTATTATTGTTATCCTCATTACTATTATTATTATCGCTATGACTGTTATTATTATCCTTATTCTATTATTACTATCCCTATTACTCTTGTCTCTATCCTTATAACTATTATTATTATGCTTGTTACTATTATTATTAGCACTGTAACTATTATTATTATCCTTATTTCTATTATTATTATCGCAATGACTGTTATTATTATACTTCTTCTATTATTACTATCCCTATTACTCTTGTCTTTATCCTGATATTTATTATTATTTCCCTTATTACTATTATTATTATCGCTATGACTGTTATTATTATCCTTATTCTATTATTACTATCCCTATTACTCTTGTCTCTATCCGTATAACTATTATTATTATGCTTATTACTATTATTATTATCCTTATTACTATTCTTATTATCGCTATAACCATTATTATTATCCTTATTGCTATTATTACTAGCACTATAACTATTATTATTATCCTTATTACTATTAGTATTATCGCTATGACTGTTATTATTATGCTTATTCTACTATTACTATCCCTATTACTCTTGTCTCTATTCTTATAACTATTATTATTATGCTTATTACTATTATTATTATCGCTATAACTATTATTATTATCCGTACTACTATTATTATTATCGCTATGACTGTTATTATTATCCTTATTCTATTATTACTATCCCTATTACTCTTCTCTTTATCCTTATAACTATTATTATTATCCTTATTACTAGTATTATTATCTCTATAACTATTATTGTTATCCTCATTACTATTATTATTATCGCTATGACTGTTATTATTATCCTTATTCTATTATTACTATCCCTATTACTCTTGTCTCTATCCTTATAACTATTATTATTATGCTTGTTACTATTATTATTAGCACTGTAACTATTATTATTATCCTTATTTCTATTATTATTATCGCAATGACTGTTATTATTATACTTCTTCTATTATTACTATCCCTATTACTCTTGTCTTTATCCTTATAACTATTATTATTATCCTTATTACTATTATTATTATCTCTATAACTATTATTATTATCCTTATTACTATTATTATTATCGCAATGACTGTTATTATTATCCCTATTCTATTATTACTATCCCTATTACTCTTCTCTTTATCCTTATAACAATTATTATTATCCTCATTACTATTATTATTATCGCTATGACTGTTATTATTATACTTATTCTATTATTACTATCCCTATTACTCTTGTCTCTATCCTTATAACTATTATTATTATGCTTGTTACTATTATTATCTGCACTGTAACTATTATTATTATCCTTATTTCTATTATTATTATCGCAATGACTGTTATTATTATACTTCTTCTATTATTACTATCCCTATGACTCTTGTCTTTATCCTGATATTTATTATTATTTCCCATATTACTATTATTATTATCGCTATAACTGTTATTATTATACTTATTCTATTATTACTATCCCTATTACTCTTGTCTTTATCCTTATAACTATTATTATTATCCTTATAACTATTATTATTACCCTTATTACTATTATTATTATCCTTAGTACTATTATTATTATCGCTATGACTGTTATTATTATCCTTATTCTATTATTACTATCCCTATTACTCTTCTCTTTATCCTTATAACTATTATTATTATCCTTATAACTATTATTATTATCCTTATTACTATTATTATTATCGCTATAACTATTATTATTATCCTTATTACTATTATTATTATCGCAATGACTGTTATTATTATCCTTATTCTATTATTACTATCCCTATTACTCTTCTCTTTATCCTTATAACAATTATTATTATCCTTATTACTATTATTATTATCGCTATAACTATTATTATTATCCTTACTACTATTATTATTATCGCTATGACTGTTATTATTATCCTTATTCTATTATTACTATCCCTATTACTCTTCTCTTTATCCTTATAACTATTATTATTATCCTTATAACTATTATTATTATCCTTATTACTAGTATTATTATCTCTATAACTATTATTGTTATCCTCATTACTATTATTATTATCGCTATGACTGTTATTATTATCCTTATTCTACTATTACTATCCCTATTACTCTTGTCTCTACCCTTATAACTATTATTATTATGCTTGTTACTATTATTATTAGCACTGTAACTATTATTATGATCCTTATTTCTATTATTATTATCGCAATGACTGTTATTATTATACTTCTTCTATTATTACTATCCCTATTACTCTTGTCTTTATCCTGATATTTATTATTATTTCCCTTATTACTATTATTATTATCGCTATGACTGTTATTACTATACTTATTCTATTATTACTATCCCTATTACTCTTGTCTCTATCCTTATAACTATTATTATTATGCTTATTACTATTATTATTATCGCTATAACTATTATTATTATCCTTATTACTATTATTATTATCGCAATGACTGTTATTATTATCCCTATTCTATTATTACTATCCCTATTACTCTTCTCTTTATCCTTATAACTATTATTATTATCCTTATTACTATTATTATTATCGCTATAACTATTATTATTATCCTTATTACTATTATTATTATCGCAATGACTGTTATTATTATCCCTATTCTATTATTACTATCCCTATTACTCTTCTCTTTATCCTTATAACAATTATTATTATCCTTATTACTATTATTATTATCGCTATAACTATTATTATTATCCTTATTACTATTATTATTATCGCAATGACTGTTATTATTATCCTTATTCTATTATTACTATCCCTATTACTCTTGTCTTTATCCTTATTACTATTATTATTATCCTTATAACTATTATTATTATCCTTATAACTATTATTATTACCCTTATTACTATTGTTATTATCCTTACTACTATTATTATTATCGCTATGACTGTTATTATTATCCTTATTCTATTATTACTATCCCTATTACTCTTGTCTTTATCCTGATAATTATTATTATTTCCCTTATTACAATTATTATTATCGCTATGACTGTTATTATTATCCTTATTCTATTATTACTATCCCTATTACTCTTGTCTCTATCCGTATAACTATTATTATTATGCTTATTACTATTATTATTATCCTTATTACTATTCTTATTATCGCTATAACCATTATTATTATCCTTATTGCTATTATTACTAGCACTATAACTATTATTATTATCCTTATTACTATTAGTATTATCGCTATGACTGTTATTATTATGCTTATTCTACTATTACTATCCCTATTACTCTTGTCTCTATTCTTATAACTATTATTATTATGCTTATTACTATTATTATTATCGCTATAACTATTATTATTATCCTTATTACTATTATTATTATCGCAATGACTGTTATTATTATCCCTATTCTATTATTACTATCCCTATTACTCTTCTCTTTATCCTTATAACAATTATTATTATCCTTATTACTATTATTATTATCGCTATAACTATTATTATTATCCTTATTACTATTATTATTATCGCTATGACTGTTATTATTATACTTATTCTATTATTACTATCCCTATTACTCTTGTCTCTATCCTTATAACTATTATTATTATCCTCATTACTATTGTTGTTATCGCTATGACTGTTATTATTGTCCTTATTCTATTATTACTATCCCTATTACTCTTGTCTTTATCCTTATAACTATTATTATTATCCTTATTACTATTATTATTATCGCTATAACTATTATTATTATCCTTATTACTATTATTATTATCGCAATGACTGTTATTATTATCCCTATTCTATTATTACTATCCCTATTACTCTTCTCTTTATCCTTATAACAATTATTATTATCCTTATTACTATTATTATTATCGCTATAACTATTATTATTATCCTTATTACTATTATTATTATCGCAATGACTGTTATTATTATCCTTATTCTATTATTACTATCCCTATTACTCTTGTCTTTATCCTTATTACTATTATTATTATCCTTATAACTATTATTATTATCCTTATAACTATTATTATTACCCTTATTACTATTGTTATTATCCTTACTACTATTATTATTATCGCTATGACTGTTATTATTATCCTTATTCTATTATTACTATCCCTATTACTCTTCTCTTTATCCTTATAACTATTATTATTGTCCTTATAACTATTATTATTATCCTTATTACTATTATTATTATCGCTATGACTGTTATTATTATCCTTATTCTATTATTACTATCCCTATTACTCTTGTCTTTATCCTTATAACTATTATTATTTCCCTTATTACTATTATTATTATCATTATAACTGTTATTATTATCCTTATTACTAGTATTATTATCTCTATAACTATTATTGTTATCCTCATTACTATTATTATTATCGCTATGACTGTTATTATTATACTTATTCTATTATTACTATCCCTATTACTCTTGTCTCTATCCTTATAACTATTATTATTATCCTCATTACTATTGTTATTATCGCTATGACTGTTATTATTATCCTTATTACTATTATTATTATCGCTATAACTATTATTATTATCCTTATTACTATTATTATTATCGCAATGACTGTTATTATTATCCCTATTCTATTATTACTATCCCTATTACTCTTCTCTTTATCCATATAACAATTATTATTATCCTTATTACTATTATTATTATCGCTATAACTATTATTATTATCCTTACTACTATTATTATTATCGCTATGACTGTTATTATTATCCTTATTCTATTATTACTATCCCTATTACTCTTCTCTTTATCCTTATAACTATTATTATTATCCTTATAACTATTATTATTATCCTTATAACTATTATTATTATCCTTATTACTAGTATTATTATCTCTATAACTATTATTGTTATCCTCATTACTATTATTATTATCGCTATGACTGTTATTATTATCCTTATTACTATTATTATTATCGCTATGACTGTTATTATTATACTTATTCTATTATTACTATCCCTATTACTCTTGTCTCTATCCTTATAACTATTATTATTATCCTTATTCTATTATTACTATCCCTATTACTCTTGTCTTTATCCTTATAACTATTATTATTATCCTTATTACTATTATTATTATCGCTATAACTATTATTATTATCCGTACTACTATTATTATTATCGCTATGACTGTTATTATTATCCTTATTCTATTATTACTATCCCTATTACTCTTCTCTTTATCCTTATAACTATTATTATTATCCTTATTACTAGTATTATTATCTCTATAACTATTATTGTTATCCTCATTACTATTATTATTATCGCTATGACTGTTATTATTATCCTTATTCTATTATTACTATCCCTATTACTCTTGTCTCTATCCTTATAACTATTATTATTATGCTTGTTACTATTATTATTAGCACTGTAACTATTATTATTATCCTTATTTCTATTATTATTATCGCAATGACTGTTATTATTATACTTCTTCTATTATTACTATCCCTATTACTCTTGTCTTTATCCTTATAACTATTATTATTATCCTTATTACTATTATTATTATCGCAATGACTGTTATTATTATCCCTATTCTATTATTACTATCCCTATTACTCTTCTCTTTATCCTTATAACAATTATTATTATCCTCATTACTATTATTATTATCGCTATGACTGTTATTATTATACTTATTCTATTATTACTATCCCTATTACTCTTGTCTCTATCCTTATAACTATTATTATTATGCTTGTTACTATTATTATCTGCACTGTAACTATTATTATTATCCTTATTTCTATTATTATTATCGCAATGACTGTTATTATTATACTTCTTCTATTATTACTATCCCTATGACTCTTGTCTTTATCCTGATATTTATTATTATTTCCCATATTACTATTATTATTATCGCTATAACTGTTATTATTATACTTATTCTATTATTACTATCCCTATTACTCTTGTCTTTATCCTTATAACTATTATTATTATCCTTATAACTATTATTATTACCCTTATTACTATTATTATTATCCTTAGTACTATTATTATTATCGCTATGACTGTTATTATTATCCTTATTCTATTATTACTATCCCTATTACTCTTCTCTTTATCCTTATAACTATTATTATTATCCTTATAACTATTATTATTATCCTTATTACTATTATTATTATCGCTATAACTATTATTATTATCCTTATTACTATTATTATTATCGCAATGACTGTTATTATTATCCTTATTCTATTATTACTATCCCTATTACTCTTCTCTTTATCCTTATAACAATTATTATTATCCTTATTACTATTATTATTATCGCTATAACTATTATTATTATCCTTACTACTATTATTATTATCGCTATGACTGTTATTATTATCCTTATTCTATTATTACTATCCCTATTACTCTTCTCTTTATCCTTATAACTATTATTATTATCCTTATAACTATTATTATTATCCTTATTACTAGTATTATTATCTCTATAACTATTATTGTTATCCTCATTACTATTATTATTATCGCTATGACTGTTATTATTATCCTTATTACTATTATTATTATCGCTATGACTGTTATTATTATACTTATTCTATTATTACTATCCCTATTACTCTTGTCTCTATCCTTATAACTATTATTATTATCCTTATTCTATTATTACTATCCCTATTACTCTTGTCTTTATCCTTATAACTATTATTATTATCCTTATTACTATTATTATTATCGCTATAACTATTATTATTATCCGTACTACTATTATTATTATCGCTATGACTGTTATTATTATCCTTATTCTATTATTACTATCCCTATTACTCTTCTCTTTACCCTTATAACTATTATTATTATCCTTATTACTAGTATTATTATCTCTATAACTATTATTGTTATCCTCATTACTATTATTATTATCGCTATGACTGTTATTATTATCCTTATTCTATTATTACTATCCCTATTACTCTTGTCTCTATCCTTATAACTATTATTATTATGCTTGTTACTATTATTATTAGCACTGTAACTATTATTATTATCCTTATTTCTATTATTATTATCGCAATGACTGTTATTATTATACTTCTTCTATTATTACTATCCCTATTACTCTTGTCTTTATCCTGATATTTATTATTATTTCCCTTATTACTATTATTATTATCGCTATAACTGTTATTATTATACATATTCTATTATTACTATCCCTATTACTCTTGTCTTTATCCTTATAACTATTATTATTATCCTTATAACTATTATTATTATCCTTATAACTATTATTATTATCCTTATTACTATTATTATTATCGCTATGACTGTTATCATTATACTTATTCTATTATTACTATCCCTATTACTCTTGTCTTTATCCTGATAATTATTATTATTTCCCTTATTACAATTATTATTATCGCTATGACTGTTATTATTATCCTTATTCTATTATTACTATCCCAATTACTCTTGTCTTTATCCTTATAACTATTATTATTTCCCTTATTACTATTATTATTATCATTATAACTGTTATTATTATCCTTATTACTAGTATTATTATCTCTATAACTATTATTGTTATCCTCATTACTATTATTATTATCGCTATGACTGTTATTATTATCCTTATTCTATTATTACTATCCCTATTACTCTTGTCTCTATCCTTATAACTATTATTATTATGCTTATTACTATTATTATTAGCACTATAACTATTATTATTATCCTTATTTCTATTATTATTATCGCAATGACTGTTATTATTATACTTCTTCTATTATTACTATCCCTATTACTCTTGTCTTTATCCTGATATTTATTATTATTTCCCTTATTACTATTATTATTATCGCTATAACTGTTATTATTATCCTTATTACTAGTATTATTAGCACTATAACTATTATGTTTATCCTTATTACTATTATTATTCGCACTATAACTATTATTATTATCCTTTTTACTATTATTATTATCGCTATGACTGTTATTATTATACTTATTCTATTCTTACTATCCCTATTACTCTTGCCTCTATCCTTATAACTATTATTATTATGCTTGTTACTATTATTATTAGCACTGTAACTATTATTATTATCCTTATTTCTATTATTATTATCGCAATGACTGTTATTATTATACTTCTTCTATTATTACTATCCCTATTACTCTTGTCTTTATCCTGATATTTATTATTATTTCCCATATTACTATTATTATTATCGCTATGACTGTTATTATTATCCTTATTCTATTATTACTATCCCTATTACTCTTCTCTTTATCCTTATAACAATTATTATTATCCTTATTACTATTATTATTATCGCTATAACTATTATTATTATCCTTACTACTATTATTATTATCGCTATGACTGTTATTATTATCCTTATTCTATTATTACTATCCCTATTACTCTTCTCTTTATCCTTATAACTATTATTATTATCCTTATAACTATTATTATTATCCTTATTACTAGTATTATTATCTCTATAACTATTATTGTTATCCTCATTACTATTATTATTATCGCTATGACTGTTATTATTATCCTTATTACTATTATTATTATCGCTATGACTGTTATTATTATACTTATTCTATTATTACTATCCCTATTACTCTTGTCTCTATCCTTATAACTATTATTATTATCCTTATTCTATTATTACTATCCCTATTACTCTTGTCTTTATCCTTATAACTATTATTATTATCCTTATTACTATTATTATTATCGCTATAACTATTATTATTATCCGTACTACTATTATTATTATCGCTATGACTGTTATTATTATCCTTATTCTATTATTACTATCCCTATTACTCTTCTCTTTATCCTTATAACTATTATTATTATCCTTATTACTAGTATTATTATCTCTATAACTATTATTGTTATCCTCATTACTATTATTATTATCGCTATGACTGTTATTATTATCCTTATTCTATTATTACTATCCCTATTACTCTTGTCTCTATCCTTATAACTATTATTATTATGCTTGTTACTATTATTATTAGCACTGTAACTATTATTATTATCCTTATTTCTATTATTATTATCGCAATGACTGTTATTATTATACTTCTTCTATTATTACTATCCCTATTACTCTTGTCTTTATCCTGATATTTATTATTATTTCCCTTATTACTATTATTATTATCGCTATGACTGTTATTATTATCCTTATTCTATTATTACTATCCCTATTACTCTTGTCTCTATCCGTATAACTATTATTATTATGCTTATTACTATTATTATTATCCTTATTACTATTCTTATTATCGCTATAACCATTATTATTATCCTTATTGCTATTATTACTAGCACTATAACTATTATTATTATCCTTATTACTATTAGTATTATCGCTATGACTGTTATTATTATGCTTATTCTACTATTACTATCCCTATTACTCTTGTCTCTATTCTTATAACTATTATTGTTATCCTCATTACTATTATTATTATCGCTATGACTGTTATTATTATCCTTATTCTATTATTACTATCCCTATTACTCTTGTCTCTATCCTTATAACTATTATTATTATGCTTGTTACTATTATTATTAGCACTGTAACTATTATTATTATCCTTATTTCTATTATTATTATCGCAATGACTGTTATTATTATACTTCTTCTATTATTACTATCCCTATTACTCTTGTCTTTATCCTTATAACTATTATTATTATCCTTATTACTATTATTATTATCGCAATGACTGTTATTATTATCCCTATTCTATTATTACTATCCCTATTACTCTTCTCTTTATCCTTATAACAATTATTATTATCCTCATTACTATTATTATTATCGCTATGACTGTTATTATTATACTTATTCTATTATTACTATCCCTATTACTCTTGTCTCTATCCTTATAACTATTATTATTATGCTTGTTACTATTATTATCTGCACTGTAACTATTATTATTATCCTTATTTCTATTATTATTATCGCAATGACTGTTATTATTATACTTCTTCTATTATTACTATCCCTATGACTCTTGTCTTTATCCTGATATTTATTATTATTTCCCATATTACTATTATTATTATCGCTATAACTGTTATTATTATACTTATTCTATTATTACTATCCCTATTACTCTTGTCTTTATCCTTATAACTATTATTATTATCCTTATAACTATTATTATTACCCTTATTACTATTATTATTATCCTTAGTACTATTATTATTATCGCTATGACTGTTATTATTATCCTTATTCTATTATTACTATCCCTATTACTCTTCTCTTTATCCTTATAACTATTATTATTATCCTTATAACTATTATTATTATCCTTATTACTATTATTATTATCGCTATAACTATTATTATTATCCTTATTACTATTATTATTATCGCAATGACTGTTATTATTATCCCTATTCTATTATTACTATCCCTATTACTCTTCTCTTTATCCTTATAACAATTATTATTATCCTTATTACTATTATTATTATCGCTATAACTATTATTATTATCCTTACTACTATTATTATTATCGCTATGACTGTTATTATTATCCTTATTCTATTATTACTATCCCTATTACTCTTCTCTTTATCCTTATAACTATTATTATTATCCTTATAACTATTATTATTATCCTTATTACTAGTATTATTATCTCTATAACTATTATTGTTATCCTCATTACTATTATTATTATCGCTATGACTGTTATTATTATCCTTATTACTATTATTATTATCGCTATGACTGTTATTATTATACTTATTCTATTATTACTATCCCTATTACTCTTGTCTCTATCCTTATAACTATTATTATTATCCTTATTCTATTATTACTATCCCTATTACTCTTGTCTTTATCCTTATAACTATTATTATTATCCTTATTACTATTATTATTATCGCTATAACTATTATTATTATCCGTACTACTATTATTATTATCGCTATGACTGTTATTATTATCCTTATTACTAGTATTATTATCTCTATAACTATTATTGTTATCCTCATTACTATTATTATTATCGCTATGACTGTTATTATTATCCTTATTCTATTATTACTATCCCTATTACTCTTGTCTCTATCCTTATAACTATTATTATTATGCTTGTTACTATTATTATTAGCACTGTAACTATTATTATTATCCTTATTTCTATTATTATTATCGCAATGACTGTTATTATTATACTTCTTCTATTATTACTATCCCTATTACTCTTGTCTTTATCCTGATATTTATTATTATTTCCCTTATTACTATTATTATTATCGCTATAACTGTTATTATTATACATATTCTATTATTACTATCCCTATTACTCTTGTCTTTATCCTTATAACTATTATTATTATCCTTATAACTATTATTATTATCCTTATAACTATTATTATTATCCTTATTACTATTATTATTATCGCTATGACTGTTATCATTATACTTATTCTATTATTACTATCCCTATTACTCTTGTCTTTATCCTGATAATTATTATTATTTCCCTTATTACAATTATTATTATCGCTATGACTGTTATTATTATCCTTATTCTATTATTACTATCCCAATTACTCTTGTCTTTATCCTTATAACTATTATTATTTCCCTTATTACTATTATTATTATCATTATAACTGTTATTATTATCCTTATTACTAGTATTATTATCTCTATAACTATTATTGTTATCCTCATTACTATTATTATTATCGCTATGACTGTTATTATTATCCTTATTCTATTATTACTATCCCTATTACTCTTGTCTCTATCCTTATAACTATTATTATTATGCTTATTACTATTATTATTAGCACTATAACTATTATTATTATCCTTATTTCTATTATTATTATCGCAATGACTGTTATTATTATACTTCTTCTATTATTACTATCCCTATTACTCTTGTCTTTATCCTGATATTTATTATTATTTCCCTTATTACTATTATTATTATCGCTATAACTGTTATTATTATCCTTATTACTAGTATTATTAGCACTATAACTATTATGTTTATCCTTATTACTATTATTATTCGCACTATAACTATTATTATTATCCTTTTTACTATTATTATTATCGCTATGACTGTTATTATTATACTTATTCTATTCTTACTATCCCTATTACTCTTGCCTCTATCCTTATAACTATTATTATTATGCTTGTTACTATTATTATTAGCACTGTAACTATTATTATTATCCTTATTTCTATTATTATTATCGCAATGACTGTTATTATTATACTTCTTCTATTATTACTATCCCTATTACTCTTGTCTTTATCCTGATATTTATTATTATTTCCCATATTACTATTATTATTATCGCTATGACTGTTATTATTATCCTTATTCTATTATTACTATCCCTATTACTCTTCTCTTTATCCTTATAACAATTATTATTATCCTTATTACTATTATTATTATCGCTATAACTATTATTATTATCCTTACTACTATTATTATTATCGCTATGACTGTTATTATTATCCTTATTCTATTATTACTATCCCTATTACTCTTCTCTTTATCCTTATAACTATTATTATTATCCTTATAACTATTATTATTATCCTTATTACTAGTATTATTATCTCTATAACTATTATTGTTATCCTCATTACTATTATTATTATCGCTATGACTGTTATTATTATCCTTATTACTATTATTATTATCGCTATGACTGTTATTATTATACTTATTCTATTATTACTATCCCTATTACTCTTGTCTCTATCCTTATAACTATTATTATTATCCTTATTCTATTATTACTATCCCTATTACTCTTGTCTTTATCCTTATAACTATTATTATTATCCTTATTACTATTATTATTATCGCTATAACTATTATTATTATCCGTACTACTATTATTATTATCGCTATGACTGTTATTATTATCCTTATTCTATTATTACTATCCCTATTACTCTTCTCTTTATCCTTATAACTATTATTATTATCCTTATTACTAGTATTATTATCTCTATAACTATTATTGTTATCCTCATTACTATTATTATTATCGCTATGACTGTTATTATTATCCTTATTCTATTATTACTATCCCTATTACTCTTGTCTCTATCCTTATAACTATTATTATTATGCTTGTTACTATTATTATTAGCACTGTAACTATTATTATTATCCTTATTTCTATTATTATTATCGCAATGACTGTTATTATTATACTTCTTCTATTATTACTATCCCTATTACTCTTGTCTTTATCCTGATATTTATTATTATTTCCCTTATTACTATTATTATTATCGCTATGACTGTTATTATTATCCTTATTCTATTATTACTATCCCTATTACTCTTGTCTCTATCCGTATAACTATTATTATTATGCTTATTACTATTATTATTATCCTTATTACTATTCTTATTATCGCTATAACCATTATTATTATCCTTATTGCTATTATTACTAGCACTATAACTATTATTATTATCCTTATTACTATTAGTATTATCGCTATGACTGTTATTATTATGCTTATTCTACTATTACTATCCCTATTACTCTTGTCTCTATTCTTATAACTATTATTATTATGCTTATTACTATTATTATTATCGCTATAACTATTATTATTATCCGTACTACTATTATTATTATCGCTATGACTGTTATTATTATCCTTATTCTATTATTACTATCCCTATTACTCTTCTCTTTATCCTTATAACTATTATTATTATCCTTATTACTAGTATTATTATCTCTATAACTATTATTGTTATCCTCATTACTATTATTATTATCGCTATGACTGTTATTATTATCCTTATTCTATTATTACTATCCCTATTACTCTTGTCTCTATCCTTATAACTATTATTATTATGCTTGTTACTATTATTATTAGCACTGTAACTATTATTATTATCCTTATTTCTATTATTATTATCGCAATGACTGTTATTATTATACTTCTTCTATTATTACTATCCCTATTACTCTTGTCTTTATCCTTATAACTATTATTATTATCCTTATTACTATTATTATTATCTCTATAACTATTATTATTATCCTTATTACTATTATTATTATCGCAATGACTGTTATTATTATCCCTATTCTATTATTACTATCCCTATTACTCTTCTCTTTATCCTTATAACAATTATTATTATCCTCATTACTATTATTATTATCGCTATGACTGTTATTATTATACTTATTCTATTATTACTATCCCTATTACTCTTGTCTCTATCCTTATAACTATTATTATTATGCTTGTTACTATTATTATCTGCACTGTAACTATTATTATTATCCTTATTTCTATTATTATTATCGCAATGACTGTTATTATTATACTTCTTCTATTATTACTATCCCTATGACTCTTGTCTTTATCCTGATATTTATTATTATTTCCCATATTACTATTATTATTATCGCTATAACTGTTATTATTATACTTATTCTATTATTACTATCCCTATTACTCTTGTCTTTATCCTTATAACTATTATTATTATCCTTATAACTATTATTATTACCCTTATTACTATTATTATTATCCTTAGTACTATTATTATTATCGCTATGACTGTTATTATTATCCTTATTCTATTATTACTATCCCTATTACTCTTCTCTTTATCCTTATAACTATTATTATTATCCTTATAACTATTATTATTATCCTTATTACTATTATTATTATCGCTATAACTATTATTATTATCCTTATTACTATTATTATTATCGCAATGACTGTTATTATTATCCTTATTCTATTATTACTATCCCTATTACTCTTCTCTTTATCCTTATAACAATTATTATTATCCTTATTACTATTATTATTATCGCTATAACTATTATTATTATCCTTACTACTATTATTATTATCGCTATGACTGTTATTATTATCCTTATTCTATTATTACTATCCCTATTACTCTTCTCTTTATCCTTATAACTATTATTATTATCCTTATAACTATTATTATTATCCTTATTACTAGTATTATTATCTCTATAACTATTATTGTTATCCTCATTACTATTATTATTATCGCTATGACTGTTATTATTATCCTTATTACTATTATTATTATCGCTATGACTGTTATTATTATACTTATTCTATTATTACTATCCCTATTACTCTTGTCTCTATCCTTATAACTATTATTATTATCCTTATTCTATTATTACTATCCCTATTACTCTTGTCTTTATCCTTATAACTATTATTATTATCCTTATTACTATTATTATTATCGCTATAACTATTATTATTATCCGTACTACTATTATTATTATCGCTATGACTGTTATTATTATCCTTATTCTATTATTACTATCCCTATTACTCTTCTCTTTACCCTTATAACTATTATTATTATCCTTATTACTAGTATTATTATCTCTATAACTATTATTGTTATCCTCATTACTATTATTATTATCGCTATGACTGTTATTATTATCCTTATTCTATTATTACTATCCCTATTACTCTTGTCTCTATCCTTATAACTATTATTATTATGCTTGTTACTATTATTATTAGCACTGTAACTATTATTATTATCCTTATTTCTATTATTATTATCGCAATGACTGTTATTATTATACTTCTTCTATTATTACTATCCCTATTACTCTTGTCTTTATCCTGATATTTATTATTATTTCCCTTATTACTATTATTATTATCGCTATAACTGTTATTATTATACATATTCTATTATTACTATCCCTATTACTCTTGTCTTTATCCTTATAACTATTATTATTATCCTTATAACTATTATTATTATCCTTATAACTATTATTATTATCCTTATTACTATTATTATTATCGCTATGACTGTTATCATTATACTTATTCTATTATTACTATCCCTATTACTCTTGTCTTTATCCTGATAATTATTATTATTTCCCTTATTACAATTATTATTATCGCTATGACTGTTATTATTATCCTTATTCTATTATTACTATCCCAATTACTCTTGTCTTTATCCTTATAACTATTATTATTTCCCTTATTACTATTATTATTATCATTATAACTGTTATTATTATCCTTATTACTAGTATTATTATCTCTATAACTATTATTGTTATCCTCATTACTATTATTATTATCGCTATGACTGTTATTATTATCCTTATTCTATTATTACTATCCCTATTACTCTTGTCTCTATCCTTATAACTATTATTATTATGCTTATTACTATTATTATTAGCACTATAACTATTATTATTATCCTTATTTCTATTATTATTATCGCAATGACTGTTATTATTATACTTCTTCTATTATTACTATCCCTATTACTCTTGTCTTTATCCTGATATTTATTATTATTTCCCTTATTACTATTATTATTATCGCTATAACTGTTATTATTATCCTTATTACTAGTATTATTAGCACTATAACTATTATGTTTATCCTTATTACTATTATTATTCGCACTATAACTATTATTATTATCCTTTTTACTATTATTATTATCGCTATGACTGTTATTATTATACTTATTCTATTCTTACTATCCCTATTACTCTTGCCTCTATCCTTATAACTATTATTATTATGCTTGTTACTATTATTATTAGCACTGTAACTATTATTATTATCCTTATTTCTATTATTATTATCGCAATGACTGTTATTATTATACTTCTTCTATTATTACTATCCCTATTACTCTTGTCTTTATCCTGATATTTATTATTATTTCCCATATTACTATTATTATTATCGCTATGACTGTTATTATTATCCTTATTCTATTATTACTATCCCTATTACTCTTCTCTTTATCCTTATAACAATTATTATTATCCTTATTACTATTATTATTATCGCTATAACTATTATTATTATCCTTACTACTATTATTATTATCGCTATGACTGTTATTATTATCCTTATTCTATTATTACTATCCCTATTACTCTTCTCTTTATCCTTATAACTATTATTATTATCCTTATAACTATTATTATTATCCTTATTACTAGTATTATTATCTCTATAACTATTATTGTTATCCTCATTACTATTATTATTATCGCTATGACTGTTATTATTATCCTTATTACTATTATTATTATCGCTATGACTGTTATTATTATACTTATTCTATTATTACTATCCCTATTACTCTTGTCTCTATCCTTATAACTATTATTATTATCCTTATTCTATTATTACTATCCCTATTACTCTTGTCTTTATCCTTATAACTATTATTATTATCCTTATTACTATTATTATTATCGCTATAACTATTATTATTATCCGTACTACTATTATTATTATCGCTATGACTGTTATTATTATCCTTATTCTATTATTACTATCCCTATTACTCTTCTCTTTATCCTTATAACTATTATTATTATCCTTATTACTAGTATTATTATCTCTATAACTATTATTGTTATCCTCATTACTATTATTATTATCGCTATGACTGTTATTATTATCCTTATTCTATTATTACTATCCCTATTACTCTTGTCTCTATCCTTATAACTATTATTATTATGCTTGTTACTATTATTATTAGCACTGTAACTATTATTATTATCCTTATTTCTATTATTATTATCGCAATGACTGTTATTATTATACTTCTTCTATTATTACTATCCCTATTACTCTTGTCTTTATCCTGATATTTATTATTATTTCCCTTATTACTATTATTATTATCGCTATGACTGTTATTATTATCCTTATTCTATTATTACTATCCCTATTACTCTTGTCTCTATCCGTATAACTATTATTATTATGCTTATTACTATTATTATTATCCTTATTACTATTCTTATTATCGCTATAACCATTATTATTATCCTTATTGCTATTATTACTAGCACTATAACTATTATTATTATCCTTATTACTATTAGTATTATCGCTATGACTGTTATTATTATGCTTATTCTACTATTACTATCCCTATTACTCTTGTCTCTATTCTTATAACTATTATTATTATGCTTATTACTATTATTATTATCGCTATAACTATTATTATTATCCTTATTACTATTATTATTATCGCAATGACTGTTATTATTATCCCTATTCTATTATTACTATCCCTATTACTCTTCTCTTTATCCTTATAACAATTATTATTATCCTTATTACTATTATTATTATCGCTATAACTATTATTATTATCCTTATTACTATTATTATTATCGCTATGACTGTTATTATTATACTTATTCTATTATTACTATCCCTATTACTCTTGTCTCTATCCTTATAACTATTATTATTATCCTCATTACTATTGTTGTTATCGCTATGACTGTTATTATTGTCCTTATTCTATTATTACTATCCCTATTACTCTTGTCTTTATCCTTATAACTATTATTATTATCCTTATTACTATTATTATTATCGCTATAACTATTATTATTATCCTTATTACTATTATTATTATCGCAATGACTGTTATTATTATCCCTATTCTATTATTACTATCCCTATTACTCTTCTCTTTATCCTTATAACAATTATTATTATCCTTATTACTATTATTATTATCGCTATAACTATTATTATTATCCTTATTACTATTATTATTATCGCAATGACTGTTATTATTATCCTTATTCTATTATTACTATCCCTATTACTCTTGTCTCTATCCTTATAACTATTATTATTATCCTCATTACTATTGTTGTTATCGCTATGACTGTTATTATTGTCCTTATTCTATTATTACTATCCCTATTACTCTTGTCTTTATCCTTATAACTATTATTATTATCCTTATTACTATTATTATTATCGCTATAACTATTATTATTATCCTTATTACTATTATTATTATCGCAATGACTGTTATTATTATCCCTATTCTATTATTACTATCCCTATTACTCTTCTCTTTATCCTTATAACAATTATTATTATCCTTATTACTATTATTATTATCGCTATAACTATTATTATTATCCTTATTACTATTATTATTATCGCAATGACTGTTATTATTATCCTTATTCTATTATTACTATCCCTATTACTCTTGTCTTTATCCTTATTACTATTATTATTATCCTTATAACTATTATTATTATCCTTATAACTATTATTATTACCCTTATTACTATTGTTATTATCCTTACTACTATTATTATTATCGCTATGACTGTTATTATTATCCTTATTCTATTATTACTATCCCTATTACTCTTCTCTTTATCCTTATAACTATTATTATTGTCCTTATAACTATTATTATTATCCTTATTACTATTATTATTATCGCTATGACTGTTATTATTATCCTTATTCTATTATTACTATCCCTATTACTCTTGTCTTTATCCTTATAACTATTATTATTTCCCTTATTACTATTATTATTATCATTATAACTGTTATTATTATCCTTATTACTAGTATTATTATCTCTATAACTATTATTGTTATCCTCATTACTATTATTATTATCGCTATGACTGTTATTATTATCCTTATTACTTAATATTATTAGCACTATAACTATTACGTTTATCCTTATTACTATTATTATTCGCACTATAACTATTATTATTATCCTTATTACTATTATTATTATCGCTATGACTGTTATTATTATACTTCTTCTATTATTACTATCCCTACTACACTTGTCTTTATCCTGATATTTATTATTATTTCCCTTATTACTATTATTATTATCGCTATAACTGTTATTATCATCCTTATTACTAGTATTATTAGCACTATAACTATTACGTTTATCCTTATTACTATTATTATTCGCACTATAACTATTATTATTATCCTTATTACTATTATTATTATTGCTATACTATTATTATTATCCTTATTACTATTATTATTATCGCTATGACTGTTATTATTATACTTATTCTATTATTACTATCCCTATTACTCTTGTCTCTATCCTTATAACTATTATTATTATCCTCATTACTATTATTATTATCCTTATTCTATTATTTCTATCCCTATTACTCTTCTCTTTATCCTTATAACTATTATTATTATCCTTATTACTAGTATTATTATCTCTATAACTATTATTGTTATCCTCATTACTATTATTATTATCGCTATGACTGTTATTATTATCCTTATTCTATTATTACTATCCCTATTACTCTTGTCTCCATCCTTATAACTATTATTATTATCCTTATTGCTATTATTACTAGCACTATAACTATTATTATTATCCTTATTATTATTAGTATTATCGCTATGACTGTTATTATTATGCTTATTCTACTATTACTATCCCTATTACTCTTGTCTCTATTCTTATAACTATTATTATTATGCTTATTACTATTATTATTATCGCTATAACTATTATTATTATCCTTACTACTATTATTATTATCGCTATGACTGTTATTATTATCCTTATTCTATTATTACTATCCCTATTACTCTTGTCTTTATCCTTATAACTATTATTATTTCCCTTATTACTATTATTATTATCATTATAACTGTTATTATTATCCTTATTACTAGTATTATTATCTCTATAACTATTATTGTTATCCTCATTACTATTATTATTATCGCTATGACTGTTATTATTATACTTATTCTATTATTACTATCCCTATTACTCTTGTCTCTATCCTTATAACTATTATTATTATCCTCATTACTATTGTTATTATCGCTATGACTGTTATTATTATCCTTATTCTATTATTACTATCCCTATTACTCTTGTCTTTATCCTTATAACTATTATTATTATCCTTATTACTATTATTATTATCGCTATAACTATTATTATTATCCTTATTACTATTATTATTATCGCAATGACTGTTATTATTATCCCTATTCTATTATTACTATCCCTATTACTCTTCTCTTTATCCTTATAACAATTATTATTATCCTTATTACTATTATTATTATCGCTATAACTATTAGTATTATGCTTATTACTATTATTATTAGCACTATAACTATTATTATTATCCTTATTTCTATTATTATTATCGCAATGACTGTTATTATTATACTTCTCCTATTATTACTATCCCTATTACTCTTGTCTTTATCCTTATAAGTATTATTATTATCCTTATTACTATTATTATTATCGCTATAACTATTATTATTATCCTTATTACTATTATTATTATCGCAATGACTGTTATTATTATCCTTATTCTATTATTACTATCCCTATTACTCTTGTCTTTATCCTTATAACTATTATTATTATCCTTTTTACTATTATTATTATCGCTATGACTGTTATTATTATACTTATTCTATTATTACTATCCCTATTACTCTTGTCTCTATCCTTATAACTATTATTATTATCCTCATTACTATTGTTATTATCGCTATGACTGTTATTATTATCCTTATTCTATTATTACTATCCCTATTACTCTTGTCTTTATCCTTATAACTATTATTATTATCCTTATTACTATTATTATTATCGCTATAACTATTATTATTATCCTTATTACTATTATTATTATCGCAATGACTGTTATTATTATCCCTATTCTATTATTACTATCCCTATTACTCTTCTCTTTATCCTTATAACAATTATTATTATCCTCATTTCTATTATTATTATCGCTATGACTGTTATTATTATACTTATTCTATTATTACTATCCCTATTACTCTTGTCTCTATCCTTATAAGTATTATTATTATCCTTATTACTATTATTATTATCGCTATAACTATTATTATTATCCTTATTACTATTATTATTATCGCAATGACTGTTATTATTATCCTTATTCTATTATTACTATCCCTATTACTCTTGTCTTTATCCTTATAACTATTATTATTATCGCTATGACTGTTATTATTATACTTATTCTATTATTACTATCCCTATTACTCTTGTCTCTATCCTTATAACTATTATTATTATGCTTGTTACTATTATTATCAGCACTGTAACTATTATTATTATCCTTATTTCTATTATTATTATCGCAATGACTGTTATTATTATACTTCTTCTATTATTACTATCCCTATTACTCTTGTCTTTATCCTGATATTTATTATTATTTCCCATATTACTATTATTATTATCGCTATAACTGTTATTATTATACTTATTCTATTATTACTATCCCTATTACTCTTGTCTTTATCCTTATAACTATTATTATTATCCTTATAACTATTATTATTACCCTTATTACTATTATTATTATCCTTACTACTATTATTATTATCGCTATGACTGTTATTATTATCCTTATTCTATTATTACTATCCCTATTACTCTTCTCTTTATCCTTATAACTATTATTATTATCCTTATAACTATTATTATTATCCTTATTACTATTATTATTATCGCTATAACTATTATTATTATCCTTATTACTATTATTATTATCGCAATGACTGTTATTATTATCCTTATTCTATTATTACTATCCCTATTACTCTTCTCTTTATCCTTATAACAATTATTATTATCCTTATTACTATTATTATTATCGCTATAACTATTATTATTATCCTTACTACTATTATTATTATCGCTATGACTGTTATTATTATCCTTATTCTATTATTACTATCCCTATTACTCTTCTCTTTATCCTTATAACTATTATTATTATCCTTATAACTATTATTATTATCCTTATTACTAGTATTATTATCTCTATAACTATTATTGTTATCCTCATTACTATTATTATTATCGCTATGACTGTTATTATTATCCTTATTACTATTATTATTATCGCTATGACTGTTATTATTATACTTATTCTATTATTACTATCCCTATTACTCTTGTCTCTATCCTTATAACTATTATTATTATCCTTATTCTATTATTACTATCCCTATTACTCTTGTCTTTATCCTTATAACTATTATTATTATCCTTATTACTATTATTATTATCGCTATAACTATTATTATTATCCGTACTACTATTATTATTATCGCTATGACTGTTATTATTATCCTTATTCTATTATTACTATCCCTATTACTCTTCTCTTTATCCTTATAACTATTATTATCATCCTTATTACTAGTATTATTATCTCTATAACTATTATTGTTATCCTCATTACTATTATTATTATCGCTATGACTGTTATTATTATCCTTATTCTATTATTACTATCCCTATTACTCTTGTCTCTATCCTTATAACTATTATTATTATGCTTGTTACTATTATTATTAGCACTGTAACTATTATTATTATCCTTATTTCTATTATTATTATCGCAATGACTGTTATTATTATACTTCTTCTATTATTACTATCCCTATTACTCTTGTCTTTATCCTGATATTTATTATTATTTCCCTTATTACTATTATTATTATCGCTATAACTGTTATTATTATACATATTCTATTATTACTATCCCTATTACTCTTGTCTTTATCCTTATAACTATTATTATTATCCTTATAACTATTATTATTATCCTTATAACTATTATTATTATCCTTATTACTATTATTATTATCGCTATGACTGTTATCATTATACTTATTCTATTATTACTATCCCTATTACTCTTGTCTTTATCCTGATAATTATTATTATTTCCCTTATTACAATTATTATTATCGCTATGACTGTTATTATTATCCTTATTCTATTATTACTATCCCAATTACTCTTGTCTTTATCCTTATAACTATTATTATTTCCCTTATTACTATTATTATTATCATTATAACTGTTATTATTATCCTTATTACTAGTATTATTATCTCTATAACTATTATTGTTATCCTCATTACTATTATTATTATCGCTATGACTGTTATTATTATACTTATTCTATTATTACTATCCCTATTACTCTTGTCTCTATCCTTATAACTATTATTATTATCCTTATTCTATTATTACTATCCCTATTACTCTTGTCTTTATCCTTATAACTATTATTATTATCCTTATTACTATTATTATTATCGCTATGACTGTTATCATTATACTTATTCTATTATTACTATCCCTATTACTCTTGTCTTTATCCTGATAATTATTATTATTTCCCTTATTACAATTATTATTATCGCTATGACTGTTATTATTATCCTTATTCTATTATTACTATCCCAATTACTCTTGTCTTTATCCTTATAACTATTATTATTTCCCTTATTACTATTATTATTATCATTATAACTGTTATTATTATCCTTATTACTAGTATTATTATCTCTATAACTATTATTGTTATCCTCATTACTATTATTATTATCGCTATGACTGTTATTATTATCCGTATTCTATTATTACTATCCCTATTACTCTTGTCTCTATCCTTATAACTATTATTATTATGCTTATTACTATTATTATTAGCACTATAACTATTATTATTATCCTTATTTCTATTATTATTATCGCAATGACTGTTATTATTATACTTCTTCTATTATTACTATCCCTATTACTCTTGTCTTTATCCTGATATTTATTATTATTTCCCTTATTACTATTATTATTAGCACTATAACTATTATGTTTATCCTTATTACTATTATTATTCGCACTATAACTATTATTATTATCCTTTTTACTATTATTATTATCGCTATGACTGTTATTATTATACTTATTCTATTCTTACTATCCCTATTACTCTTGCCTCTATCCTTATAACTATTATTATTATGCTTGTTACTATTATTATTAGCACTGTAACTATTATTATTATCCTTATTTCTATTATTATTATCGCAATGACTGTTATTATTATACTTCTTCTATTATTACTATCCCTATTACTCTTGTCTTTATCCTGATATTTATTATTATTTCCCATATTACTATTATTATTATCGCTATAACTGTTATTATTATACTTATTCTATTATTACTATCCCTATTACTCTTGTCTTTATCCTGATAATTATTATTATTTCCCTTATTACAATTATTATTATCGCTATGACTGTTATTATTATCCTTATTCTATTATTACTATCCCTATTACTCTTGTCTCCATCCTTATAACTATTATTATTATCGCTATAACCATTATTATTGTCCTTATTGCTATTATTACTAGCACTATAACTATTATTATTATCCTTATTATTATTAGTATTATCGCTATGACTGTTATTATTATGCTTATTCTACTATTACTATCCCTATTACTCTTGTCTCTATTCTTATAACTATTATTATTATGCTTATTACTATTATTATTATCGCTATAACTATTATTATTATCCTTACTACTATTATTATTATCGCTATGACTGTTATTATTATCCTTATTCTATTATTACTATCCCTATTACTCTTGTCTTTATCCTTATAACTATTATTATTTCCCTTATTACTATTATTATTATCATTATAACTGTTATTATTATCCTTATTACTAGTATTATTATCTCCATAACTAATATTGTTATCCTCATTACTATTATTATTATCGCTATGACTGTTATTATTATACTTATTCTATTATTACTATCCCTATTACTCTTGTCTCTATCCTTATAACTATTATTATTATCCTCATTACTATTGTTATTATCGCTATGACTGTTATTATTATCCTTATTCTATTATTACTATCCCTATTACTCTTGTCTTTATCCTTATAACTATTATTATTATCCTTATTACTATTATTATTATCGCTATAACTATTATTATTATCCTTATTACTATTATTATTATCGCAATGACTGTTATTATTATCCCTATTCTATTATTACTATCCCTATTACTCTTCTCTTTATCCTTATAACAATTATTATTATCCTTATTACTATTATTATTATCGCTATAACTATTAGTATTATGCTTATTACTATTATTATTAGCACTATAACTATTATTATTATCCTTATTTCTATTATTATTATCGCAATGACTGTTATTATTATACTTCTCCTATTATTACTATCCCTATTACTCTTGTCTTTATCCTTATAAGTATTATTATTATCCTTATTACTATTATTATTATCGCTATAACTATTATTATTATCCTTATTACTATTATTATTATCGCAATGACTGTTATTATTATCCTTATTCTATTATTACTATCCCTATTACTCTTGTCTTTATCCTTATAACTATTATTATTATCCTTTTTACTATTATTATTATCGCTATGACTGTTATTATTATACTTATTCTATTATTACTATCCCTATTACTCTTGTCTCTATCCTTATAACTATTATTATTATGCTTGTTACTATTATTATTAGCACTGTAACTATTATTATTATCCTTATTTCTATTATTATTATCGCAATGACTGTTATTATTATACTTCTTCTATTATTACTATCCCTATTACTCTTGTCTTTATCCTGATATTTATTATTATTTCCCATATTACTATTATTATTATCGCTATAACTGTTATTATTATACTTATTCTATTATTACTATCCCTATTACTCTTGTCTTTATCCTTATAACTATTATTATTATCCTTATAACTATTATTATTACCCTTATTACTATTATTATTATCCTTACTACTATTATTATTATCGCTATGACTGTTATTATTATCCTTATTCTATTATTACTATCCCTATTACTCTTCTCTTTATCCTTATAACTATTATTATTATCCTTATAACTATTATTATTACCCTTATTACTATTATTATTATCGCTATGACTGTTATCATTATACTTATTCTATTATTACTATCCCTATTACTCTTGTCTTTATCCTGATAATTATTATTATTTCCCTTATTACAATTATTATTATCGCTATGACTGTTATTATTATCCTTATTCTATTATTACTATCCCTATTACTCTTGTCTCCATCCTTATAACTATTATTATTATCGCTATAACCATTATTATTATCCTTATTGCTATTATTACTAGCACTATAACTATTATTATTATCCTTATTATTATTAGTATTATCGCTATGACTGTTATTATTATGCTTATTCTACTATTATTATCCCTATTACTCTTGTCTCGATTCTTATAACTATTATTATTATGCTTATTACTATTATTATTATCGCTATAACTATTATTATTATCCTTACTACTATTATTATTATCGCTATGACTGTTATTATTATCCTTATTCTATTATTACTATCCCTATTACTCTTGTCTTTATCCTTATAACTATTATTATTTCCCTTATTACTATTATTATTATCATTATAACTGTTATTATTATCCTTATTACTAGTATTATTATCTCTATAACTATTATTGTTATCCTCATTACTATTATTATTATCGCTATGACTGTTATTATTATACTTATTCTATTATTACTATCCCTATTACTCTTGTCTCTATCCTTATAACTATTATTATTATCCTCATTACTATTGTTATTATCGCTATGACTGTTATTATTATCCTTATTCTATTATTACTATCCCTATTACTCTTGTCTTTATCCTTATAACTATTATTATTATCCTTATTACTATTATTATTATCGCTATAACTATTATTATTATCCTTATTACTATTATTATTATCGCAATGACTGTTATTATTATCCCTATTCTATTATGACTATCCCTATTACTCTTCTCTTTATCCTTATAACTATTATTATTATCCTTATTACTATTATTATTATCGCTATAACTATTATTATTATCCTTATTACTATTATTATTATCGCTATAACTATTATTATTATCCTTACTACTATTATTATTATCGCTATGACTGTTATTATTATCCTTATTCTATTATTACTATCCCTATTACTCTTGTCTTTATCCTTATAACTATTATTATTTCCCTTATTACTATTATTATTATCATTATAACTGTTATTATTATCCTTATTACTAGTATTATTATCTCTATAACTATTATTGTTATCCTCATTACTATTATTATTATCGCTATGACTGTTATTATTATACTTATTCTATTATTACTATCCCTATTACTCTTGTCTCTATCCTTATAACTATTATTATTATCCTCATTACTATTGTTATTATCGCTATGACTGTTATTATTATCCTTATTCTATTATTACTATCCCTATTACTCTTGTCTTTATCCTTATAACTATTATTATTATCCTTATTACTATTATTATTATCGCTATAACTATTATTATTATCCTTATTACTATTATTATTATCGCAATGACTGTTATTATTATCCCTATTCTATTATTACTATCCCTATTACTCTTCTCTTTATCCTTATAACAATTATTATTATCCTTATTACTATTATTATTATCGCTATAACTATTAGTATTATGCTTATTACTATTATTATTAGCACTATAACTATTATTATTATCCTTATTTCTATTATTATTATCGCAATGACTGTTATTATTATACTTCTGCTATTATTACTATCCCTATTACTCTTGTCTTTATCCTTATAAGTATTATTATTATCCTTATTACTATTATTATTATCGCTATAACTATTATTATTATCCTTACTACTATTATTATTATCGCTATGACTGTTATTATTATCCTTATTCTATTATTACTATCCCTATTACTCTTCTCTTTATCCTTATAACTATTATTATTATCCTTATAACTATTATTATTATCCTTATTACTAGTATTATTATCTCTCTAACTATTATTGTTATCCTCATTACTATTATTATTATCGCTATGACTGTTATTATTATCCTTATTACTATTATTATTATCGCTATGACTGTTATTATTATACTTATTCTATTATTACTATCCCTATTACTCTTGTCTCTATCCTTATAACTATTATTATTATCCTCATTACTATTATTATTATCCTTATTCTATTATTACTATCCCTATTACTCTTGTCTTTATCCTTATAACTATTATTATTATCCTAATTACTATTATTATTATCGCTATAACTATTATTATTATCCGTACTACTATTATTATTATCGCTATGACTGTTATTATTATCCTTATTCTATTATTACTATCCCTATTACTCTTCTCTTTATCCTTATAACTATTATTATTATCCTTATTACTAGTATTATTATCTCTATAACTATTATTGTTATCCTCATTACTAATATTATTATCGCTATGAAAGTTATTATTATCCTTATTCTATTATTACTATCCCTATTACTCTTGTCTCTATCCTTATAACTATTATTATTATGCTTGTTACTATTATTATTAGCACTGTAACTATTATTATTATCCTTATTTCTATTATTATTATCGCAATGACTGTTATTATTATACTTCTTCTATTATTACTATCCCTATTACTCTTGTCTTTATCCTGATATTTATTATTATTTCCCTTATTACTATTATTATTATCGCTATAACTGTTATTATTATACATATTCTATTATTACTATCCCTATTACTCTTGTCTTTATCCTTACAACTAATATTATTATCCTTATAACTATTATTATTTCCCTTATTACTATTATTATTATCCTTACTACTATTATTATTATCGCTGTGACTGTTATCATTATACTTATTCTATTATTACTATCCCTATTACTCTTGTCTTTATCCTGATAATTATTATTATTTCCCTTATTACTATTATTATTATCATTATAACTGTTATTATTATGCTTATTACTATATTATTAGCACTATAACTATTATGTTTATCCTTATTACTTTTATTATTCGCACTATAACTATTATTATTATCCTTTTTACTATTATTATTATTTCCCATATTACTATTATTATTATCGCTATAACTGTTATTATTATACTTATTCTATTATTACTATCCTTATTACTATTATTATTATCGCTATGACTGTTATCATTATACTTATTCTATTATTACTATCCCTATTACTCTTGTCTTTATCCTGATAATTATTATTATTTCCCTTATTACAATTATTATTATCGCTATGACTGTTATTATTATCCTTATTCTATTATTACTATCCCTATTACTCTTGTCTCCATCCTTATAACTATTATTATTATGCTTATTACTATTATTATTCGCACTATAACTATTATTATTATCCTTATTACTATTATTATTATCGCTATTACCATTATTATTATCCTTATTGCTATTATTACTAGCACTATAACTATTATTATTATCCTTATTATTATTAGTATTATCGCTATGACTGTTATTATTATGCTTATTCTACTATTACTATCCCTATTACTCTTGTCTCTATTCTTATAACTATTATTATTATGCTTATTACTATTATTATTATCGCTATGACTGTTATTATTATCCTTATTCTATTATTACTATCCCTATTACTCTAGTCTTTATCCTTATAACTATTATTATTATCCTTATTACTAGTATTATTATCTCTATAACTATTATTATTATCCTTATTACTATTATTATTATCGCTATAACTATTATTATTATCCGTACTACTATTATTATTATCGCTATGACTGTTATTATTATCCTTATTCTATTATTACTATCCCTATTACTCTTCTCTTTATCCTTATAACTATTATTATTATCCTTATTACTAGTATTATTATCTCTATAACTATGATTGTTATCCTCATTACTAATATTATTATCGCTATGAAAGTTATTATTATCCTTATTCTATTATTACTATCCCTATGACTCTTGTCTCTATCCTTATAACTATTATTATTCTGCTTGTTACTATTATTATTAGCACTGTAACTATTATTATTATCCTTATTTCTATTATTATTATCGCAATGACTGTTATTCTTATACTTCTTCTATTATTACTATCCCTATTACTCTTGTCTTTATCCTGATATTTATTATTATTTCCCTTATTACTATTATTATTATCGCCATAACTGTTATTATTATACATATTCTATTATTACTATCCCTATTACTCTTGTCTTTATCCTTATAACTATTATTATTATCCTTATAACTATTATTATTTCCCTTATTACTATTATTATTATCCTTACTACTATTATTATTATCGCTATGACTGTTATTATTATCCGTATTCTATTATTACTATCCCTATTACTCTTCTCTTTATCCTTATAACTATTATTATTATCCTTATAACTATTATTATTATCCTTATTACTATTATTATTATCGCTGTGACTGTTATCATTATACTTATTCTATTATTACTATCCCTATTACTCTTGTCTTTATCCTGATAATTATTATTATTTCCCTTATTACTATTATTATTATCATTATAACTGTTATTATTATGCTTATTACTAGTATTATTAGCACTATAACTATTATGTTTATCCTTATTACTTTTATTATTCGCACTATAACTATTATTATTATCCTTTTTACTATTATTATTATCGCTATGACTGTTATTATTATAGTTATTCTATTATTACTATCCCTATTACTCTTGTTTTTATCCTTATAACTTTTATTGTTATGCTTATTACTATTATTATTAGCACTAAAACTATTATTATTATCCTTACTACTATTATTATTATCGCTGTGACTGTTATTATTATACTTCTTCTATTATTACTATCCCTACTACTCTTGTCTTTATCGTGATATTTATTATTATTTCCCTTATTACTATTATTATTATCGCTATAACTGTTATTATCATCCTTATTACTAGTATTATTAGCACTATAACTATTACGTTTATCCTTATTACTATTATTATTCGCACTATAACTATTATTATTATCGCTATGACTGTTATTATTATCCTTATTCTATTATTACTATCCCTATTACACTTGTCTCTATCCTTATAACTATTATTATTATTATCCTTATTAATAGTATTATTATCTCTATAACTATTATTGTTATCCTCATTACTATTATTATTATCGCTATGACTGTTATTATTATCCTTATTCTATTATTACTATCCCTATTACTCTTGTCTCTATCCTTATAACTATTATTATTATGCTTGTTACTATTATTATTAGCACTGTAACTATTATTATTATCCTTATTTCTATTATTATTATCGCAATGACTGTTATTATTATACTTCTTCTATTATTACTATCCCTATTACTCTTGTCTTTATCCTGATATTTATTATTATTTCCCTTATTACTATTATTATTATCGCTATAACTGTTATTATTATACATATTCTATTATTACTATCCCTATTACTCTTGTCTTTATCCTTATAACTATTATTATTATCCTTATAACTATTATTATTTCCCTTATTACTATTATTATTATCCTTACTACTATTATTATTATCGCTATGACTGTTATTATTATCCGTATTCTATTATTACTATCCCTATTACTCTTCTCTTTATCCTTATAACTATTATTATTATCCTTATAACTATTATTATTATCCTTATTACTATTATTATTATCGCTATGACTGTTATCATTATACTTATTCTATTATTACTATCCCTATTACTCTTGTCTTTATCCTGATAATTATTATTATTTCCCTTATTACAATTATTATTATCGCTATGACTGTTATTATTATCCTTATTCTATTATTACTATCCCTATTACTCTTGTCTCCATCCTTATAACTATTATTATTATCCTCATTACTATTGTTATTATCGCTATGACTGTTATTATTATCCTTATTCTATTATTACTATCCCTATTACTCTTGTCTTTATCCTTATAACTATTATTATTATCCTTATTACTATTATTATTATCGCTATAACTATTATTATTATCCTTATTACTATTATTATTATCGCAATGACTGTTATTATTATCCCTATTCTATTATTACTATCCAAATTACTCTTCTCTTTATCCTTATAACAATTATTATTATCCTTATTACTATTATTATTATCGCTATAACTATTAGTATTATGCTTATTACTATTATTATTAGCACTATAACTATTATTATTATACTTATTTCTATTATTATTATCGCAATGACTGTTATTATTATACTTCTCCTATTATTACTATCCCTATTACTCTTGTCTTTATCCTTATAAGTATTATTATTATCCTTATTACTATTATTATTATCGCTATAACTATTATTATTATCCTTATTACTATTATTATTATCGCAATGACTGTTATTATTATCCTTATTCTATTATTACTATCCCTATTACTCTTCTCTTTATCCTTATAACAATTATTATTATCCTTATTACTATTATTATTATCGCTATAACTATTATTATTATCCTTACTACTATTATTATTATCGCTATGACTGTTATTATTATCCTTATTCTATTATTACTATCCCTATTACTCTTCTCTTTATCCTTATAACTATTATTATTATCGCTATGACTGTTATTATTATACTTATTCTATTATTACTATCCCTATTACTCTTGTCTCTATCCTTATAACTATTATTATTATCCTCATTACTATTATTATTATCCTTATTCTATTATTACTATCCCTATTACTCTTGTCTTTATCCTTATAACTATTATTATTATCCTTATTACTATTATTATTATCGCTATAACTATTATTATTATCCGTACTACTATTATTATTATCGCTATGACTGTTATTATTATCCTTATTCTATTATTACTATCCCTATTACTCTCCTCTTTATCCTTGTAACTATTATTATTATCCTTATACCTATTATTATTATCCTTATTACTAGTATTATTATCTCTATAACTATTATTGTTATCCTCATTACTATTATTATTATCGCTATGACTGTTATTATTATCCTTATTCTATTATTACTATCCCTATTACTCTTGTCTCTATCCTTATAACTATTATTATTATCTCTATAACTATTATTGTCATCCTCATTACTATTATTATTATCGCTATGACTGTTATTATTATCCTTATTCTATTATTACTATCCCTGTTACTCTTGTCTCTATCCTTATAACTATTATTATTATGCTTGTTACTATTATTATTAGCACTGTAACTATTATTATTATCCTTATTTCTATTATTATTATCGCAATGACTGTTATTATTATACTTCTTCTATTATTACTATCCCTATTACTCTTGTCTTTATCCTGATATTTATTATTATTTCCCATATTACTATTATTATTATCGCTATAACTGTTATTATTATACTTATTCTATTATTACTATCCTTATTACTATTATTATTATCGCTATGACTGTTATCATTATACTTATTCTATTATTACTATCCCTATTACTCTTGTCTTTATCCTGATAATTATTATTATTTCCCTTATTACAATTATTATTATCGCTATGACTGTTATTATTATCCTTATTCTATTATTACTATCCCTATTACTCTTGTCTTTATCCTTATAACTATTATTATTATCCTTATTACTATTATTATTATCGCAATAACTATTATTATTATCCTTATTACTATTATTATTATCGCAATGACTGTTATTATTATCCCTATTCTATTATTACTATCCCTATTACTCTTCTCTTTATCCTTATTACAATTATTATTATCCTTATTACTATTATTATTATCGCTATAACTATTATTATTATCCTTATTACTATTATTACTAGCACTATAACTATTATTATTATCCTTATTACTATTAGTATTATCGCTATGACTGTTATTATTATGCTTATTCTACTATTACTATCCCTATTACTCTTGTCTCTATTCATATAACTATTATTATTATGCTTATTACTATTATTATTATCGCTATAACTATTATTATTATCCTTACGACTATTATTATTATCGCTATGACTGTTATTATTATACTTCTTCTATTATTACTATCCCTACTACTCTTGTCTTTATCCTGATATTTATTATTATTTCCCTTATTACTATTATTATTATCGCTATAACTGTTATTATCATCCTTATTACTAGTATTATTAGCACTATAACTATTACGTTTATCCTTATTACTATTAGTATTATCGCTATGACTGTTATTATTATGCTTATTCTACTATTACTATCCCTATTACTCTTGTCTCTATTCTTATAACTATTATTATTATGCTTATTACTATTATTATTATCGCTATAACTATTATTATTATCCTTACTACTATTATTATTATCGCTATGACTGTTATTATTATCCTTATTCTATTATTACTATCCCTATTACTCTTGTCTTTATCCTTATAACTATTATTATTATCCTTATTCTATTATTACTATCCCTATTACTCTTGTCTTTATCCTTATAACTATTATTATTATCCTTATTACTATTATTATTATCGCTATAACTATTATTATTATCCGTACTACTATTATTATTATCGCTATGACTGTTATTATTATCCTTATTCTATTATTACTATCCCTATTACTCTTCTCTTTATCCTTGTAACTATTATTATTATCCTTATACCTATTATTATTATCCTTATTACTAGTATTATTATCTCTATAACTATTATTGTTATCCTCATTACTATTATTATTATCGCTATGACTGTTATTATTATCCTTATTCTATTATTACTATCTCTATTACTCTTGTCTCTATCCTTATAACTATTATTATTATCCTTATTACTAGTATTATTATCTCTATATCTATTATTGTTATCCTCATTACTATTATTATTATCGCTATGACTGTTATTATTATCCTTATTCTATTATTACTATCCCTATTACTCTTGTCTCTATCCTTATAACTATTATTATTATGCTTGTTACTATTATTATTAGCACTGTAACTATTATTATTATCCTTATTTCTATTATTATTATCGCAATGACTGTTATTATTATACTTCTTCTATTATTACTATCCCTATTACTCTTGTCTTTATCCTGATATTTATTATTATTTCCCATATTACTATTATTATTATCGCTATAACTGTTATTATTATACTTATTCTATTATTACTATCCTTATTACTATTATTATTATCGCTATGACTGTTATCATTATACTTATTCTATTATTACTATCCCTATTACTCTTGTCTTTATCCTGATAATTATTATTATTTCCCTTATTACAATTATTATTATCGCTATGACTGTTATTATTATCCTTATTCTATTATTACTATCCCTATTACTCTTGTCTCCATCCTTATAACTATTATTATTATGCTTATTACTATTATTATTCGCACTATAACTATTATTATTATCCTTATTACTATTATTATTATCGCTATAACCATTATTATTATCCTTATTGCTATTATTACTAGCACTATAACTATTATTATTATCCTTATTATTATTAGTATTATCGCTATGACTGTTATTATTATGCTTATTCTACTATTACTATCCCTATTACTCTTGTCTCTATTCTTATAACTATTATTATTATGCTTATTACTATTATTATTATCGCTATAACTATTATTATTATCCTTACTGCTATTATTATTATCGCTATGACTGTTATTATTATCCTTATTCTATTATTACTATCCCTATTACTCTTGTCTTTATCCTTATAACTATTATTATTTCCCTTATTACTATTATTATTATCATTATAACTGTTATTATTATCCTTATTACTAGTATTATTATCTCTATAACTATTATTGTTATCCTCATTACTATTATTATTATCGCTATGACTGTTATTATTATACTTATTCTATTATTACTATCCCTATTACTCTTGTCTCTATCCTTATAACTATTATTATTATCCTCATTACTATTATTATTATCGCTATGACTGTTATTATTATCCTTATTCTATTATTACTATCCCTATTACTCTAGTCTTTATCCTTATAACTATTATTATTATCCTTATTACTATTATTATTATCGCTATAACTATTATTATTATTCTTATTACTATTATTATTATCGCAATGACTGTTATTATTATCCCTATTCTATTATTACTATCCCTATTACTCTTCTCTTTATCCTTATAACAATTATTATTATCCTAATTTCTATTACTATTATCGCAATGACTGTTATTATTATACTTCTCCTATTATTACTATCCCCATTACTCTTGTCTTTATCCTTATAAGTATTATTATTATCCTTATTACTATTATTATTATCGCTATAACTATTATTATTATCCTTATTACTATTATTATTATCGCAATGACTGTTATTATTATCCTTATTCTATTATTACTATTCCTATTACTCTTCTCTTTATCCTTATAACAATTATTATTATCCTTATTACTATTATTATTATCCTTACTACTATTATTATTATCGCTATGACTGTTATTATTATCCTTATTCTATTATTACTATCCCTATTACTCTTCTCTTTATCCTTATAACTATTATTATTATCCTTATAACTATTATTATTATCCTTATTACTAGTATTATTATCTCTATAACTATTATTGTTATCCTCATTACTATTATTATTATCGCTATGACTGTTATTATTATCCTTATTCTATTATTACTATCCCTATTACTCTAGTCTTTATCCTTATAACTATTATTATTATCCTTATTACTATTATTATTATCGCTATAACTATTATTATTATTCTTATTACTATTATTATTATCGCAATGACTGTTATTATTATCCCTATTCTATTATTACTATCCCTATTACACTTCTCTTTATCCTTATAACAATTATTATTATCCTAATTTCTATTATTATTATCGCTATAACTATTATTATTATCCTTATTACTATTATTACTAGCACTATAACTATTATTATTATCCTTATTACTATTAGTATTATCGCTATGACTGCTATTATTATGCTTATTCTACTATTACTATCCCTATTACTCTTGTCTCTATTCTTATAACTATTATTATTATGCTTATTACTATTATTATTATCGCTATAACTATTATTATTATCCTTACTACTATTATTATTATCGCTATGACTGTTATTATTATCCTTATTCTATTATTACTATCCCTATTACTCTTGTCTTTATCCTTATAACTATTATTATTTCCCTTATTACTATTATTATTATCATTATAACTGTTATTATTATCCTTATTACTAGTATTATTATCTCTATAACTATTATTGTTATCCTCATTACTATTATTATTATCGCTATGACTGTTATTATTATCCTTATTCTATTATTACTATCCATATTACTCTTGTTTTTATCCTTATAACTTTTATTGTTATGCTTATTACTATTATTATTAGCACTAAAACTATTATTATTATCCTTATTACTATTATTATTATCGCTATGACTGTTATTATTATACTTCTTCTATTATTACTATCCCTACTACTCTTGTCTTTATCCTGATATTTATTATTATTTCCCTTATTACTATTATTATTATCGCTATAACTGTTATTATCATCCTTATTACTAGTATTATTAGCACTATAACTATTACGTTTATCCTTATTACTATTAGTATTATCGCTATGACTGTTATTATTATGCTTATTCTACTATTACTATCCCTATTACTCTTGTCTCTATTCTTATAACTATTATTATTATCCTTATTAATAGTATTATTATCTCTATAACTATTATTGTTATCCTCATTACTATTATTATTATCGCTATGACTGTTATTATTATCCTTATTCTATTATTACTATCCCTATTACTCTTGTCTCTATCCTTATAACTATTATTATTATGCTTTTTACTATTATTATTAGCACTGTAACTATTATTATTATCCTTATTTCTATTATTATTATCGCAATGACTGTTATTATTATACTTCTTCTATTATTACTATCCCTATTACTCTTGTCTTTATCCTGATATTTATTATTATTTCCCTTATTACTATTATTATTATCGCTATAACTGTTATTATTATACATATTCTATTATTACTATCCCTATTACTCTTGTCTTTATCCTTATAACTATTATTATTATCCTTATAACTATTATTATTTCCCTTATTACTATTATTATTATCCTTACTACTATTATTATTATCGCTATGACTGTTATTATTATCCGTATTCTATTATTACTATCCCTATTACTCTTCTCTTTATCCTTATAACTATTATTATTATCCTTATAACTATTATTATTATCCTTATTACTATTATTATTATCGCTATGACTGTTATCATTATACTTATTCTATTACTACTATCCCTATTACTCTTGTCTTTATCCTGATAATTATTATTATTTCCCTTATTACAATTATTATTATCGCTATGACTGTTATTATTATCCTTATTCTATTATTACTATCCCTATTACTCTTGTCTCCATCCTTATAACTATTATTATTATCCTCATTACTATTGTTATTATCGCTATGACTGTTATTATTATCCTTATTCTATTATTACTATCCCTATTACTCTTGTCTTTATCCTTATAACTATTATTATTATCCTTATTACTATTATTATTATCGCTATAACTATTATTATTATCCTTATTACTATTATTATTATCGCAATGACTGTTATTATTATCCCTATTCTATTATTACTATCCAAATTACTCTTCTCTTTATCCTTATAACAATTATTATTATCCTTATTACTATTATTATTATCGCTATAACTATTAGTATTATGCTTATTACTATTATTATTAGCACTATAACTATTATTATTATACTTATTTCTATTATTATTATCGCAATGACTGTTATTATTATACTTCTCCTATTATTACTATCCCTATTACTCTTGTCTTTATCCTTATAAGTATTATTATTATCCTTATTACTATTTTTATTATCGCTATAACTATTATTATTATCCTTATTACTATTATTATTATCGCAATGACTGTTATTATTATCCTTATTCTATTATTACTATCCCTATTACTCTTCTCTTTATCCTTATAACAATTATTATTATCCTTATTACTATTATTATTATCGCTATAACTATTATTATTATCCTTACTACTATTATTATTATCGCTATGACTGTTATTATTATCCTTATTCTATTATTACTATCCCTATTACTCTTCTCTTTATCCTTATAACTATTATTATTATCGCTATGACTGTTATTATTATACTTATTCTATTATTACTATCCCTATTACTCTTGTCTCTATCCTTATAACTATTATTATTATCCTCATTACTATTATTATTATCCTTATTCTATTATTACTATCCCTATTACTCTTGTCTTTATCCTTATAACTATTATTATTATCCTTATTACTATTATTATTATCGCTATAACTATTATTATTATCCGTACTACTATTATTATTATCGCTATGACTGTTATTATTATCCTTATTCTATTATTACTATCCCTATTACTCTTGTCTCTATTCTTATAACTATTATTATTATCCTTATTAATAGTATTATTATCTCTATAACTATTATTGTTATCCTCATTACTATTATTATTATCGCTATGACTGTTATTATTATCCTTATTCTATTATTACTATCCCTATTACTCTTGTCTCTATCCTTATAACTATTATTATTATGCTTTTTACTATTATTATTAGCACTGTAACTATTATTATTATCCTTATTTCTATTATTATTATCGCAATGACTGTTATTATTATACTTCTTCTATTATTACTATCCCTATTACTCTTGTCTTTATCCTGATATTTATTATTATTTCCCTTATTACTATTATTATTATCGCTATAACTGTTATTATTATACATATTCTATTATTACTATCCCTATTACTCTTGTCTTTATCCTTATAACTATTATTATTATCCTTATAACTATTATTATTTCCCTTATTACTATTATTATTATCCTTACTACTATTATTATTATCGCTATGACTGTTATTATTATCCGTATTCTATTATTACTATCCCTATTACTCTTCTCTTTATCCTTATAACTATTATTATTATCCTTATAACTATTATTATTATCCTTATTACTATTATTATTATCGCTATGACTGTTATCATTATACTTATTCTATTACTACTATCCCTATTACTCTTGTCTTTATCCTGATAATTATTATTATTTCCCTTATTACAATTATTATTATCGCTATGACTGTTATTATTATCCTTATTCTATTATTACTATCCCTATTACTCTTGTCTCCATCCTTATAACTATTATTATTATCCTCATTACTATTGTTATTATCGCTATGACTGTTATTATTATCCTTATTCTATTATTACTATCCCTATTACTCTTGTCTTTATCCTTATAACTATTATTATTATCCTTATTACTATTATTATTATCGCTATAACTATTATTATTATCCTTATTACTATTATTATTATCGCAATGACTGTTATTATTATCCCTATTCTATTATTACTATCCAAATTACTCTTCTCTTTATCCTTATAACAATTATTATTATCCTTATTACTATTATTATTATCGCTATAACTATTAGTATTATGCTTATTACTATTATTATTAGCACTATAACTATTATTATTATACTTATTTCTATTATTATTATCGCAATGACTGTTATTATTATACTTCTCCTATTATTACTATCCCTATTACTCTTGTCTTTATCCTTATAAGTATTATTATTATCCTTATTACTATTTTTATTATCGCTATAACTATTATTATTATCCTTATTACTATTATTATTATCGCAATGACTGTTATTATTATCCTTATTCTATTATTACTATCCCTATTACTCTTCTCTTTATCCTTATAACAATTATTATTATCCTTATTACTATTATTATTATCGCTATAACTATTATTATTATCCTTACTACTATTATTATTATCGCTATGACTGTTATTATTATCCTTATTCTATTATTACTATCCCTATTACTCTTCTCTTTATCCTTATAACTATTATTATTATCGCTATGACTGTTATTATTATACTTATTCTATTATTACTATCCCTATTACTCTTGTCTCTATCCTTATAACTATTATTATTATCCTCATTACTATTATTATTATCCTTATTCTATTATTACTATCCCTATTACTCTTGTCTTTATCCTTATAACTATTATTATTATCCTTATTACTATTATTATTATCGCTATAACTATTATTATTATCCGTACTACTATTATTATTATCGCTATGACTGTTATTATTATCCTTATTCTATTATTACTATCCCTATTACTCTTGTCTCTATTCTTATAACTATTATTATTATCCTTATTAATAGTATTATTATCTCTATAACTATTATTGTTATCCTCATTACTATTATTATTATCGCTATGACTGTTATTATTATCCTTATTCTATTATTACTATCCCTATTACTCTTGTCTCTATCCTTATAACTATTATTATTATGCTTGTTACTATTATTATTAGCACTGTAACTATTATTATTATCCTTATTTCTATTATTATTATCGCAATGACTGTTATTATTATCCTTATTCTATTATTACTATCCCTATTACTCTTGTCTTTATCCTTATAACTATTATTATTTCCCTTATTACTATTATTATTATCATTATAACTGTTATTATTATCCTTATTACTAGTATTATTATCTCTATAACTATTATTGTTATCCTCATTACTATTATTATTATCGCTATGACTGTTATTATTATCCTTATTCTATTATTACTATCCATATTACTCTTGTTTTTATCCTTATAACTTTTATTGTTATGCTTATTACTATTATTATTAGCACTAAAACTATTATTATTATCCTTATTACTATTATTATTATCGCTATGACTGTTATTATTATACTTCTTCTATTATTACTATCCCTACTACTCTTGTCTTTATCCTGATATTTATTATTATTTCCCTTATTACTATTATTATTATCGCTATAACTGTTATTATCATCCTTATTACTAGTATTATTAGCACTATAACTATTACGTTTATCCTTATTACTATTAGTATTATCGCTATGACTGTTATTATTATGCTTATTCTACTATTACTATCCCTATTACTCTTGTCTCTATTCTTATAACTATTATTATTATCCTTATTAATAGTATTATTATCTCTATAACTATTATTGTTATCCTCATTACTATTATTATTATCGCTATGACTGTTATTATTATCCTTATTCTATTATTACTATCCCTATTACTCTTGTCTCTATCCTTATAACTATTATTATTATGCTTGTTACTATTATTATTAGCACTGTAACTATTATTATTATCCTTATTTCTATTATTATTATCGCAATGACTGTTATTATTATACTTCTTCTATTATTACTATCCCTATTACTCTTGTCTTTATCCTGATATTTATTATTATTTCCCTTATTACTATTATTATTATCGCTATAACTGTTATTATTATACATATTCTATTATTACTATCCCTATTACTCTTGTCTTTATCCTTATAACTATTATTATTATCCTTATAACTATTATTATTTCCCTTATTACTATTATTATTATCCTTACTACTATTATTATTATCGCTATGACTGTTATTATTATCCGTATTCTATTATTACTATCCCTATTACTCTTCTCTTTATCCTTATAACTATTATTATTATCCTTATAACTATTATTATTATCCTTATTACTATTATTATTATCGCTATGACTGTTATCATTATACTTATTCTATTACTACTATCCCTATTACTCTTGTCTTTATCCTGATAATTATTATTATTTCCCTTATTACAATTATTATTATCGCTATGACTGTTATTATTATCCTTATTCTATTATTACTATCCCTATTACTCTTGTCTCCATCCTTATAACTATTATTATTATCCTCATTACTATTGTTATTATCGCTATGACTGTTATTATTATCCTTATTCTATTATTACTATCCCTATTACTCTTGTCTTTATCCTTATAACTATTATTATTATCCTTATTACTATTATTATTATCGCTATAACTATTATTATTATCCTTATTACTATTATTATTATCGCAATGACTGTTATTATTATCCCTATTCTATTATTACTATCCAAATTACTCTTCTCTTTATCCTTATAACAATTATTATTATCCTTATTACTATTATTATTATCGCTATAACTATTAGTATTATGCTTATTACTATTATTATTAGCACTATAACTATTATTATTATACTTATTTCTATTATTATTATCGCAATGACTGTTATTATTATACTTCTCCTATTATTACTATCCCTATTACTCTTGTCTTTATCCTTATAAGTATTATTATTATCCTTATTACTATTTTTATTATCGCTATAACTATTATTATTATCCTTATTACTATTATTATTATCGCAATGACTGTTATTATTATCCTTATTCTATTATTACTATCCCTATTACTCTTCTCTTTATCCTTATAACAATTATTATTATCCTTATTACTATTATTATTATCGCTATAACTATTATTATTATCCTTACTACTATTATTATTATCGCTATGACTGTTATTATTATCCTTATTCTATTATTACTATCCCTATTACTCTTCTCTTTATCCTTATAACTATTATTATTATCGCTATGACTGTTATTATTATACTTATTCTATTATTACTATCCCTATTACTCTTGTCTCTATCCTTATAACTATTATTATTATCCTCATTACTATTATTATTATCCTTATTCTATTATTACTATCCCTATTACTCTTGTCTTTATCCTTATAACTATTATTATTATCCTTATTACTATTATTATTATCGCTATAACTATTATTATTATCCGTACTACTATTATTATTATCGCTATGACTGTTATTATTATCCTTATTCTATTATTACTATCCCTATTACTCTCCTCTTTATCCTTGTAACTATTATTATTATCCTTATACCTATTATTATTATCCTTATTACTAGTATTATTATCTCTATAACTATTATTGTTATCCTCATTACTATTATTATTATCGCTATGACTGTTATTATTATCCTTATTCTATTATTACTATCCATATTACTCTTGTTTTTATCCTTATAACTTTTATTGTTATGCTTATTACTATTATTATTAGCACTAAAACTATTATTATTATCCTTATTACTATTATTATTATCGCTATGACAGTTATTATTATACTTCTTCTATTATTACTATCCCTACTACTCTTGTCTTTATCCTGATATTTATTATTATTTCCCTTATTACTATTATTATTATCGCTATAACTGTTATTATCATCCTTATTACTAGTATTATTAGCACTATAGCTATTACGTTTATCCTTATTACTATTATTATTCGCACTATAACTATTATTATTATCCTTATTACTATTATTATTATCGCTATACTATTATTATTATCCTTATTACTATTATTATTATCGCTATGACTGTTATTATTATACTTATTCTATTATTACTATCCCTATTACTCTTCTCTTTATCCTTATAACTATTATTATTATCCTTATTACTAGTATTATTATCTCTATAACTATTATTGTTATCCTCATTACTATTATTATTATCGCTATGACTGTTATTATTATCCTTATTCTATTATTACTATCCCTATTACTCTTGTCTCTATCCTTATAACTATTATTATTATGCTTGTTACTATTATTATTAGCACTGTAACTATTATTATTATCCTTATTTCTATTATTATTATCGCAATGACTGTTATTATTATACTTCTTCTATTATTACTATCCCTATTACTCTTGTCTTTATCCTGATATTTATTATTATTTCCCTTATTACTATTATTATTATCGCTATAACTGTTATTATTATACATATTCTATTATTACTATCCCTATTACTCTTGTCTTTATCCTTATAACTATTATTATTATCCTTATAACTATTATTATTTCCCTTATTACTATTATTATTATCCTTACTACTATTATTATTATCGCTATGACTGTTATTATTATCCGTATTCTATTATTACTATCCCTATTACTCTTCTCTTTATCCTTATAACTATTATTATTATCCTTATAACTATTATTATTATCCTTATTACTATTATTATTATCGCTATGACTGTTATCATTATACTTATTCTATTATTACTATCCCTATTACTCTTGTCTTTATCCTGATAATTATTATTATTTCCCTTATTACAATTATTATTATCGCTATGACTGTTATTATTATCCTTATTCTATTATTACTATCCCTATTACTCTTGTCTCCATCCTTATAACTATTATTATTATCCTCATTACTATTGTTATTATCGCTATGACTGTTACTATTATCCTTATTCTATTATTACTATCCCTATTACTCTTGTCTTTATCCTTATAACTATTATTATTATCCTTATTACTATTATTATTATCGCTATAACTATTATTATTATCCTTATTACTATTATTATTATCGCAATGACTGTTATTATTATCCCTATTCTATTATTACTATCCAAATTACTCTTCTCTTTATCCTTATAACAATTATTATTATCCTTATTACTATTATTATTATCGCTATAACTATTAGTATTATGCTTATTACTATTATTATTAGCACTATAACTATTATTATTATACTTATTTCTATTATTATTATCGCAATGACTGTTATTATTATACTTCTCCTATTATTACTATCCCTATTACTCTTGTCTTTATCCTTATAAGTATTATTATTATCCTTATTACTATTTTTATTATCGCTATAACTATTATTATTATCCTTATTACTATTATTATTATCGCAATGACTGTTATTATTATCCTTATTCTATTATTACTATCCCTATTACTCTTCTCTTTATCCTTATAACTATTATTATTATCGCTATGACTGTTATTATTATACTTATTCTATTATTACTATCCCTATTACTCTTGTCTCTATCCTTATAACTATTATTATTATCCTCATTACTATTATTATTATCCTTATTCTATTATTACTATCCCTATTACTCTTGTCTTTATCCTTATAACTATTATTATTATCCTTATTACTATTATTATTATCGCTATAACTATTATTATTATCCGTACTACTATTATTATTATCGCTATGACTGTTATTATTATCCTTATTCTATTATTACTATCCCTATTACTCTCCTCTTTATCCTTGTAACTATTATTATTATCCTTATACCTATTATTATTATCCTTATTACTAGTATTATTATCTCTATAACTATTATTGTTATCCTCATTACTATTATTATTATCGCTATGACTGTTATTATTATCCTTATTCTATTATTACTATCCCTATTACTCTTGTCTCTATCCTTATAACTATTATTATTATCCTTATTACTAGTATTATTATCTCTATAACTATTATTGTCATCCTCATTACTATTATTATTATCGCTATGACTGTTATTATTATCCTTATTCTATTATTACTATCCCTATTACTCTTGTCTCTATCCTTATAACTATTATTATTATGCTTGTTACTATTATTATTAGCACTGTAACTATTATTATTATCCTTATTTCTATTATTATTATCGCAATGACTGTTATTATTATACTTCTTCTATTATTACTATCCCTATTACTCTTGTCTTTATCCTGATATTTATTATTATTTCCCATATTACTATTATTATTATCGCTATAACTGTTATTATTATACTTATTCTATTATTACTATCCCTATTACTCTTGTCTTTATCCTTATAACTATTATTATTATCCTTATAACTATTATTATTACCCTTATTACTATTATTATTATCCTTACTACTATTATTATTATCGCTATGACTGTTATTATTATCCTTATTCTATTATTACTATCCCTATTACTCTTCTCTTTATCCTTATAACTATTATTATTATCCTTATAACTATTATTATTATCCTTATTACTATTATTATTATCGCAATGACTGTTATTATTATCCTTATTCTATTATTACTATCCCTATTACTCTTCTCTTTATCCTTATAACAATTATTATTATCCTTATTATTATTATTATTATCGCTATAACTATTATTATTATCGTTACTACTATTATTATTATCGCTATGACTGTTATTATTATACTTATTCTATTATTACTATCCCTATTACTCTTGTCTCTATCCTTATAACTATTATTATTATCCTCATTACTATTATTATTATCCTTATTCTATTATTACTATCCCTATTACTCTTGTCTTTATCCTTATAACTATTATTATTATCCTTATTACTATTATTATTATCGCTATAACTATTATTATTATCCGTACTACTATTATTATTATCGCTATGACTGTTATTATTATCCTTATTCTATTATTACTATCCCTATTACTCTTCTCTTTATCCTTGTAACTATTATTATTATCCTTATACCTATTATTATTATCCTTATTACTAGTATTATTATCTCTATAACTATTATTGTTATCCTCATTACTATTATTATTATCGCTATGACTGTTATTATTATCCTTATTCTATTATTACTATCCCTATTACTCTTGTCTCTATCCTTATAACTATTATTATTATCCTTATTACTAGTATTATTATCTCTATAACTATTATTGTCATCCTCATTACTATTATTATTATCGCTATGACTGTTATTATTATCCTTATTCTATTATTACTATCCCTATTACTCTTGTCTCTATCCTTATAACTATTATTATTATGCTTGTTACTATTATTATTAGCACTGTAACTATTATTATTATCCTTATTTCTATTATTATTATCGCAATGACTGTTATTATTATACTTCTTCTATTATTACTATCCCTATTACTCTTGTCTTTATCCTGATATTTATTATTATTTCCCTTATTACTATTATTATTATCGCTATAACTGTTATTATTATACATATTCTATTATTACTATCCCTATTACTCTTGTCTTTATCCTTATAACTATTATTATTATCCTTATTACTATTATTATTATCGCTATGACTGTTATCATTATACTTATTCTATTATTACTATCCCTATTACTCTTGTCTTTATCCTGATAATTATTATTATTTCCCTTATTACAATTATTATTATCGCTATGACTGTTATTATTATCCTTATTCTATTATTACTATCCCTATTACTCTTGTCTCCATCCTTATAACTATTATTATTATCGCTATAACCATTATTATTATCCTTATTGCTATTATTACTAGCACTATAACTATTATTATTATCCTTATTATTATTAGTATTATCGCTATGACTGTTATTATTATGCTTATTCTACTATTACTATCCCTATTACTCTTGTCTCGATTCTTATAACTATTATTATTATGCTTATTACTATTATTATTATCGCTATAACTATTATTATTATCCTTACTACTATTATTATTATCGCTATGACTGTTATTATTATCCTTATTCTATTATTACTATCCCTATTACTCTTGTCTTTATCCTTATAACTATTATTATTTCCCTTATTACTATTATTATTATCATTATAACTGTTATTATTATCCTTATTACTAGTATTATTATCTCTATAACTATTATTGTTATCCTCATTACTATTATTATTATCGCTATGACTGTTATTATTATACTTATTCTATTATTACTATCCCTATTACTCTTGTCTCTATCCTTATAACTATTATTATTATCCTCATTACTATTGTTATTATCGCTATGACTGTTATTATTATCCTTATTCTATTATTACTATCCCTATTACTCTTGTCTTTATCCTTATAACTATTATTATTATCCTTATTACTATTATTATTATCGCTATAACTATTATTATTATCCTTATTACTATTATTATTATCGCAATGACTGTTATTATTATCCCTATTCTATTATTACTATCCCTATTACTCTTCTCTTTATCCTTATAACAATTATTATTATCCTTATTACTATTATTATTATCGCTATAACTATTAGTATTATGCTTATTACTATTATTATTAGCACTATAACTATTATTATTATCCTTATTTCTATTATTATTATCGCAATGACTGTTATTATTATACTTCTGCTATTATTACTATCCCTATTACTCTTGTCTTTATCCTTATAAGTACTATTATTATCCTTATTACTATTATTATTATCGCTATAACTATTATTATTATCCTTACTACTATTATTATTATCGCTATGACTGTTATTATTATCCTTATTCTATTATTACTATCCCTATTACTCTTCTCTTTATCCTTATAACTATTATTATTATCCTTATTACTAGTATTATTATCTCTCTAACTATTATTGTTATCCTCATTACTATTATTATTATCGCTATGACTGTTATTATTATCCTTATTACTATTATTATTATCGCTATGACTGTTATTATTATACTTATTCTATTATTACTATCCCTATTACTCTTGTCTCTATCCTTATAACTATTATTATTATCCTCATTACTATTATTATTATCCTTATTCTATTATTACTATCCCTATTACTCTTGTCTTTATCCTTATAACTATTATTATTATCCTAATTACTATTATTATTATCGCTATAACTATTATTATTATCCGTACTACTATTATTATTATCGCTATGACTGTTATTATTATCCTTATTCTATTATTACTATCCCTATTACTCTTCTCTTTATCCTTATAACTATTATTATTATCCTTATTACTAGTATTATTATCTCTATAACTATTATTGTTATCCTCATTACTAATATTATTATCGCTATGAAAGTTATTATTATCCTTATTCTATTATTACTATCCCTATTACTCTTGTCTCTATCCTTATAACTATTATTATTATGCTTGTTACTATTATTATTAGCACTGTAACTATTATTATTATCCTTATTTCTATTATTATTATCGCAATGACTGTTATTATTATACTTCTTCTATTATTACTATCCCTATTACTCTTGTCTTTATCCTGATAATTATTATTATTTCCCTTATTACAATTATTATTATCGCTATGACTGTTATTATTATCCTTATTCTATTATTACTATCCCTATTACTCTTGTCTCCATCCTTATAACTATTATTATTATCGCTATAACCATTATTATTATCCTTATTGCTATTATTACTAGCACTATAACTATTATTATTATCCTTATTATTATTAGTATTATCGCTATGACTGTTATTATTATGCTTATTCTACTATTACTATCCCTATTACTCTTGTCTCGATTCTTATAACTATTATTATTATGCTTATTACTATTATTATTATCGCTATAACTATTATTATTATCCTTACTACTATTATTATTATCGCTATGACTGTTATTATTATCCTTATTCTATTATTACTATCCCTATTACTCTTGTCTTTATCCTTATAACTATTATTATTTCCCTTATTACTATTATTATTATCATTATAACTGTTATTATTATCCTTATTACTAGTATTATTATCTCTATAACTATTATTGTTATCCTCATTACTATTATTATTATCGCTATGACTGTTATTATTATACTTATTCTATTATTACTATCCCTATTACTCTTGTCTCTATCCTTATAACTATTATTATTATCCTCATTACTATTGTTATTATCGCTATGACTGTTATTATTATCCTTATTCTATTATTACTATCCCTATTACTCTTGTCTTTATCCTTATAACTATTATTATTATCCTTATTACTATTATTATTATCGCTATAACTATTATTATTATCCTTATTACTATTATTATTATCGCAATGACTGTTATTATTATCCCTATTCTATTATTACTATCCCTATTACTCTTCTCTTTATCCTTATAACAATTATTATTATCCTTATTACTATTATTATTATCGCTATAACTATTAGTATTATGCTTATTACTATTATTATTAGCACTATAACTATTATTATTATCCTTATTTCTATTATTATTATCGCAATGACTGTTATTATTATACTTCTGCTATTATTACTATCCCTATTACTCTTGTCTTTATCCTTATAAGTATTATTATTATCCTTATTACTATTATTATTATCGCTATAACTATTATTATTATCCTTACTACTATTATTATTATCGCTATGACTGTTATTATTATCCTTATTCTATTATTACTATCCCTATTACTCTTCTCTTTATCCTTATAACTATTATTATTATCCTTATTACTAGTATTATTATCTCTCTAACTATTATTGTTATCCTCATTACTATTATTATTATCGCTATGACTGTTATTATTATCCTTATTACTATTATTATTATCGCTATGACTGTTATTATTATACTTATTCTATTATTACTATCCCTATTACTCTTGTCTCTATCCTTATAACTATTATTATTATCCTCATTACTATTATTATTATCCTTATTCTATTATTACTATCCCTATTACTCTTGTCTTTATCCTTATAACTATTATTATTATCCTAATTACTATTATTATTATCGCTATAACTATTATTATTATCCGTACTACTATTATTATTATCGCTATGACTGTTATTATTATCCTTATTCTATTATTACTATCCCTATTACTCTTCTCTTTATCCTTATAACTATTATTATTATCCTTATTACTAGTATTATTATCTCTATAACTATTATTGTTATCCTCATTACTAATATTATTATCGCTATGAAAGTTATTATTATCCTTATTCTATTATTACTATCCCTATTACTCTTGTCTCTATCCTTATAACTATTATTATTATGCTTGTTACTATTATTATTAGCACTGTAACTATTATTATTATCCTTATTTCTATTATTATTATCGCAATGACTGTTATTATTATACTTCTTCTATTATTACTATCCCTATTACTCTTGTCTTTATCCTGATATTTATTATTATTTCCCTTATTACTATTATTATTATCGCTATAACTGTTATTATTATACATATTCTATTATTACTATCCCTATTACTCTTGTCTTTATCCTTATAACTATTATTATTATCCTTATAACTATTATTATTTCCCTTATTACTATTATTATTATCCTTACTACTATTATTATTATCGCTATGACTGTTATTATTATCCTTATTCTATTATTACTATCCCTATTACTCTTCTCTTTATCCTTATAACTATTATTATTATCCTTATAACTATTATTATTATCCTTATTACTATTATTATTATCGCTGTGACTGTTATCATTATACTTATTCTATTATTACTATCCCTATTACTCTTGTCTTTATCCTGATAATTATTATTATTTCCCTTATTACTATTATTATTATCATTATAACTGTTATTATTATGCTTATTACTAGTATTATTAGCACTATAACTATTATGTTTATCCTTATTACTTTTATTATTCGCACTATAACTATTATTATTATCTTTTTTACTATTATTATTATCGCTATGACTGTTATTATTATAGTTATTCTATTATTACTATCCCTATTACTCTTGTTTTTATCCTTATAACTTTTATTGTTATGCTTATTACTATTATTATTAGCACTTAAACTATTATTATTATCCTTACTACTATTATTATTATCGCTATGACTGTTATTATTATACTTCTTCTATTATTACTATCCCTACTACTCTTGTCTTTATCGTGATATTTATTATTATTTCCCTTATTACTATTATTATTATCGCTATAACTGTTATTATCATCCTTATTACTAGTATTATTAGCACTATAACTATTACGTTTATCCTTATTACTATTATTATTCGCACTATAACTATTATTATCATCGCTATGACTGTTATTATTATCCTTATTCTATTATTACTATCCCTATTACTCTTGTCTCTATCCTTATAACTATTATTATTATCCTTATTACTAGTATTATTATCTCTTTAACTATTATTGTTATCCTCATTACTATTATTATTATCGCTATGACTGTTATTATTATCCTTATTCTATTATTACTATCCCTATTACTCTTGTCTCTATCCTTATAACTATTATTATTATGCTTGTTACTATTATTATTAGCACTGTAACTATTATTATTATCCTTATTTCTATTATTATTATCGCAATGACTGTTATTATTATACTTCTTCTATTATTACTATCCCTATTACTCTTGTCTCTATCCTTATAACTATTATTATTATCCTCATTACTATTATTATTATCCTTATTCTATTATTACTATCCCTATTACTCTTCTCTTTATCCTTATAACTATTATTATTATCCTTATTACTATTATTATTATCGCTATAACTATTATTATTATCCGTACTACTATTATTATTATCGCTATGACTGTTATTATTATCCTTATTCTATTATTACTATCCCTATTACTCTTCTCTTTATCCTTGTAACTATTATTATTATCCTTATACCTATTATTATTATCCTTATTACTAGTATTATTATCTCTATAACTATTATTGTTATCCTCATTACTATTATTATTATCGCCATGACTGTTATTATTATCCTTATTCTATTATTACTATCCCTATTACTCTTGTCTCTATCCTTATAACTATTATTATTATCCTTATTACTAGTATTATTATCTCTATAACTATTATTGTCATCCTCATTACTATTATTATTATCGCTATGACTGTTATTATTATCCTTATTCTATTATTACTATCCCTATTACTCTTGTCTCTATCCTTATAACTATTATTATTATGCTTGTTACTATTATTATTAGCACTGTAACTATTATTATTATCCTTATTTCTATTATTATTATCGCAATGACTGTTATTATTATACTTCTTCTATTATTACTATCCCTATTACTCTTGTCTTTATCCTGATATTTATTATTATTTCCCATATTACTATTATTATTATCGCTATAACTGTTATTATTATACTTATTCTATTATTACTATCCTTATTACTATTATTATTATCGCTATGACTGTTATCATTATACTTATTCTATTATTACTATCCCTATTACTCTTGTCTTTATCCTGATAATTATTATTATTTCCCTTATTACAATTATTATTATCGCTATGACTGTTATTATTATCCTTATTCTATTATTACTATCCCTATTACTCTTGTCTCCATCCTTATAACTATTATTATTATGCTTATTACTATTATTATTCGCACTATAACTATTATTATTATCCTTATTACTATTATTATTATCGCTATAACCATTATTATTATCCTTATTGCTATTATTACTAGCACTATAACTATTATTATTATCCTTATTATTATTAGTATTATCGCTATGACTGTTATTATTATGCTTATTCTACTATTACTATCCCTATTACTCTTGTCTCTATTCTTATAACTATTATTATTATGCTTATTACTATTATTATTATCGCTATAACTATTATTATTATCCTTACTACTATTATTATTATCGCTATGACTGTTATTATTATCCTTATTCTATTATTACTATCCCTATTACTCTTGTCTTTATCCTTATAACTATTATTATTTCCCTTATTACTATTATTATTATCATTATAACTGTTATTATTATCCTTATTACTAGTATTATTATCTCTATAACTATTATTGTTATCCTCATTACTATTATTATTATCGCTATGACTGTTATTATTATACTTATTCTATTATTACTATCCCTATTACTCTTGTCTCTATCCTTATAACTATTATTATTATGCTTGTTACTATTATTATTAGCACTGTAACTATTATTATTATCCTTATTTCTATTATTATTATCGCAATGACTGTTATTATTATACTTCTTCTATTATTACTATCCCTATTACTCTTGTCTTTATCCTGATATTTATTATTATTTCCCATATTACTATTACTATTATCGCTATAACTGTTATTATTATACTTATTCTATTATTACTATCCTTATTACTATTATTATTATCGCTATGACTGTTATCATTATACTTATTCTATTATTACTATCCCTATTACTCTTGTCTTTATCCTGATAATTATTACTATTTCCCTTATTACAATTATTATTATCGCTATGACTGTTATTATTATCCTTATTCTATTATTACTATCCCTATTACTCTTGTCTCCATCCTTATAACTATTATTATTATGCTTATTACTATTATTATTCGCACTATAACTATTATTATTATCCTTATTACTATTATTATTATCGCTATAACTATTATTATTATCCTTATTGCTATTATTACTAGCACTATAACTATTATTATTATCCTTATTATTATTAGTATTATCGCTATGACTGTTATTATTATGCTTATTCTACTATTACTATCCCTATTACTCTTGTCTCTATTCTTATAACTATTATTATTATGCTTATTACTATTATTATTATCGCTATAACTATTATTATTATCCTTACTACTATTATTATTATCGCTATGACTGTTATTATTATCCTTATTCTATTATTACTATCCCTATTACTCTTGTCTTTATCCTTATAACTATTATTATTTCCCTTATTACTATTATTATTATCATTATAACTGTTATTATTATCCTTATTACTAGTATTATTATCTCTATAACTATTATTGTTATCCTCATTACTATTATTATTATCGCTATGACTGTTATCATTATACTTATTCTATTATTACTATCCCTATTACTCTTGTCTCTATCCTTATAACTATTATTATTATCCTCATTACTATTATTATTATCGCTATGACTGTTATTATTATCCTTATTCTTTTATTACTATCCCTATTACTCTAGTCTTTATCCTTATAACTATTATTATTATCCTTATTACTATTATTATTATCGCTATAACTATTATTATTATTCTTATTACTATTATTATTATCGCAATGACTGTTATTATTATCCCTATTCTATTATTACTATCCCTATTACTCTTCTCTTTATCCTTATAACAATTATTATTATCCTAATTTCTATTATTATTATCGCAATGACTGTTATTATTATACTTCTCCTATTATTACTATCCCTATTACTCTTGTCTTTATCCTTATAAGTATTATTATTATCCTTATTACTATTATTATTATCGCTATAACTATTATTATTATCCTTATTACTATTATTATTATCGCAATGACTGTTATTATTATCCTTATTCTATTATTACTATCCCTATTACTCTTCTCTTTATCCTTATAACAATTATTATTATCCTTATTACTATTATTATTATCCTTACTACTATTATTATTATCGCTATGACTGTTATTATTATCCTTATTCTATTATTACTATCCCTATTACTCTTCTCTTTATCCTTATAACTATTATTATTATCCTTATAACTATTATTATTATCCTTATTACTAGTATTATTATCTCTATAACTATTATTGTTATCCTCATTACTATTATTATTATCGCTATGACTGTTATTATTATCCTTATTCTATTATTACTATCCCTATTACTCTTGTCTTTATCCTTATAACTATTATTATTATCCTTATTACTATTATTATTATCGCAATAACTATTATTATTATCCTTATTACTATTATTATTATCGCAATGACTGTTATTATTATCCCTATTCTATTATTACTATCCCTATTACTCTTCTCTTTATCCTTATAACAATTATTATTATCCTTATTACTATTATTATTATCGCTATGACTATTATTATTATCCTTATTACTATTATTACTAGCACTACAACTATTATTATTATCCTTATTACTATTAGTATTATCGCTATGACTGTTATTATTATGCTTATTCTACTATTACTATCCCTATTACTCTTGTCTCTATTCTTATAACTATTATTATTATGCTTATTACTATTATTATTATCGCTATAACTATTATTATTATCCTTACTACTATTATTATTATCGCTATGACTGTTATTATTATCCTTATTCTATTATTACTATCCCTATTACTCTTCTCTTTATCCTTATAACTATTATTATTTCCCTTATTACTATTATTATTATCATTATAACTGTTATTATTATCCTTATTACTAGTATTATTATCTCTATAACTATTATTGTTATCCTCATTACTATTATTATTATCGCTATGACTGTTATTATTATCCTTATTCTATTATTACTATCCATATTACTCCTGTTTTTATCCTTATAACTTTTATTGTTATGCTTATTACTATTATTATTAGCACTAAAACTATTATTATTATCCTTATTACTATTATTATTATCGCTATGACTGTTATTATTATACTTCTTCTATTATTACTATCCCTACTACTCTTGTCTTTATCCTGATATTTATTATTATTTCCCTTATTACTATTATTATTATCGCTATAACTGTTATTATCATCCTTATTACTAGTATTATTAGCACTATAACTATTACGTTTATCCTTATTACTATTACTATTATCGCTATGACTGTTATTATTATGCTTATTCTACTATTACTATCCCTATTACTCTTGTCTCTATTCGTATAACTATTATTATTATGCTTATTACTATTATTATTATCGCTATAACTATTATTATTATCCTTACTACTATTATTATTATCGCTATGACTGTTATTATTATCCTTATTCTATTATTACTATCCCTATTACTCTTGTCTTTATCCTTATAACTATTATTATTTCCCTTATTACTATTATTATTATCATTATAACTGTTATTATTATCCTTATTACTAGTATTATTATCTCTATAACTATTATTGTTATCCTCATTACTATTATTATTATCGCTATGACTGTTATTATTATCCTTATTCTATTATTACTATCCATATTACTCTTGTTTTTATCCTTATAACTTTTATTGTTATGCTTATTACTATTATTATTAGCACTAAAACTATTATTATTATCCTTATTACTATTATTATTATCGCTATGACTGTTATTATTATACTTCTTCTATTATTACTATCCCTACTACTCTTGTCTTTATCCTGATATTTATTATTATTTCCCTTATTACTATTATTATTATCGCTATAACTGTTATTATCATCCTTATTACTAGTATTATTAGCACTATAACTATTACGTTTATCCTTATTACTATTATTATTCGCACTATAACTATTATTATTATCCTTATTACTATTATTATTATCGCTATACTATTATTATTATCCTTATTACTATTATTATTATCGCTATGACTGTTATTATTATACTTATTCTATTATTACTATCCCTATTACTCTTCTCTTTATCCTTATAACTATTATTATTATCCTTATTACTAGTATTATTATCTCTATAACTATTATTGTTATCCTCATTACTATTATTATTATCGCTATGACTGTTATTATTATCCTTATTCTATTATTACTATCCCTATTACTCTTGTCTCTATCCTTATAACTATTATTATTATGCTTGTTACTATTATTATTAGCACTGTAACTATTATTATTATCCTTATTTCTATTATTATTATCGCAATGACTGTTATTATTATACTTCTTCTATTATTACTATCCCTATTACTCTTGTCTTTATCCTGATATTTATTATTATTTCCCTTATTACTATTATTATTATCGCTATAACTGTTATTATTATACATATTCTATTATTACTATCCCTATTACTCTTGTCTTTATCCTTATAACAATTATTATTATCCTTATTACTATTATTATTATCGCTATAACTATTAGTATTATGCTTATTACTATTATTATTAGCACTATAACTATTATTATTATCCTTATTTCTATTATTATTATCGCAATGACTGTTATTATTATACTTCTCCTATTATTACTATCCCTATTACTCTTGTCTCTATCCTTATAACTATTATTATTATCCTCATTACTATTGTTATTATCGCTATGACTGTTATTATTATCCTTATTCTATTATTACTATCCCTATTACTCTTGTCTTTATCCTTATAACTATTATTATTATCCTTATTACTATTATTATTATCGCTATAACTATTATTATTATCCTTATTACTATTATTATTATCGCTATAACTGTTATTATTATACTTATTCTATTATTACTATCCCTATTACTCTTCCCTTTATCCTTATAACAATTATTATTATCCTTATTACTATTATTATTATCGCTATAACTATTAGTATTATGCTTATTACTATTATTATTAGCACTATAACTATTATTATTATCCTTATTTCTATTATTATTATCGCAATGACTGTTATTATTATACTTCTCCTATTATTACTATCCCTATTACTCTTGTCTTTATCCTTATAAGTATTATTATTATCCTTATTACTATTATTATTATCGCTATAACTATTATTATTATCCTTATTACTATTATTATTATCGCAATGACTGTTATTATTATCCTTATTCTATTATTACTATCCCTATTACTCTTCTCTTTATCCTTATAACAATTATTATTATCCTTATTACTATTATTATTATCGCTATAACTATTATTATTATCCTTACTACTATTATTATTATCGCTATGACTGTTATTATTATCCTTATTCTATTATTACTATCCCTATTACTCTTCTCTTTATCCTTATAACTATTATTATCATCCTTATTACTAGTATTATTATCTCTATAACTATTATTGTTATCCTCATTACTATTATTATTATCGCTATGACTGTTATTATTATGCTTATTCTACTATTACTATCCCTATTACTCTTGTCTCTATTCTTATAACTATTATTATTATGCTTATTACTATTATTATTATCGCTATAACTATTATTATTATCCTTACTACTATTATTATTATCGCTATGACTGTTATTATTATCCTTATTCTATTATTACTATCCCTATTACTCTTGTCTTTATCCTTATAACTATTATTATTTCCCTTATTACTATTATTATTATCATTATAACTGTTATTATTATCCTTATTACTAGTATTATTATCTCTATAACTATTATTGTTATCCTCATTACTATTATTATTATCGCTATGACTGTTATTATTATCCTTATTCTATTATTACTATCCATATTACTCCTGTTTTTATCCTTATAACTTTTATTGTTATGCTTATTACTATTATTATTAGCACTAAAACTATTATTATTATCCTTATTACTATTATTATTATCGCTATGACTGTTATTATTATACTTCTTCTATTATTACTATCCCTACTACTCTTGTCTTTATCCTGATATTTATTATTATTTCCCTTATTACTATTATTATTATCGCTATAACTGTTATTATCATCCTTATTACTAGTATTATTAGCACTATAACTATTACGTTTATCCTTATTACTATTACTATTATCGCTATGACTGTTATTATTATGCTTATTCTACTATTACTATCCCTATTACTCTTGTCTCTATTCGTATAACTATTATTATTATGCTTATTACTATTATTATTATCGCTATAACTATTATTATTATCCTTACTACTATTATTATTATCGAAATGACTGTTATTATTATCCTTATTCTATTATTACTATCCCTATTACTCTTGTCTTTATCCTTATAACTATTATTGTTATGCTTATTACTATTATTATTAGCACTAAAACTATTATTATTATCCTTATTACTATTATTATTATCGCTATGACTGTTATTATTATACTTCTTCTATTATTACTATCCCTACTACTCTTGTCTTTATCCTGATATTTATTATTATTTCCCTTATTACTATTATTATTATCGCTATAACTGTTATTATCATCCTTATTACTAGTATTATTAGCACTATAACTATTACGTTTATCCTTATTACTATTATTATTCGCACTATAACTATTATTATTATCCTTATTACTATTATTATTATCGCTATACTATTATTATTATCCTTATTACTATTATTATTATCGCTATGACTGTTATTATTATACTTATTCTATTATTACTATCCCTATTACTCTTCTCTTTATCCTTATAACTATTATTATTATCCTTATTACTAGTATTATTATCTCTATAACTATTATTGTTATCCTCATTACTATTATTATTATCGGTATGACTGTTATTATTATCCTTATTCTATTATTACTATCCCTATTACTCTTGTCTCTATCCTTATAACTATTATTATTATGCTTGTTACTATTATTATTAGCACTGTAACTATTATTATTATCCTTACTACTATTATTATTATCGAAATGACTGTTATTATTATCCTTATTCTATTATTACTATCCCTATTACTCTTGTCTTTATCCTTATAACTATTATTATTTCCCTCATTACTATTATTATTATCATTATAACTGTTATTATTATCCTTATTACTAGTATTATTATCTCTATAACTATTATTGTTATCCTCATTACTATTATTATTATCGCTATGACTGTTATTATTATCCTTATTCTATTATTACTATCCATATTACTCTTGTTTTTATCCTTATAACTTTTATTGTTATGCTTATTACTATTATTATTAGCACTAAAACTATTATTATTATCCTTATTACTATTATTATTATCGCTATGACTGTTATTATTATACTTCTTCTATTATTACTATCCCTACTACTCTTGTCTTTATCCTGATATTTATTATTATTTCCCTTATTACTATTATTATTATCGCTATAACTGTTATTATCATCCTTATTACTAGTATTATTAGCACTATAACTATTACGTTTATCCTTATTACTATTATTATTCGCACTATAACTATTATTATTATCCTTATTACTATTATTATTATCGCTATACTATTATTATTATCCTTATTACTATTATTATTATCGCTATGACTGTTATTATTATACTTATTCTATTATTACTATCCCTATTACTCTTCTCTTTATCCTTATAACTATTATTATTATCCTTATTACTAGTATTATTATCTCTATAACTATTATTGTTATCCTCATTACTATTATTATTATCGCTATGACTGTTATTATTATCCTTATTCTATTATTACTATCCCTATTACTCTTGTCTCTATCCTTATAACTATTATTATTATGCTTGTTACTATTATTATTAGCACTGTAACTATTATTATTATCCTTATTTCTATTATTATTATCGCAATGACTGTTATTATTATACTTCTTCTATTATTACTATCCCTATTACTCTTGTCTTTATCCTGATATTTATTATTATTTCCCTTATTACTATTATTATTATCGCTATAACTGTTATTATTATACATATTCTATTATTACTATCCCTATTACTCTTGTCTTTATCCTTATAACAATTATTATTATCCTTATTACTATTATTATTATCGCTATAACTATTAGTATTATGCTTATTACTATTATTATTAGCACTATAACTATTATTATTATCCTTATTTCTATTATTATTATCGCAATGACTGTTATTATTATACTTCTCCTATTATTACTATCCCTATTACTCTTGTCTCTATCCTTATAACTATTATTATTATCCTCATTACTATTGTTATTATCGCTATGACTGTTATTATTATCCTTATTCTATTATTACTATCCCTATTACTCTTGTCTTTATCCTTATAACTATTATTATTATCCTTATTACTATTATTATTATCGCTATAACTATTATTATTATCCTTATTACTATTATTATTATCGCTATAACTGTTATTATTATACTTATTCTATTATTACTATCCCTATTACTCTTCTCTTTATCCTTATAACAATTATTATTATCCTTATTACTATTATTATTATCGCTATAACTATTAGTATTATGCTTATTACTATTATTATTAGCACTATAACTATTATTATTATCCTTATTACTAGTATTATTATCTCTATAACTATTATTGTTATCCTCATTACTATTATTATTATCGCTATGACTGTTATTATTATACTTATTCTATTATTACTATCCCTATTACTCTTGTCTCTATCCTTATAACTATTATTATTATCCTTATTCTATTATTACTCTCCCTATTACGCTTGTCTTTATCCTTATAACTATTATTATTATCCTTATTACTATTATTATTATCGCTATAACTATTATTATTATCCGTACTACTATTATTATTATCGCTATGACTGTTATTATTATCCTTATTCTATTATTACTATCCCTATTACTCTTGTCTTTATCCTTATAACTATTATTATTACCCTTATTACTATTATTATTATCCTTACTACTATTATTATTATCGCTATGACTGTTATTATTATCCTTATTCTATTATTACTATCCCTATTACTCTTCTCTTTATCCTTATAACTATTATTATTATCCTTATAACTATTATTATTATCCTTATAACTATTATTATTATCCTCATTACTATTATTATTATCCTTATTCTATTATTACTCTCCCTATTACGCTTGTCTTTATCCTTATAACTATTATTATTATCCTTATTGCTATTATTATTATCGCTATAACTATTATTATTATCCTTACTACTATTATTATTATCGCTATGACTGTTATTATTATCCTTATTCTATTATTACTATCCCTATTACTCTTCTCTTTATCCTTATAACTATTATTATTATCCTTATACCTATTATTATTATCCTTATTACTAGTATTATTATCTCTATAACTATTATTACTATCCTTATTACTATTATTATTATCGCTATGACTGTTATTATTATACTTATTCTATTATTACTATCCCTATTACTCTTGTCTCCATCCTTATAACTATTATTATTAACCTCATTACTATTATTATTATCCTTATTCTATTATTACTATCCCTATTACTCTTGTCTTTATCCTTATAACTATTATTATTATCCTTATTACTATTATTATTATCGCTATAACTATTATTATTATCCGTACTACTATTATTATTATCGCTATGACTGTTATCATTATACTTATTCTATTATTACTATCCCTATTACTCTTGTCTTTATCCTGATAATTATTATTATTTCCCTTATTACAATTATTATTATCGCTATGACTGTTATTATTATTCTTATTCTATTATTACTATCCCTATTACTCTTGTCTCTATCCTTATAACTATTATTTTTATGCTTATTACTATTATTATTCGCACTATAACTATTATTATTATCCTTATTACTATTATTATTATCGCTATAACCATTATTATTATCCTTATTGCTATTATTACTAGCACTATAACTATTATTATTATCCTTATTACTATTAGTATTATCGCTATGACTGTTATTATTATGCTTATTCTACTATTACTATCCCTATTACTCTTGTCTCTATTCTTATAACTATTATTATTATGCTTATTACTATTATTATTATCGCTATAACTGTTATTATTATCCTTATTACTAGTATTATTAGCACTATAACTATTATGTTTATCCTTATTACTATTATTATTCGCACTATAACTATTATTATTATCCTTATTACCATTATTATTATCGCTATGACTGTTATTATTATACTTATTCTATTATTACTATCCCTATTACTCTTGTTTTTATCCTTATAACTTTTATTGTTATGCTTATTACTATTATTATTAGCACTAAAACTATTATTATTATCCTTATTACTATTATTATTATCGCTATGACTGTTATTATTATACTTCTTCTATTATTACTATCCCTACTACTCTTGTCTTTATCCTGATATTTATTATTATTTCCCTTATTACTATTATTATTATCGCTATAACTGTTATTATCATCCTTATTACTAGTATTATTAGCACTATAACTATTACGTTTATCCTTATTACTATTATTATTCGCACTATAACTACTATTATTATCCCTATTACTCTTGTCTTTATCCTTATAACTATTATTATTATCCTTATTACTATTATTATTATCGCTATAACTATTATTATTATCCTTATTACTATTATTATTATCGCAATGACTGTTATTATTATCCCTATTCTATTATTACTATCCCTATTACTCTTCTCTTTATCCTTATAACAATTATTATTATCCTTATTACTACTATTATTATCGCTATAACTATTAGTATTATGCTTATTACTATTATTATTAGCACTATAACTATTATTATTATCCTTATTTCTATTATTATTATCGCAATGACTGTTATTATTATACTTCTCCTATTATTACTATCCCTATTACTCTTGTCTTTATCCTTATAAGTATTATTATTATCCTTATTACTATTATTATTATCGCTATAACTATTATTATTATCCTTACTACTATTATTATTATCGCTATGACTGTTATTATTATCCTTATTCTATTATTACTATCCCTATTACTCTTCTCTTTATCCTTATAACTATTATTATTATCCTTATAACTATTATTATTATCCTTATTACTAGTATTATTATCTCTATAACTATTATTGTTATCCTCATTACTATTATTATTATCGCTATGACTGTTATTATTATCCTTATTACTATTATTATTATCGCTATGACTGTTATTATTATACTTATTCTATTATTACTATCCCTATTACTCTTGTCTCTATCCTTATAACTATTATTATTATCCTTATTCTATTATTACTCTCCCTATTACGCTTGTCTTTATCCTTATAACTATTATTATTATCCTTATTACTATTATTATTATCGCTATAACTATTATTATTATCCGTACTACTATTATTATTATCGCTATGACTGTTATTATTATCCTTATTCTATTATTACTATCCCTATTACTCTTGTCTTTATCCTTATAACTATTATTATTATCCTTATAACTATTATTATTACCCTTATTACTATTATTATTATCCTTACTACTATTATTATTATCGCTATGACTGTTATTATTATCCTTATTCTATTATTACTATCCCTATTACTCTTCTCTTTATCCTTATAACTATTATTATTATCCTTATAACTATTATTATTATCCTTATAACTATTATTATTATCCTCATTACTATTATTATTATCCTTATTCTATTATTACTCTCCCTATTACGCTTGTCTTTATCCTTATAACTATTATTATTATCCTTATTACTATTATTATTATCGCTATAACTATTATTATTATCCGTACTACTATTATTATTATCGCTATGACTGTTATTATTATCCTTATTCTATTATTACTATCCCTATTACTCTTGTCTTTATCCTTATAACTATTATTATTATCCTTATAACTATTATTATTACCCTTATTACTATTATTATTATCCTTACTACTATTATTATTATCGCTATGACTGTTATTATTATCCTTATTCTATTATTACTATCCCTATTACTCTTCTCTTTATCCTTATAACTATTATTATTATCCTTATAACTATTATTATTATCCTTATTACTATTATTATTATCATTATAACTGTTATTATTATCCTTATTACTAGTATTATTATCTCTATAACTATTATTGTTATCCTCATTACTATTATTATTATCGCTATGACTGTTATTATTATCCTTATTCTATTATTACTATCCCTATTACTCTTGTCTTTATCCTTATAACTATTATTATTATCCTTATTACAATTATTATTATCGCTATAACTATTATTATTATCCTTATTACTATTAATATTATCGCAATGACTGTTATTATTATCCTTATTCTATTATTACTATCCCTATTACTCTTCTCTTTATCCTTATAACTATTATTATTATCCTTATAACTATTATTATTATCCTTATAACTATTATTATTATCCTCATTACTATTATTATTATCCTTATTCTATTATTACTCTCCCTATTACGCTTGTCTTTATCCTTATAACTATTATTATTATCCTTATTACTATTATTATTATCGCTATAACTATTATTATTATCCGTACTACTATTATTATTATCGCTATGACTGTTATTATTATCCTTATTCTATTATTACTATCCCTATTACTCTTGTCTTTATCCTTATAACTATTATTATTATCCTTATAACTATTATTATTACCCTTATTACTATTATTATTATCCTTACTACTATTATTATTATCGCTATGACTGTTATTATTATCCTTATTCTATTATTACTATCCCTATTACTCTTCTCTTTATCCTTATAACTATTATTATTATCCTTATACCTATTATTATTATCCTTATTACTAGTATTATTATCTCTATAACTATTATTGTTATCCTCATTACTATTATTATTATCGCTATGACTGTTATTATTATCCTTATTCTATTATTACTATCCCTATTACTCTTCTCTTTATCCTTATAACTATTATTATTATCCTTATAACTATTATTATTATCCTTATAACTATTATTATTATCCTCATTACTATTATTATTATCCTTATTCTATTATTACTCTCCCTATTACGCTTGTCTTTATCCTTATAACTATTATTATTATCCTTATTACTATTATTATTATCGCTATAACTATTATTATTATCCGTACTACTATTATTATTATCGCTATGACTGTTATTATTATCCTTATTCTATTATTACTATCCCTATTACTCTTGTCTTTATCCTTATAACTATTATTATTATCCTTATAACTATTATTATTACCCTTATTACTATTATTATTATCCTTACTACTATTATTATTATCGCTATGACTGTTATTATTATCCTTATTCTATTATTACTATCCCTATTACTCTTCTCTTTATCCTTATAACTATTATTATTATCCTTATAACTATTATTATTATCCTTATAACTATTATTATTATCCTCATTACTATTATTATTATCCTTATTCTATTATTACTCTCCCTATTACGCTTGTCTTTATCCTTATAACTATTATTATTATCCTTATTACTATTATTATTATCGCTATAACTATTATTATTATCCGTACTACTATTATTATTATCGCTATGACTGTTATTATTATCCTTATTCTATTATTACTATCCCTATTACTCTTCTCTTTATCCTTATAACAATTATTATTATCCTTATTGCTATTATTATTATCGCTATAACTATTATTATTATCCTTACTACTATTATTATTATCGCTATGACTGTTATTATTATCCTTATTCTATTATTACTATCCCTATTACTCTTCTCTTTATCCTTATAACTATTATTATTATCCTTATACCTATTATTATTATCCTTATTACTAGTATTATTATCTCTATAACTATTATTGTTATCCTCATTACTATTATTATTATCGCTATGACTGTTATTATTATCCTTATTCTATTATTACTATCCCTATTACTCTTCTCTTTATCCTTATAACTATTATTATTATCCTTATAACTATTATTATTATCCTTATAACTATTATTATTATCCTCATTACTATTATTATTATCCTTATTCTATTATTACTCTCCCTATTACGCTTGTCTTTATCCTTATAACTATTATTATTATCCTTATTACTATTATTATTATCGCTATAACTATTATTATTATCCGTACTACTATTATTATTATCGCTATGACTGTTATTATTATCCTTATTCTATTATTACTATCCCTATTACTCTTGTCTTTATCCTTATAACTATTATTATTATCCTTATAACTATTATTATTACCCTTATTACTATTATTATTATCCTTACTACTATTATTATTATCGCTATGACTGTTATTATTATCCTTATTCTATTATTACTATCCCTATTACTCTTCTCTTTATCCTTATAACTATTATTATTATCCTTATAACTATTATTATTATCCTTATTACTATTATTATTATCATTATAACTGTTATTATTATCCTTATTACTAGTATTATTATCTCTATAACTATTATTGTTATCCTCATTACTATTATTATTATCGCTATGACTGTTATTATTATCCTTATTCTATTATTACTATCCCTATTACTCTTGTCTTTATCCTTATAACTATTATTATTATCCTTATTACAATTATTATTATCGCTATAACTATTATTATTATCCTTATTACTATTAATATTATCGCAATGACTGTTATTATTATCCTTATTCTATTATTACTATCCCTATTACTCTTCTCTTTATCCTTATAACAATTATTATTATCCTTATTGCTATTATTATTATCGCTATAACTATTATTATTATCCTTACTACTATTATTATTATCGCTATGACTGTTATTATTATCCTTATTCTATTATTACTATCCCTATTACTCTTCTCTTTATCCTTATAACTATTATTATTATCCTTATACCTATTATTATTATCCTTATTACTAGTATTATTATCTCTATAACTATTATTGTTATCCTCATTACTATTATTATTATCGCTATGACTGTTATTATTATCCTTATTCTATTATTACTGTCCCTATTACTCTTGTCTCTATCCTTATAACTATTATTATTATCCTTATTACTAGTATTATTATCTCTATAACTATTATTGTTATCCTCATTACTATTATTATTATCGCTATGACTGTTATTATTATCCTTATTCTATTATTACTATCCCTATTACTCTTGTCTCTATCCTTATAACTATTATTATTATGCTTGTTACTATTATTATTAGCACTGCAACTATTATTATTATCCTTATTTCTATTATTATTATCGCAATGACTGTTATTATTATACTTCTTCTATTATTACTATCGATATTACTCTTGTCTTTATCCTGATATTTATTATTATTTCCCATATTACTATTATTATTATCGCTATAACTGTTATTATTATACTTATTCTATTATTACTATCCCTATTACTCTTGTCTTTATCCTTATAACTATTATTATGATCCTTATAACTATTATTATTACCCTTATTACTATTATTATTATCCTTACTACTATTATTATTATCGCTATGACTGTTATCATTATACTTATTCTATTATTACTATCCCTATTACTCTTGTCTTTATCCTGATAATTATTATTATTTCCCTTATTACAATTATTATTATCGCTATGACTGTTATTATTATCCTTATTCTATTATTACTATCCCTATTACTCTTGTCTCCATCGTTATAACTATTATTATTATGCTTATTACTATTATTATTCGCACTATAACTATTATTATTATCCTTATTACTATTAATATTATCGCTATAACCATTATTATTATCCTTATTGCTATTATTACTAGCACTATAACTATTATTATTATCCGTATTATTATTAGTATTATCGCTATGACTGTTATTATTATGCTTATTCTACTATTACTATCCCTATTACTCTTGTCTCTATTCTTATAACTATTATTATTATGCTTATTACTATTATTATTATGCTTATTACTATAATTATTATCCTTACTACTATTATTATTATCGCTATGACTGTTATTATTATCCTTATTCTATTATTACTATCCCTATTACTCTTGTCTTTATCCTTATAACTATTATTATTTCCCTTATTACTATTATTATTATCATTATAACTGTTATTATTATCCTTATTACTAGTATTATTATCTCTATAACTATTATTGTTATCCTCATTACTATTATTATTATCGCTATGACTGTTATTATTATCCTTATTCTATTATTACTATCCATATTACTCTTGTCTTTATCCTGATATTTATTATTATTTCCCTTATTACTATTATTATTATCGCTATAACTGTTATTATCATCCTTATTACTAGTATTATTAGCACTATAACTATTACGTTTATCCTTATTACTATTATTATTCGCACTATAACTATTATTATTATCCTTATTACTATTATTATTATCGCTATACTATTATTATTATCCTTATTACTATTATTATTATCGCTATGACTGTTATTATTATCCTTATTCTATTATTACTATCCCTATTACTCTTCTCTTTATCCTTATAACTATTATTATTATCCTTATTACTATTATTATTATCGCTATGACTGTTATCATTATACTTATTCTATTATTACTATCCCTATTACTCTTGTCTTTATCCTGATAATTATTATTATTTCCCTCATTACTATTATTATTATCGCTATGACTGTTATTATTATCCTTATTCTATTATTACTATCCATATTACTCTTGTTTTTATCCTTATAACTTTTATTGTTATGCTTATTACTATTATTATTAGCACTAAAACTATTATTATTATCCTTATTACTATTATTATTATCGCTATGACTGTTATTATTATACTTATTCTATTATTACTATCCCTATTACTCTTGTCTCTATCCTTATAACTATTATTATTATCCTCATTACTATTATTATTATCCTTATTCTATTATTACTATCCCTATTACTCTTCTCTTTATCCTTATAACTATTATTATTATCCTAATTACTAGTATTATTATCTCTATAACTATTATTGTTATCCTCATTACTATTATTATTATCGCTATGACTGTTATTATTATCCTTATTCTATTATTACTATCCCTATTACTCTTGTCTCTATCCTTATAACTATTATTATTATGCTTGTTACTATTATTATTAGCACTGTAACTATTATTATTATCCTTATTTCTATTATTATTATCGCAATGACTGTTATTATTATACTTCTTCTATTATTACTATCCCTATTACTCTTGTCTTTATCCTGATATTTATTATTATTTCCCTTATTACTATTATTATTATCGCTATAACTGTTATTATTATCCTTATTACTAGTATTATTAGCACTATAACTATTATGTTTATCCTTATTACTATTACTATTCGCACTATAACTATTATTATTATCCTTTTTACTATTATTATTATCGCTATGACTGTTATTATTATACTTATTCTATTATTACTATCCCTATTACTCTTGTTTTTATCCTTATAACTTTTATTGTTATGCTTATTACTATTATTATTAGCACTAAAACTATTATTATTATCCTTATTACTATTATTATTATCGCTATGACTGTTATTATTATACTTCTTCTATTATTACTATCCCTACTACTCTTGTCTTTATCGTGATATTTATTATTATTTCCCTTATTACTATTATTATTATCGCTATAACTGTTATTATCATCCTTATTACTAGTATTATTAGCACTATAACTATTACGTTTATCCTTATTACTATTATTATTCGCACTATAACTATTATTATTATCCTTATTACTATTATTATTATCGCTATACTATTATTACTATCCTTATTACTATTATTATTATCGCTATGACTGTTATTATTATACTTATTCTATTATTACTATCCCTATTACTCTTGTCTCCATCCTTATAACTATTATTATTATCCTCATTACTATTATTATTATCCTTATTCTATTATTACTATCCCTATTACTCTTGTCTTTATCCTTATAACTATTATTATTATCCTTATTACTATTATTATTATCGCTATAACTATTATTATTATCCGTACTACTATTATTATTATCGCTATGACTGTTATCATTATACTTATTCTATTATTACTATCCCTATTACTCTTGTCTTTATCCTGATAATTATTATTATTTCCCTTATTACAATTATTATTATCGCTATGACTGTTATTATTATCCTTATTCTATTATTACTATCCCTATTACTCTTGTCTCTATCCTTATAACTATTATTATTATGCTTGTTACTATTATTATTAGCACTGTAACTATTATTATTATCCTTATTTTTATTATCATTATCGCAATGACTGTTATTATTATACTTCTTCTATTATTACTATCCCTATTACTCTTGTCTTTATCCTGATATTTATTATTATTTCCCATATTACTATTATTATTATCGCTATAACTGTTATTATTATACTTATTCTATTATTACTATCCCTATTACTCTTGTCTTTATCCTTATAACTATTATTATTATCCTTATAACTATTATTATTACCCTTATTACTATTATTATTATCCTTACTACTATTATTATTATCGCTATGACTGTTATTATTATCCTTATTCTATTATTACTATCCCTATTACTCTTCTCTTTATCCTTATAACAATTATTATTATCCTTATAACTATTATTATTATCCTTATTACTATTATTATTATCGCAATGACTGTTATTATTATACTTCTTCTATTATTACTATCCCTACTAGTCTTGTCTTTATCCTTATAACTATTATTATTATCCTTATTACTAGTATTATTATCTCTATAACTATTATTGTTATCCTCATTACTATTATTATTATCGCTATGACTGTTATTATTATCCTTATTCTATTATTACTATCCCTATTACTCTTGTCTCTATCCTTATAACTTTTATTATTATGCTTGTTACTATTATTATTAGCACTGTAACTATTATTATTATCCTTATTTCTATTATTATTATCGCAATGACTGTTATTATTATACTTCTTCTATTATTACTATCCCTATTACTCTTGTCTCTATCCTTATAACTATTATTATTATCCTCATTACTATTATTATTATCCTTATTCTATTATTACTATCCCTATTACTCTTGTCTTTATCCTTATAACTATTATTATTATCCTTATTACTATTATTATTATCGCTATAACTATTATTATTATCCGTACTACTATTATTATTATCGCTATGACTGTTATTATTATCCTTATTCTATTATTACTATCCCTATTACTCTTCTCTTTATCCTTGTAACTATTATTATTATCCTTATACCTATTATTATTATCCTTATTACTAGTATTATTATCTCTATAACTATTATTGTTATCCTCATTACTATTATTATTATCGCCATGACTGTTATTATTATCCTTATTCTATTATTACTATCCCTATTACTCTTGTCTCTATCCTTATAACTATTATTATTATCCTTATTACTAGTATTATTATCTCTATAACTATTATTGTCATCCTCATTACTATTATTATTATCGATATGACTGTTATTATTATCCTTATTCTATTATTACTATCCCTATTACTCTTGTCTCTATCCTTATAACTATTATTATTATGCTTGTTACTATTATTATTAGCACTGTAACTATTATTATTATCCTTATTTCTATTATTATTATCGCAATGACTGTTATTATTATACTTCTTCTATTATTACTATCCCTATTACTCTTGTCTTTATCCTGATATTTATTATTATTTCCCATATTACTATTATTATTATCGCTATAACTGTTATTATTATACTTATTCTATTATTACTATCCTTATTACTATTATTATTATCGCTATGACTGTTATCATTATACTTATTCTATTATTACTATCCCTATTACTCTTGTCTTTATCCTGATAATTATTATTATTTCCCTTATTACAATTATTATTATCGCTATGACTGTTATTATTATCCTTATTCTATTATTACTATCCCTATTACTCTTGTCTCCATCCTTATAACTATTATTATTATGCTTATTACTATTATTATTCGCACTATAACTATTATTATTATCCTTATTACTATTATTATTATCGCTATAACCATTATTATTATCCTTATTGCTATTATTACTAGCACTATAACTATTATTATTATCCTTATTATTATTAGTATTATCGCTATGACTGTTATTATTATGCTTATTCTACTATTACTATCCCTATTACTCTTGTCTCTATTCTTATAACTATTATTATTATGCTTATTACTATTATTATTATCGCTATAACTATTATTATTATCCTTACTACTATTATTATTATCGCTATGACTGTTATTATTATCCTTATTCTATTATTACTATCCCTATTACTCTTGTCTTTATCCTTATAACTATTATTATTTCCCTTATTACTATTATTATTATCATTATAACTGTTATTATTATCCTTATTACTAGTATTATTATCTCTATAACTATTATTGTTATCCTCATTACTATTATTATTATCGCTATGACTGTTATTATTATACTTATTCTATTATTACTATCCCTATTACTCTTGTCTCTATCCTTATAACTATTATTATTATGCTTGTTACTATTATTATTAGCACTGTAACTATTATTATTATCCTTATTTCTATTATTATTATCGCAATGACTGTTATTATTATACTTCTTCTATTATTACTATCCCTATTACTCTTGTCTTTATCCTGATATTTATTATTATTTCCCATATTACTATTACTATTATCGCTATAACTGTTATTATTATACTTATTCTATTATTACTATCCTTATTACTATTATTATTATCGCTATGACTGTTATCATTATACTTATTCTATTATTACTATCCCTATTACTCTTGTCTTTATCCTGATAATTATTACTATTTCCCTTATTACAATTATTATTATCGCTATGACTGTTATTATTATCCTTATTCTATTATTACTATCCCTATTACTCTTGTCTCCATCCTTATAACTATTATTATTATGCTTATTACTATTATTATTCGCACTATAACTATTATTATTATCCTTATTACTATTATTATTATCGCTATAACTATTATTATTATCCTTATTGCTATTATTACTAGCACTATAACTATTATTATTATCCTTATTATTATTAGTATTATCGCTATGACTGTTATTATTATGCTTATTCTACTATTACTATCCCTATTACTCTTGTCTCTATTCTTATAACTATTATTATTATGCTTATTACTATTATTATTATCGCTATAACTATTATTATTATCCTTACTACTATTATTATTATCGCTATGACTGTTATTATTATCCTTATTCTATTATTACTATCCCTATTACTCTTGTCTTTATCCTTATAACTATTATTATTTCCCTTATTACTATTATTATTATCATTATAACTGTTATTATTATCCTTATTACTAGTATTATTATCTCTATAACTATTATTGTTATCCTCATTACTATTATTATTATCGCTATGACTGTTATCATTATACTTATTCTATTATTACTATCCCTATTACTCTTGTCTCTATCCTTATAACTATTATTATTATCCTCATTACTATTATTATTATCGCTATGACTGTTATTATTATCCTTATTCTTTTATTACTATCCCTATTACTCTAGTCTTTATCCTTATAACTATTATTATTATCCTTATTACTATTATTATTATCGCTATAACTATTATTATTATTCTTATTACTATTATTATTATCGCAATGACTGTTATTATTATCCCTATTCTATTATTACTATCCCTATTACTCTTCTCTTTATCCTTATAACAATTATTATTATCCTAATTTCTATTATTATTATCGCAATGACTGTTATTATTATACTTCTCCTATTATTACTATCCCTATTACTCTTGTCTTTATCCTTATAAGTATTATTATTATCCTTATTACTATTATTATTATCGCTATAACTATTATTATTATCCTTATTACTATTATTATTATCGCAATGACTGTTATTATTATCCTTATTCTATTATTACTATCCCTATTACTCTTCTCTTTATCCTTATAACAATTATTATTATCCTTATTACTATTATTATTATCCTTACTACTATTATTATTATCGCTATGACTGTTATTATTATCCTTATTCTATTATTACTATCCCTATTACTCTTCTCTTTATCCTTATAACTATTATTATTATCCTTATAACTATTATTATTATCCTTATTACTAGTATTATTATCTCTATAACTATTATTGTTATCCTCATTACTATTATTATTATCGCTATGACTGTTATTATTATCCTTATTCTATTATTACTATCCCTATTACTCTTGTCTTTATCCTTATAACTATTATTATTATCCTTATTACTATTATTATTATCGCAATAACTATTATTATTATCCTTATTACTATTATTATTATCGCAATGACTGTTATTATTATCCCTATTCTATTATTACTATCCCTATTACTCTTCTCTTTATCCTTATAACAATTATTATTATCCTTATTACTATTATTATTATCGCTATAACTATTATTATTATCCTTATTACTATTATTACTAGCACTACAACTATTATTATTATCCTTATTACTATTAGTATTATCGCTATGACTGTTATTATTATGCTTATTCTACTATTACTATCCCTATTACTCTTGTCTCTATTCTTATAACTATTATTATTATGCTTATTACTATTATTATTATCGCTATAACTATTATTATTATCCTTACTACTATTATTATTATCGCTATGACTGTTATTATTATCCTTATTCTATTATTACTATCCCTATTACTCTTGTCTTTATCCTTATAACTATTATTATTTCCCTTATTACTATTATTATTATCATTATAACTGTTATTATTATCCTTATTACTAGTATTATTATCTCTATAACTATTATTGTTATCCTCATTACTATTATTATTATCGCTATGACTGTTATTATTATCCTTATTCTATTATTACTATCCATATTACTCCTGTTTTTATCCTTATAACTTTTATTGTTATGCTTATTACTATTATTATTAGCACTAAAACTATTATTATTATCCTTATTACTATTATTATTATCGCTATGACTGTTATTATTATACTTCTTCTATTATTACTATCCCTACTACTCTTGTCTTTATCCTGATATTTATTATTATTTCCCTTATTACTATTATTATTATCGCTATAACTGTTATTATCATCCTTATTACTAGTATTATTAGCACTATAACTATTACGTTTATCCTTATTACTATTACTATTATCGCTATGACTGTTATTATTATGCTTATTCTACTATTACTATCCCTATTACTCTTGTCTCTATTCGTATAACTATTATTATTATGCTTATTACTATTATTATTATCGCTATAACTATTATTATTATCCTTACTACTATTATTATTATCGCTATGACTGTTATTATTATCCTTATTCTATTATTACTATCCCTATTACTCTTGTCTTTATCCTTATAACTATTATTATTTCCCTTATTACTATTATTATTATCATTATAACTGTTATTATTATCCTTATTACTAGTATTATTATCTCTATAACTATTATTGTTATCCTCATTACTATTATTATTATCGCTATGACTGTTATTATTATCCTTATTCTATTATTACTATCCATATTACTCTTGTTTTTATCCTTATAACTTTTATTGTTATGCTTATTACTATTATTATTAGCACTAAAACTATTATTATTATCCTTATTACTATTATTATTATCGCTATGACTGTTATTATTATACTTCTTCTATTATTACTATCCCTACTACTCTTGTCTTTATCCTGATATTTATTATTATTTCCCTTATTACTATTATTATTATCGCTATAACTGTTATTATCATCCTTATTACTAGTATTATTAGCACTATAACTATTACGTTTATCCTTATTACTATTATTATTCGCACTATAACTATTATTATTATCCTTATTACTATTATTATTATCGCTATACTATTATTATTATCCTTATTACTATTATTATTATCGCTATGACTGTTATTATTATACTTATTCTATTATTACTATCCCTATTACTCTTCTCTTTATCCTTATAACTATTATTATTATCCTTATTACTAGTATTATTATCTCTATAACTATTATTGTTATCCTCATTACTATTATTATTATCGCTATGACTGTTATTATTATCCTTATTCTATTATTACTATCCCTATTACTCTTGTCTCTATCCTTATAACTATTATTATTATGCTTGTTACTATTATTATTAGCACTGTAACTATTATTATTATCCTTATTTCTATTATTATTATCGCAATGACTGTTATTATTATACTTCTTCTATTATTACTATCCCTATTACTCTTGTCTTTATCCTGATATTTATTATTATTTCCCTTATTACTATTATTATTATCGCTATAACTGTTATTATTATACATATTCTATTATTACTATCCCTATTACTCTTGTCTTTATCCTTATAACAATTATTATTATCCTTATTACTATTATTATTATCGCTATAACTATTAGTATTATGCTTATTACTATTATTATTAGCACTATAACTATTATTATTATCCTTATTTCTATTATTATTATCGCAATGACTGTTATTATTATACTTCTCCTATTATTACTATCCCTATTACTCTTGTCTCTATCCTTATAACTATTATTATTATCCTCATTACTATTGTTATTATCGCTATGACTGTTATTATTATCCTTATTCTATTATTACTATCCCTATTACTCTTGTCTTTATCCTTATAACTATTATTATTATCCTTATTACTATTATTATTATCGCTATAACTATTATTATTATCCTTATTACTATTATTATTATCGCTATAACTGTTATTATTATACTTATTCTATTATTACTATCCCTATTACTCTTCTCTTTATCCTTATAACAATTATTATTATCCTTATTACTATTATTATTATCGCTATAACTATTAGTATTATGCTTATTACTATTATTATTAGCACTATAACTATTATTATTATCCTTATTTCTATTATTATTATCGCAATGACTGTTATTATTATACTTCTCCTATTATTACTATCCCTATTACTCTTGTCTTTATCCTTATAAGTATTATTATTATCCTTATTACTATTATTATTATCGCTATAACTATTATTATTATCCTTATTACTATTATTATTATCGCAATGACTGTTATTATTATCCTTATTCTATTATTACTATCCCTATTACTCTTCTCTTTATCCTTATAACAATTATTATTATCCTTATTACTATTATTATTATCGCTATAACTATTATTATTATCCTTACTACTATTATTATTATCGCTATGACTGTTATTATTATCCTTATTCTATTATTACTATCCCTATTACTCTTCTCTTTATCCTTATAACTATTATTATCATCCTTATTACTAGTATTATTATCTCTATAACTATTATTGTTATCCTCATTACTATTATTATTATCGCTATGACTGTTATTATTATGCTTATTCTACTATTACTATCCCTATTACTCTTGTCTCTATTCTTATAACTATTATTATTATGCTTATTACTATTATTATTATCGCTATAACTATTATTATTATCCTTACTACTATTATTATTATCGCTATGACTGTTATTATTATCCTTATTCTATTATTACTATCCCTATTACTCTTGTCTTTATCCTTATAACTATTATTATTTCCCTTATTACTATTATTATTATCATTATAACTGTTATTATTATCCTTATTACTAGTATTATTATCTCTATAACTATTATTGTTATCCTCATTACTATTATTATTATCGCTATGACTGTTATTATTATCCTTATTCTATTATTACTATCCATATTACTCCTGTTTTTATCCTTATAACTTTTATTGTTATGCTTATTACTATTATTATTAGCACTAAAACTATTATTATTATCCTTATTACTATTATTATTATCGCTATGACTGTTATTATTATACTTCTTCTATTATTACTATCCCTACTACTCTTGTCTTTATCCTGATATTTATTATTATTTCCCTTATTACTATTATTATTATCGCTATAACTGTTATTATCATCCTTATTACTAGTATTATTAGCACTATAACTATTACGTTTATCCTTATTACTATTACTATTATCGCTATGACTGTTATTATTATGCTTATTCTACTATTACTATCCCTATTACTCTTGTCTCTATTCGTATAACTATTATTATTATGCTTATTACTATTATTATTATCGCTATAACTATTATTATTATCCTTACTACTATTATTATTATCGAAATGACTGTTATTATTATCCTTATTCTATTATTACCATCCCTATTACTCTTGTCTTTATCCTTATAACTATTATTATTTCCCTCATTACTATTATTATTATCATTATAACTGTTATTATTATCCTTATTACTAGTATTATTATCTCTATAACTATTATTGTTATCCTCATTACTATTATTATTATCGCTATGACTGTTATTATTATCCTTATTCTATTATTACTATCCCTATTACTCTTGTCTTTATCCTTATAACTATTATTATTATCCTTATTACTATTATTATTATCGCAATAACTATTATTATTATCCTTATTACTATTATTATTATCGCAATGACTGTTATTATTATCCCTATTCTATTATTACTATCCCTATTACTCTTCTCTTTATCCTTATAACAATTATTATTATCCTTATTACTATTATTATTATCCTTACTACTATTATTATTATCGCTATGACTGTTATTATTATCCTTATTCTATTATTACTATCCCTATTACTCTTCTCTTTATCCTTATAACTATTATTATTATCCTTATAACTATTATTATTATCCTTATTACTAGTATTATTATCTCTATAACTATTATTGTTATCCTCATTACTATTATTATTATCGCTATGACTGTTATTATTATCCTTATTCTATTATTACTATCCCTATTACTCTTGTCTTTATCCTTATAACTATTATTATTATCCTTATTACTATTATTATTATCGCAATAACTATTATTATTATCCTTATTACTATTATTATTATCGCAATGACTGTTATTATTATCCCTATTCTATTATTACTATCCCTATTACTCTTCTCTTTATCCTTATAACAATTATTATTATCCTTATTACTATTATTATTATCGCTATAACTATTATTATTATCCTTATTACTATTATTACTAGCACTACAACTATTATTATTATCCTTATTACTATTAGTATTATCGCTATGACTGTTATTATTATGCTTATTCTACTATTACTATCCCTATTACTCTTGTCTCTATTCTTATAACTATTATTATTATGCTTATTACTATTATTATTATCGCTATAACTATTATTATTATCCTTACTACTATTATTATTATCGCTATGACTGTTATTATTATCCTTATTCTATTATTACTATCCCTATTACTCTTGTCTTTATCCTTATAACTATTATTATTTCCCTTATTACTATTATTATTATCATTATAACTGTTATTATTATCCTTATTACTAGTATTATTATCTCTATAACTATTATTGTTATCCTCATTACTATTATTATTATCGCTATGACTGTTATTATTATCCTTATTCTATTATTACTATCCATATTACTCCTGTTTTTATCCTTATAACTTTTATTGTTATGCTTATTACTATTATTATTAGCACTAAAACTATTATTATTATCCTTATTACTATTATTATTATCGCTATGACTGTTATTATTATACTTCTTCTATTATTACTATCCCTACTACTCTTGTCTTTATCCTGATATTTATTATTATTTCCCTTATTACTATTATTATTATCGCTATAACTGTTATTATCATCCTTATTACTAGTATTATTAGCACTATAACTATTACGTTTATCCTTATTACTATTACTATTATCGCTATGACTGTTATTATTATGCTTATTCTACTATTACTATCCCTATTACTCTTGTCTCTATTCGTATAACTATTATTATTATGCTTATTACTATTATTATTATCGCTATAACTATTATTATTATCCTTACTACTATTATTATTATCGCTATGACTGTTATTATTATCCTTATTCTATTATTACTATCCCTATTACTCTTGTCTTTATCCTTATAACTATTATTATTTCCCTTATTACTATTATTATTATCATTATAACTGTTATTATTATCCTTATTACTAGTATTATTATCTCTATAACTATTATTGTTATCCTCATTACTATTATTATTATCGCTATGACTGTTATTATTATCCTTATTCTATTATTACTATCCATATTACTCTTGTTTTTATCCTTATAACTTTTATTGTTATGCTTATTACTATTATTATTAGCACTAAAACTATTATTATTATCCTTATTACTATTATTATTATCGCTATGACTGTTATTATTATACTTCTTCTATTATTACTATCCCTACTACTCTTGTCTTTATCCTGATATTTATTATTATTTCCCTTATTACTATTATTATTATCGCTATAACTGTTATTATCATCCTTATTACTAGTATTATTAGCACTATAACTATTACGTTTATCCTTATTACTATTATTATTCGCACTATAACTATTATTATTATCCTTATTACTATTATTATTATCGCTATACTATTATTATTATCCTTATTACTATTATTATTATCGCTATGACTGTTATTATTATACTTATTCTATTATTACTATCCCTATTACTCTTCTCTTTATCCTTATAACTATTATTATTATCCTTATTACTAGTATTATTATCTCTATAACTATTATTGTTATCCTCATTACTATTATTATTATCGCTATGACTGTTATTATTATCCTTATTCTATTATTACTATCCCTATTACTCTTGTCTCTATCCTTATAACTATTATTATTATGCTTGTTACTATTATTATTAGCACTGTAACTATTATTATTATCCTTATTTCTATTATTATTATCGCAATGACTGTTATTATTATACTTCTTCTATTATTACTATCCCTATTACTCTTGTCTTTATCCTGATATTTATTATTATTTCCCTTATTACTATTATTATTATCGCTATAACTGTTATTATTATACATATTCTATTATTACTATCCCTATTACTCTTGTCTTTATCCTTATAACAATTATTATTATCCTTATTACTATTATTATTATCGCTATAACTATTAGTATTATGCTTATTACTATTATTATTAGCACTATAACTATTATTATTATCCTTATTTCTATTATTATTATCGCAATGACTGTTATTATTATACTTCTCCTATTATTACTATCCCTATTACTCTTGTCTCTATCCTTATAACTATTATTATTATCCTCATTACTATTGTTATTATCGCTATGACTGTTATTATTATCCTTATTCTATTATTACTATCCCTATTACTCTTGTCTTTATCCTTATAACTATTATTATTATCCTTATTACTATTATTATTATCGCTATAACTATTATTATTATCCTTATTACTATTATTATTATCGCTATAACTGTTATTATTATACTTATTCTATTATTACTATCCCTATTACTCTTCTCTTTATCCTTATAACAATTATTATTATCCTTATTACTATTATTATTATCGCTATAACTATTAGTATTATGCTTATTACTATTATTATTAGCACTATAACTATTATTATTATCCTTATTTCTATTATTATTATCGCAATGACTGTTATTATTATACTTCTCCTATTATTACTATCCCTATTACTCTTGTCTTTATCCTTATAAGTATTATTATTATCCTTATTACTATTATTATTATCGCTATAACTATTATTATTATCCTTATTACTATTATTATTATCGCAATGACTGTTATTATTATCCTTATTCTATTATTACTATCCCTATTACTCTTCTCTTTATCCTTATAACAATTATTATTATCCTTATTACTATTATTATTATCGCTATAACTATTATTATTATCCTTACTACTATTATTATTATCGCTATGACTGTTATTATTATCCTTATTCTATTATTACTATCCCTATTACTCTTCTCTTTATCCTTATAACTATTATTATCATCCTTATTACTAGTATTATTATCTCTATAACTATTATTGTTATCCTCATTACTATTATTATTATCGCTATGACTGTTATTATTATGCTTATTCTACTATTACTATCCCTATTACTCTTGTCTCTATTCTTATAACTATTATTATTATGCTTATTACTATTATTATTATCGCTATAACTATTATTATTATCCTTACTACTATTATTATTATCGCTATGACTGTTATTATTATCCTTATTCTATTATTACTATCCCTATTACTCTTGTCTTTATCCTTATAACTATTATTATTTCCCTTATTACTATTATTATTATCATTATAACTGTTATTATTATCCTTATTACTAGTATTATTATCTCTATAACTATTATTGTTATCCTCATTACTATTATTATTATCGCTATGACTGTTATTATTATCCTTATTCTATTATTACTATCCATATTACTCCTGTTTTTATCCTTATAACTTTTATTGTTATGCTTATTACTATTATTATTAGCACTAAAACTATTATTATTATCCTTATTACTATTATTATTATCGCTATGACTGTTATTATTATACTTCTTCTATTATTACTATCCCTACTACTCTTGTCTTTATCCTGATATTTATTATTATTTCCCTTATTACTATTATTATTATCGCTATAACTGTTATTATCATCCTTATTACTAGTATTATTAGCACTATAACTATTACGTTTATCCTTATTACTATTACTATTATCGCTATGACTGTTATTATTATGCTTATTCTACTATTACTATCCCTATTACTCTTGTCTCTATTCGTATAACTATTATTATTATGCTTATTACTATTATTATTATCGCTATAACTATTATTATTATCCTTACTACTATTATTATTATCGAAATGACTGTTATTATTATCCTTATTCTATTATTACTATCCCTATTACTCTTGTCTTTATCCTTATAACTATTATTATTTCCCTCATTACTATTATTATTATCATTATAACTGTTATTATTATCCTTATTACTAGTATTATTATCTCTATAACTATTATTGTTATCCTCATTACTATTATTATTATCGCTATGACTGTTATTATTATCCTTATTCTATTATTACTATCCATATTACTCTTGTTTTTATCCTTATAACTTTTATTGTTATGCTTATTACTATTATTATTAGCACTAAAACTATTATTATTATCCTTATTACTATTATTATTATCGCTATGACTGTTATTATTATACTTCTTCTATTATTACTATCCCTACTACTCTTGTCTTTATCCTGATATTTATTATTATTTCCCTTATTACTATTATTATTATCGCTATAACTGTTATTATCATCCTTATTACTAGTATTATTAGCACTATAACTATTACGTTTATCCTTATTACTATTATTATTCGCACTATAACTATTATTATTATCCTTATTACTATTATTATTATCGCTATACTATTATTATTATCCTTATTACTATTATTATTATCGCTATGACTGTTATTATTATACTTATTCTATTATTACTATCCCTATTACTCTTCTCTTTATCCTTATAACTATTATTATTATCCTTATTACTAGTATTATTATCTCTATAACTATTATTGTTATCCTCATTACTATTATTATTATCGCTATGACTGTTATTATTATCCTTATTCTATTATTACTATCCCTATTACTCTTGTCTCTATCCTTATAACTATTATTATTATGCTTGTTACTATTATTATTAGCACTGTAACTATTATTATTATCCTTATTTCTATTATTATTATCGCAATGACTGTTATTATTATACTTCTTCTATTATTACTATCCCTATTACTCTTGTCTTTATCCTGATATTTATTATTATTTCCCTTATTACTATTATTATTATCGCTATAACTGTTATTATTATACATATTCTATTATTACTATCCCTATTACTCTTGTCTTTATCCTTATAACAATTATTATTATCCTTATTTCTATTATTATTATCGCAATGACTGTTATTATTATACTTCTCCTATTATTACTATCCCTATTACTCTTGTCTCTATCCTTATAACTATTATTATTATCCTCATTACTATTGTTATTATCGCTATGACTGTTATTATTATCCTTATTCTATTATTACTATCCCTATTACTCTTGTCTTTATCCTTATAACTATTATTATTATCCTTATTACTATTATTATTATCGCTATAACTATTATTATTATCCTTATTACTATTATTATTATCGCTATAACTGTTATTATTATACTTATTCTATTATTACTATCCCTATTACTCTTCTCTTTATCCTTATAACAATTATTATTATCCTTATTACTATTATTATTATCGCTATAACTATTAGTATTATGCTTATTACTATTATTATTAGCACTATAACTATTATTATTATCCTTATTTCTATTATTATTATCGCAATGACTGTTATTATTATACTTCTCCTATTATTACTATCCCTATTACTCTTGTCTTTATCCTTATAAGTATTATTATTATCCTTATTACTATTATTATTATCGCTATAACTATTATTATTATCCTTATTACTAGTATTATTATCTCTATAACTATTATTGTTATCCTCATTACTATTATTATTATCGCTATGACTGTTATTATTATACTTATTCTATTATTACTATCCCTATTACTCTTGTCTCTATCCTTATAACTATTATTATTATCCTTATTCTATTATTACTCTCCCTATTACGCTTGTCTTTATCCTTATAACTATTATTATTATCCTTATTACTATTATTATTATCGCTATAACTATTATTATTATCCGTACTACTATTATTATTATCGCTATGACTGTTATTATTATCCTTATTCTATTATTACTATCCCTATTACTCTTGTCTTTATCCTTATAACTATTATTATTACCCTTATTACTATTATTATTATCCTTACTACTATTATTATTATCGCTATGACTGTTATTATTATCCTTATTCTATTATTACTATCCCTATTACTCTTCTCTTTATCCTTATAACTATTATTATTATCCTTATAACTATTATTATTATCCTTATAACTATTATTATTATCCTCATTACTATTATTATTATCCTTATTCTATTATTACTCTCCCTATTACGCTTGTCTTTATCCTTATAACTATTATTATTATCCTTATTGCTATTATTATTATCGCTATAACTATTATTATTATCCTTACTACTATTATTATTATCGCTATGACTGTTATTATTATCCTTATTCTATTATTACTATCCCTATTACTCTTCTCTTTATCCTTATAACTATTATTATTATCCTTATACCTATTATTATTATCCTTATTACTAGTATTATTATCTCTATAACTATTATTACTATCCTTATTACTATTATTATTATCGCTATGACTGTTATTATTATACTTATTCTATTATTACTATCCCTATTACTCTTGTCTCCATCCTTATAACTATTATTATTAACCTCATTACTATTATTATTATCCTTATTCTATTATTACTATCCCTATTACTCTTGTCTTTATCCTTATAACTATTATTATTATCCTTATTACTATTATTATTATCGCTATAACTATTATTATTATCCGTACTACTATTATTATTATCGCTATGACTGTTATCATTATACTTATTCTATTATTACTATCCCTATTACTCTTGTCTTTATCCTGATAATTATTATTATTTCCCTTATTACAATTATTATTATCGCTATGACTGTTATTATTATCCTTATTCTATTATTACTATCCCTATTACTCTTGTCTCTATCCTTATAACTATTATTTTTATGCTTATTACTATTATTATTCGCACTATAACTATTATTATTATCCTTATTACTATTATTATTATCGCTATAACCATTATTATTATCCTTATTGCTATTATTACTAGCACTATAACTATTATTATTATCCTTATTACTATTAGTATTATCGCTATGACTGTTATTATTATGCTTATTCTACTATTACTATCCCCTATTACTCTTGTCTCTATTCTTATAACTATTATTATTATGCTTATTACTATTATTATATCGCTATAACTGTTATTATTATCCTTATTACTAGTATTATTAGCACTATAACTATTATGTTTATCCTTATTACTATTATTATTCGCACTATAACTATTATTATTATCCTTATTACCATTATTATTATCGCTATGACTGTTATTATTATACTTATTCTATTATTACTATCCCTATTACTCTTGTTTTTATCCTTATAACTTTTATTGTTATGCTTATTACTATTATTATTAGCACTAAAACTATTATTATTATCCTTATTACTATTATTATTATCGCTATGACTGTTATTATTATACTTCTTCTATTATTACTATCCCTACTACTCTTGTCTTTATCCTGATATTTATTATTATTTCCCTTATTACTATTATTATTATCGCTATAACTGTTATTATCATCCTTATTACTAGTATTATTAGCACTATAACTATTACGTTTATCCTTATTACTATTATTATTCGCACTATAACTACTATTATTATCCCTATTACTCTTGTCTTTATCCTTATAACTATTATTATTATCCTTATTACTATTATTATTATCGCTATAACTATTATTATTATCCTTATTACTATTATTATTATCGCAATGACTGTTATTATTATCCCTATTCTATTATTACTATCCCTATTACTCTTCTCTTTATCCTTATAACAATTATTATTATCCTTATTACTACTATTATTATCGCTATAACTATTAGTATTATGCTTATTACTATTATTATTAGCACTATAACTATTATTATTATCCTTATTTCTATTATTATTATCGCAATGACTGTTATTATTATACTTCTCCTATTATTACTATCCCTATTACTCTTGTCTTTATCCTTATAAGTATTATTATTATCCTTATTACTATTATTATTATCGCTATAACTATTATTATTATCCTTACTACTATTATTATTATCGCTATGACTGTTATTATTATCCTTATTCTATTATTACTATCCCTATTACTCTTCTCTTTATCCTTATAACTATTATTATTATCCTTATAACTATTATTATTATCCTTATTACTAGTATTATTATCTCTATAACTATTATTGTTATCCTCATTACTATTATTATTATCGCTATGACTGTTATTATTATCCTTATTACTATTATTATTATCGCTATGACTGTTATTATTATACTTATTCTATTATTACTATCCCTATTACTCTTGTCTCTATCCTTATAACTATTATTATTATCCTTATTCTATTATTACTCTCCCTATTACGCTTGTCTTTATCCTTATAACTATTATTATTATCCTTATTACTATTATTATTATCGCTATAACTATTATTATTATCCGTACTACTATTATTATTATCGCTATGACTGTTATTATTATCCTTATTCTATTATTACTATCCCTATTACTCTTGTCTTTATCCTTATAACTATTATTATTATCCTTATAACTATTATTATTACCCTTATTACTATTATTATTATCCTTACTACTATTATTATTATCGCTATGACTGTTATTATTATCCTTATTCTATTATTACTATCCCTATTACTCTTCTCTTTATCCTTATAACTATTATTATTATCCTTATAACTATTATTATTATCCTTATAACTATTATTATTATCCTCATTACTATTATTATTATCCTTATTCTATTATTACTCTCCCTATTACGCTTGTCTTTATCCTTATAACTATTATTATTATCCTTATTACTATTATTATTATCGCTATAACTATTATTATTATCCGTACTACTATTATTATTATCGCTATGACTGTTATTATTATCCTTATTCTATTATTACTATCCCTATTACTCTTGTCTTTATCCTTATAACTATTATTATTATCCTTATAACTATTATTATTACCCTTATTACTATTATTATTATCCTTACTACTATTATTATTATCGCTATGACTGTTATTATTATCCTTATTCTATTATTACTATCCCTATTACTCTTCTCTTTATCCTTATAACTATTATTATTATCCTTATAACTATTATTATTATCCTTATTACTATTATTATTATCATTATAACTGTTATTATTATCCTTATTACTAGTATTATTATCTCTATAACTATTATTGTTATCCTCATTACTATTATTATTATCGCTATGACTGTTATTATTATCCTTATTCTATTATTACTATCCCTATTACTCTTGTCTTTATCCTTATAACTATTATTATTATCCTTATTACAATTATTATTATCGCTATAACTATTATTATTATCCTTATTACTATTAATATTATCGCAATGACTGTTATTATTATCCTTATTCTATTATTACTATCCCTATTACTCTTCTCTTTATCCTTATAACAATTATTATTATCCTTATTGCTATTATTATTATCGCTATAACTATTATTATTATCCTTACTACTATTATTATTATCGCTATGACTGTTATTATTATCCTTATTCTATTATTACTATCCCTATTACTCTTCTCTTTATCCTTATAACTATTATTATTATCCTTATACCTATTATTATTATCCTTATTACTAGTATTATTATCTCTATAACTATTATTGTTATCCTCATTACTATTATTATTATCGCTATGACTGTTATTATTATCCTTATTCTATTATTACTATCCCTATTACTCTTCTCTTTATCCTTATAACTATTATTATTATCCTTATAACTATTATTATTATCCTTATAACTATTATTATTATCCTCATTACTATTATTATTATCCTTATTCTATTATTACTCTCCCTATTACGCTTGTCTTTATCCTTATAACTATTATTATTATCCTTATTACTATTATTATTATCGCTATAACTATTATTATTTTCCGTACTACTATTATTATTATCGCTATGACTGTTATTATTATCCTTATTCTATTATTACTATCCCTATTACTCTTGTCTTTATCCTTATAACTATTATTATTATCCTTATAACTATTATTATTACCCTTATTACTATTATTATTATCCTTACTACTATTATTATTATCGCTATGACTGTTATTATTATCCTTATTCTATTATTACTATCCCTATTACTCTTCTCTTTATCCTTATAACTATTATTATTATCCTTATAACTATTATTATTATCCTTATTACTATTATTATTATCATTATAACTGTTATTATTATCCTTATTACTAGTATTATTATCTCTATAACTATTATTGTTATCCTCATTACTATTATTATTATCGCTATGACTGTTATTATTATCCTTATTCTATTATTACTATCCCTATTACTCTTGTCTTTATCCTTATAACTATTATTATTATCCTTATTACAATTATTATTATCGCTATAACTATTATTATTATCCTTATTACTATTAATATTATCGCAATGACTGTTATTATTATCCTTATTCTATTATTACTATCCCTATTACTCTTCTCTTTATCCTTATAACTATTATTATTATCCTTATACCTATTATTATTATCCTTATTACTAGTATTATTATCTCTATAACTATTATTGTTATCCTCATTAGTATTATTATTATCGCTATGACTGTTATTATTATCCTTATTCTATTATTACTATCCCTATTACTCTTGTCTCTATCCTTATAACTATTATTATTATCCTTATTACTAGTATTATTATCTCTATAACTATTATTGTTATCCTCATTACTATTATTATTATCGCTATGACTGTTATTATTATCCTTATTCTATTATTACTATCCCTATTACTCTTGTCTCTATCCTTATAACTATTATTATTATGCTTGTTACTATTATTATTAGCACTGCAACTATTATTATTATCCTTATTTCTATTATTATTATCGCAATGACTGTTATTATTATACTTCTTCTATTATTACTATCGATATTACTCTTGTCTTTATCCTGATATTTATTATTATTTCCCATATTACTATTATTATTATCGCTATAACTGTTATTATTATACTTATTCTATTATTACTATCCCTATTACTCTTGTCTTTATCCTGATAATTATTATTATTTCCCTTATTACAATTATTATTATCGCTATGACTGTTATTATTATCCTTATTCTATTATTACTATCCCTATTACTCTTGTCTCCATCGTTATAACTATTATTATTATGCTTATTACTATTATTATTCGCACTATAACTATTATTATTATCCTTATTACTATTATTATTATCGCTATAACCATTATTATTATCCTTATTGCCATTATTACTAGCACTATAACTATTATTATTATCCGTATTATTATTAGTATTATCGCTATGACTGTTATTATTATGCTTATTCTACTATTACTATCCCTATTACTCTTGTCTCTATTCTTATAACTATTATTATTATGCTTATTACTATTATTATTATGCTTATTACTATTATTATTCGCACTATAACTATTATTATTATCCTTATTACTAGTATTATTATCTCTATAACTATTATTGTTATCCTCATTACTATTATTATTATCGCTATGACTGTTATTATTATCCTTATTCTATTATTACTATCCATATTACTCTTGTCTTTATCCTGATATTTATTATTATTTCCCTTATTACTATTATTATTATCGCTATAACTGTTATTATCATCCTTATTACTAGTATTATTAGCACTATAACTATTACGTTTATCCTTATTACTATTATTATTCGCACTATAACTATTATTATTATCCTTATTACTATTATTATTATCGCTATGACTGTTATCATTATACTTATTCTATTATTACTATCCCTATTACTCTTGTCTTTATCCTGATAATTATTATTATTTCCCTCATTACTATTATTATTATCGCTATGACTGTTATTATTATCCTTATTCTATTATTACTATCCATATTACTCTTGTTTTTATCCTTATAACTTTTATTGTTATGCTTATTACTATTATTATTAGCACTAAAACTATTATTATTATCCTTATTACTATTATTATTATCATTATAACTGTTATTATTATCCTTATTACTAGTATTATTATCTCTATAACTATTATTGTTATCCTCATTACTATTATTATTATCGCTATGACTGTTATTATTATACTTATTCTATTATTACTAACCCTATTACTCTTGTCTCTATCCTTATAACTATTATTATTATCCTCATTACTATTATTATTATCCTTACTACTATTATTATTATCGCTATGACTGTTATTATTATCCTTATTCTATTATTACTATCCCTATTACTCTTCTCTTTATCCTTATAACTATTATTATTATCCTTATTACTAGTATTATTATCTCTATAACTATTATTGTTATCCTCATTACTATTATTATTATCGCTATGACTGTTATCATTATACTTATTCTATTATTTCTATCCTTATTACTCTTGTCTCTACCCTTATAACTATTATTATTATGCTTGTTACTATTATTATTAGCACTGTAACTATTATTATTATCCTTATTTCCATTATTATTATCGCAATGACTGTTATTATTATACTTCTTCTATTATTACTATCCCTATTACTCTTGTCTTTAACCTCATATTTATTATTATTTCCCTTATTACTATTATTATTATCGCTATAACTGTTATTATTATCCTTATTACTAGTATTATTAGCACTATAACTATTACGTTTATCCTTATGACTATTATTATTCGCACTATAACTATTATTATTATCCTTATTACTATTATTATTATCGCTATACTATTATTATTTTCCTTATTACTATTATTATTATCGCCATGACTGTTATTATTATACTTATTCTATTATTACTATCCCTATTACTCTTGTCTCTATCCTTATAACTATTATTATTATCCTCATTACTATTATTATTATCGCAATGACTGTTATTATTATCCCTATTCTATTATTACTATCCCTATTACTCTTCTCTTTATCCTTATAACAATTATTATTATCCTTATTACTATTATTATTATCGCTATAACTATTATTATTATCCTTATTACTATTATTACTAGCACTATAACTATTATTATTATCCTTATTACTATTATTATTATCGCTATGACTGTTATTATTATGCTTATTCTACTATTACTATCCCTATTACTCTTGTCTCTATCCTTATAACTATTATTATTATGCTTATTACTATTATTATTAGCACTATAACTATTATTATTATCCTTATTTCCATTATTATTATCGCAATGACTGTTATTATTATACTTCTCCTATTATTACTATCCCTATTACTCTTGTCTTTATCCTTATAAGTATTATTATTATCCTTATTACTATTATTATTATCGCTATAACTATTATTATCATCCTTGTTACTATTATTATTATCGCAATGACTGTTATTATTATCCTTATTCTATTATTACTATCCCTATTACTCTTCTCTTTATCCTTATAACAATTATTATTATCCTTATTACTATTATTATTATCGCTATAACTATTATTATTATCCTTACTACTATTATTATTATCGCTATGACTGTTATTATTATCCTTATTCTATTATTACTATCCCTATTACTCTTCTCTTTATCCTTATAACTATTATTATTATCCTCATTGCTATTATTATTATCGCTATGACTGTTATCATTATACTTATTCTATTATTACTATCCCTATTACTCTTGTCTTTATCCTGATAATTATTATTATTTCCCTTATTACAATTATTATTATCGCTATGACTGTTATTATTATCCTTATTCTATAATTACTATCCCTATTACTCTTGTCTCTATACTTATAACTATTATTATTATGCTTATTACTATTATTATTCGCACTATAACTATTATTATTATCCTTATTACTATTATTATTATCGCTATAACCATTATTATTATCCTTATTACTATTATTACTAGCACTATAACTATTATTATTATCCTTATTACTATTAGTATTATCGCTATGACTGTTATTATTATGCTTATTCTACTATTACTATCCCTATTACTCTTGTCTCTATTCTTATAACTATTATTATTATGCTTATTACTATTATTATTATCGCTATAACTATTATTATTATCGCTATGACTGTTATTATTATCCTTATTCTATTATTACTATCCCTATTACTCTTGTCTTTATCCTTATAACTATTATTATTTCCCTTATTACTATTATTATTATCATTATAACTGTTATTATTATCCTTATTACTATTATTATTATCGCTATAACTATTATTATTATCCTTACTACTATTATTATTATCGCTGTGACTGTTATTATTATCCTTATTCTATTATTACTATCCCTATTACTCTTGTCTCTATCCTTATAACTATTATTATTATCCTTATTACTAGTATTATTATCTCTATAACTATTATTGTTATCCTCATTACTATTATTATTATCGCTATGACTGTTATTATTATCCTTATTCTATTATTACTATCCCTATTACTCTTGTCTCTATCCTTATAACTATTATTATTATGCTTGTTACTATTATTATTAGCACTGTAACTATTATTATTATCCTTATTTCTATTATTATTATCGCAATGACTGTTATTATTATACTTCTTCTATTATTACTATCCCTATTACTCTTGTCTTTATCCTGATATTTATTATTATTTCCCTTATTACTATTATTATTATCGCTATAACTATTATTATTATCCTTACTACTATTATTATTATCGCTATGACTGTTATTATTATCCTTATTCTATTATTACTATCCCTATTACTCTTCTCTTTATCCTTATAACTATTATTATTATCCTTATAACTATTATTATTATCCTTATTACTATTATTATTATCGCTATGACTGTTATCATTATACTTATTCTATTATTACTATCCCTATTACTCTTGTCTTTATCCTGATAATTATTATTATTTCCCTTATTACAATTATTATTATCGCTATGACTGTTATTATTATCCTTATTCTATTATTACTATCCCTATTACTCTTGTCTCTATACTTATAACTATTATTATTATGCTTATTACTATTATTATTCGCACTATAACTATTATTATTATCCTTATTACTATTATTAATATCGCTATAACCATTATTATTATCCTTATTACTATTATTACTAGCACTATAACTATTATTATTATCCTTATTACAATTAGTATTATCGCTATGACTGTTATTATTATGCTTATTCTACTATTACTATCCCTATTACTCTTGTCTCTATTCTTATAACTATTATTATTATGCTTATTACTATTATTAATATCGCTATAACTATTATTATTATCGCTATGACTGTTATTATTATCCTTATTCTATTATTACTATCCCTATTACTCTTGTCTCTATCCTTATAACTATTATTATTATGCTTATTACTATTATTATTAGCACTATAACTATTATTATTATCCTTATTTCCATTATTATTATCGCAATGACTGTTATTATTATACTTCTCCTATTATTACTATCCCTATTACTCTTGTCTTTATCCTTATAAGTATTATTATTATCCTTATTACTATTATTATTATCGCTATAACTATTATTATCATCCTTGTTACTATTATTATTATCGCAATGACTGTTATTATTATCCTTATTCTATTATTACTATCCCTATTACTCTTCTCTTTATCCTTATAACAATTATTATTATCCTTATTACTATTATTATTATCGCTATAACTATTATTATTATCCTTACTACTATTATTATTATCGCTATGACTGTTATTATTATCCTTATTCTATTATTACTATCCCTATTACTCTTCTCTTTATCCTTATAACTATTATTATTATCCTCATTGCTATTATTATTATCGCTATGACTGTTATCATTATACTTATTCTATTATTACTATCCCTATTACTCTTGTCTTTATCCTGATAATTATTATTATTTCCCTTATTACAATTATTATTATCGCTATGACTGTTATTATTATCCTTATTCTATAATTACTATCCCTATTACTCTTGTCTCTATACTTATAACTATTATTATTATGCTTATTACTATTATTATTCGCACTATAACTATTATTATTATCCTTATTACTATTATTATTATCGCTATAACCATTATTATTATCCTTATTACTATTATTACTAGCACTATAACTATTATTATTATCCTTATTACTATTAGTATTATCGCTATGACTGTTATTATTATGCTTATTCTACTATTACTATCCGTATTACTCTTGTCTCTATTCTTATAACTATTATTATTATGCTTATTACTATTATTATTATCGCTATAACTATTATTATTATCGCTATGACTGTTATTATTATCCTTATTCTATTATTACTATCCCTATTACTCTTGTCTTTATCCTTATAACTATTATTATTTCCCTTATTACTATTATTATTATCATTATAACTGTTATTATTATCCTTATTACTATTATTATTATCGCTATAACTATTATTATTATCCTTACTACTATTATTATTATCGCTATGACTGTTATTATTATCCTTATTCTATTATTACTATCCCTATTACTCTTGTCTCTATCCTTATAACTATTATTATTATCCTTATTACTAGTATTATTATCTCTATAACTATTATTGTTATCCTCATTACTATTATTATTATCGCTATGACTGTTATTATTATCCTTATTCTATTATTACTATCCCTATTACTCTTGTCTCTATCCTTATAACTATTATTATTATGCTTGTTACTATTATTATTAGCACTGTAACTATTATTATTATCCTTATTTCTATTATTATTATCGCAATGACTGTTATTATTATACTTCTTCTATTATTACTATCCCTATTACTCTTGTCTTTATCCTGATATTTATTATTATTTCCCTTATTACTATTATTATTATCGCTATAACTGTTATTATTATACTTATTCTATTATTAATATCCCTATTACTCTTGTCTTTATCCTTATAACTATTATTATTATCCTTATAACTATTATTATTACCCTTATTACTATTATTATTATCGCTATAACTATTATTATTATCCTTACTACTATTATTATTATCGCTATGACTGTTATTATTATCCTTATTCTATTATTACTATCCCTATTACTCTTCTCTTTATCCTTATAACTATTATTATTATCCTTATAACTATTATTATTATCCTTATTACTATTATTATTATCGCTATGACTGTTATCATTATACTTATTCTATTATTACTATCCCTATTACTCTTGTCTTTATCCTGATAATTATTATTATTTCCCTTATTACAATTATTATTATCGCTATGACTGTTATTATTATCCTTATTCTATTATTACTATCCCTATTACTCTTGTCTCTATACTTATAACTATTATTATTATGCTTATTACTATTATTATTCGCACTATAACTATTATTATTATCCTTATTACTATTATTATTATCGCTATAACCATTATTATTATCCTTATTACTATTATTACTAGCACTATAACTATTATTATTATCCTTATTACAATTAGTATTATCGCTATGACTGTTATTATTATGCTTATTCTACTATTACTATCCCTATTACTCTTGTCTCTATTCTTATAACTATTATTATTATGCTTATTACTATTATTAATATCGCTATAACTATTATTATTATCGCTATGACTGTTATTATTATCCTTATTCTATTATTACTATCCCTATTACTCTTGTCTTTATCCTTATAACTATTATTATTATGCTTATTTCTATTATTATTAGCACTATAACTATAATTATTATCCTTATTTCTATTATTATTATCGCAATGACTGTTATTATTATACTTCTTCTATTATTACTATCCCTATTACCCTTGTCTTTATCCTGATATTTATTATTATTTCCCTTATTACTATTATTATTATCGCTATAACTGTTATTATTATCCTTATTACTAGTATTATTAGCACTATAACTATTATGTTTATCCTTATTACTATTATTATTCGCACTATAACTATTATTATTATCCTTATTACTATTATTATTATCGCTATGACTGTTATTATTATACTTATTCTATTATTACTATCCCTATTACTCTTGTTTTTGTCCTTATAACTTTTATTGTTATGCTTATAACTACTATTATTAGCACTAAAACTATTATTATTATCCTTATTTCTATTATTATTATCGCAATGACTGTTATTATTATACTTCTCCTATTATTACTATCCCTATTACTCTTGTCTTTATCCTTATAAGTATTATTATTATCCTTATTACTATTATTATTAGCACTATAACTATTATGTTTATCCTTATTACTATTATTATTCGCACTATAACTATTATTATTATCCTTATTACTATTATTATTATCGCTATGAATGTTATTATTATACTTCTTCTATTATTACTATCCCTATTACTCTTGTTTTTATCCTTATAACTTTTATTGTTATGCTTATTACTATTATTATTAGCACTAAAACTATTATTATTATCCTTATTACTATTATTATTATCGCTATGACTGTTATTATTATCCCTATTCTATTATTACTATCCCTATTACTCTTCTCTTTATCCTTATAACAATTATTATTATCCTTATTACTATTATTATTATCGCTATGACTGTTATTATTATACTTCTTCTATTATTACTATCCCTACTACTCTTGTCTTTATCCTGATATTTATTATTATTTCCCTTATTACTATTATTATTATCGCTATAACTGTTATTATCATCCTTATTACTAGTATTATTAGCACTATAACTATTACGTTTATCCTTATTACTATTATTATTCGCACTATAACTACTATTATTATCCCTATTACTCTTGTCTTTATCCTTATAAGTATTATTATTATCCTTATTACTATTATTATTATCGCTATAACTATTATTATTATCCTTATTACTATTATTATTATCGCTATGTCTGTTATCATTATACTTATTCTATTATTACTATCCCTATTACTCTTGTCTTTATCCTTATAACTATTATTATTATCCTTATTACTATTATTATTATCGCTATGACTGTTATCATTATACTTATTCTATTATTACTATCCCTATTACTCTTGTCTTTATCCTGATAATTATTATTATTTCCCTTATTACAATTATTATTATCGCTATGACTGTTATTATTATCCTTATTCTATTATTACTATCCCTATTACTCTTGTCTCCATCGTTATAACTATTATTATTATGCTTATTACTATTATTATTCGCACTATAACTATTATTATTATCCTTATTGCTATTATTACTAGCACTATAACTATTATTATTATCCGTATTATTATTAGTATTATCGCTATGACTGTTATTATTATGCTTATTCTACTATTACTATCCCTATTACTCTTGTCTCTATTCTTATAACTATTATTATTATGCTTATTACTATTATTATTATGCTTATTACAATTATTATTATCCTTACTACTATTATTATTATCGCTATGACTGTTATTATTATCCTTATTCTATTATTACTATCCCTATTACTCTTGTCTTTATCCTTATAACTATTATTATTTCCCTTATTACTATTATTATTATCATTATAACTGTTATTATTATCCTTATTACTAGTATTATTATCTCTATAACTATTATTGTTATCCTCATTACTATTATTATTATCGCTATGACTGTTATTATTATCCTTATTCTATTATTACTATCCATATTACTCTTGTCTTTATCCTGATATTTATTATTATTTCCCTTATTACTATTATTATTATCGCTATAACTGTTATTATCATCCTTATTACTAGTATTATTAGCACTATAACTATTACGTTTATCCTTATTACTATTATTATTCGCACTATAACTATTATTATTATCCTTATTACTATTATTATTATCGCTATACTATTATTATTATCCTTATTACTATTATTATTATCGCTATGACTGTTATTATTATCCTTATTCTATTATTACTATCCCTATTACTCTTCTCTTTATCCTTATAACTATTATTATTATCCTTATTACTATTATTATTATCGCTATGACTGTTATCATTATACTTATTCTATTATTACTATCCCTATTACTCTTGTCTTTATCCTGATAATTATTATTATTTCCCTCATTACTATTATTATTATCGCTATGACTGTTATTATTATCCTTATTCTATTATTACTATCCATATTACTCTTGTTTTTATCCTTATAACTTTTATTGTTATGCTTATTACTATTATTATTAGCACTAAAACTATTATTATTATCCTTATTACTATTATTATTATCGCTATGACTGTTATTATTATACTTATTCTATTATTACTATCCCTATTACTCTTGTCTCTATCCTTATAACTATTATTATTATCCTCATTACTATTATTATTATCCTTATTCTATTATTACTATCCCTATTACTCTTCTCTTTATCCTTATAACTATTATTATTATCCTTATTACTAGTATTATTATCTCTATAACTATTATTGTTATCCTCATTACTATTATTATTATCGCTATGACTGTTATTATTATCCTTATTCTATTATTACTATCCCTATTACTCTTGTCTCTATCCTTATAACTATTATTATTATGCTTGTTACTATTATTATTAGCACTGTAACTATTATTATTATCCTTATTTCTATTATTATTATCGCAATGACTGTTATTATTATACTTCTTCTATTATTACTATCCCTATTACTCTTGTCTTTATCCTGATATTTATTATTATTTCCCTTATTACTATTATTATTATCGCTATAACTGTTATTAATATCCTTATTACTAGTATTATTAGCACTATAACTATTATGTTTATCCTTATTACTATTACTATTCGCACTATAACTATTATTATTATCCTTTTTACTATTATTATTATCGCTATGACTGTTATTATTATACTTATTCTATTATTACTATCCCTATTACTCTTGTTTTTATCCTTATAACTTTTATTGTTATGCTTATTACTATTATTATTAGCACTAAAACTATTATTATTATCCTTATTACTATTATTATTATCGCTATGACTGTTATTATTATACTTCTTCTATTATTACTATCCCTACTACTCTTGTCTTTATCGTGATATTTATTATTATTTCCCTTATTACTATTATTATTATCGCTATAACTGTTATTATCATCCTTATTACTAGTATTATTAGCACTATAACTATTACGTTTATCCTTATTACTATTATTATTCGCACTATAACTATTATTATTATCCTTATTACTATTATTATTATCGCTATACTATTATTACTATCCTTATTACTATTATTATTATCGCTATGACTGTTATTATTATACTTATTCTATTATTACTATCCCTATTACTCTTGTCTCTATCCTTATAACTATTATTATTATCCTCATTACTATTATTATTATCCTTATTCTATTATTACTATCCCTATTACTCTTGTCTTTATCCTTATAACTATTATTATTATCCTTATTACTATTATTATTATCGCTATAACTATTATTATTATCCGTACTACTATTATTATTATCGCTATGACTGTTATTATTATCCTTATTCTATTATTACTATCCCTATTACTCCTCTCTTTATCCTTATAACTATTATTATTATCCTTATACCTATTATTATAATCCTTATTACTAGTATTATTATCTCTATAACTATTATTGTTATCCTCATTACTATTATTATTATCGCTATGACTGTTATTATTATCCTTATTCTATTATTACTATCCCTATTACTCTTGTCTCTATCCTTATAACTATTATTATTATCCTTATTACTATTATTATTATCGCTATGACTGTTATTATTATACTTCTTCTATTATTACTATCCCTACTACTCTTGTCTTTATCCTGATATTTATTATTATTTCCCTTATTACTATTATTATTATCGCTATAACTGTTATTATCATCCTTATTACTAGTATTATTAGCACTATAACTATTACGTTTATCCTTATTACTATTATTATTCGCACTATAACTACTATTATTATCCCTATTACTCTTGTCTTTATCCTTATAAGTATTATTATTATCCTTATTACTATTATTATTATCGCTATTACTATTATTATTATCCTTATTACAATTATTATTATCGCTATGACTGTTATTATTATCCTTATTCTATTATTACTATCCCTATTACTCTTGTCTCTATCCTTATAACTATTATTATTATGCTTATTACTATTATTATTATCGCTATAACTGTTATTATTATCCTTATTACTAGTATTATTAGCACTATAACTATTATGTTTATCCTTATTACTATTATTATTCGCACTATAACTATTATTATTATCCTTATTACCATTATTATTATCGCTATGACTGTTATTATTATACTTATTCTATTATTACTATCCCTATTACTCTTGTTTTTATCCTTATAACTTTTATTGTTATGCTTATTACTATTATTATTAGCACTAAAACTATTATTATTATCCTTATTACTATTATTATTATCGCTATGACTGTTATTATTATACTTCTTCTATTATTACTATCCCTACTACTCTTGTTTTTATCCTTATAACTTTTATTGTTATGCTTATTACTATTATTATTAGCACTAAAACTATTATTATTATCCTTATTACTATTATTATTATCGCTATGACTGTTATTATTATACTTCTTCTATTATTACTATCCCTACTACTCTTGTCTTTATCGTGATATTTATTATTATTTCCCTTATTACTATTATTATTATCGCTATAACTGTTATTATCATCCTTATTACTAGTATTATTAGCACTATAACTATTACGTTTATCCTTATTACTATTATTATTCGCACTATAACTATTCTTATTATCCTTATTACTATTATTATTATCGCTATACTATTATTACTATCCTTATTACTATTATTATTATCGCTATGACTGTTATTATTATACTTATTCTATTATTACTATCCCTATTACTCTTGTCTCTATCCTTACAACTATTATTATTATCCTCATTACTATTATTATTATCCTTATTCTATTATTACTATCCCTATTACTCTTGTCTTTATCCTTATAACTATTATTATTATCCTTATTACTATTATTATTATCGCTATAACTATTATTATTATCCGTACTACTATTATTATTATCGCTATGACTGTTATTATTATCCTTATTCTATTATTACTATCCCTATTACTCTTCTCTTTATCCTTATAACTATTATTATTATCCTTATACCTATTATTATAATCCTTATTACTAGTATTATTATCTCTATAACTATTATTGTTATCCTCATTACTATTATTATTATCGCTATGACTGTTATTATTATCCTTATTCTATTATTACTATCCCTATTACTCTTGTCTCTATCCTTATAACTATTATTATTATCCTTATTACTATTATTATTATCGCTATGACTGTTATTATTATACTTCTTCTATTATTACTATCCCTACTACTCTTGTCTTTATCCTGATATTTATTATTATTTCCCTTATTCCTATTATTATTATCGCTATAACTGTTATTATCATCCTTATTACTAGTATTATTAGCACTATAACTATTACGTTTATCCTTATTACTATTATTATTCGCACTATAACTACTATTATTATCCCTATTACTCTTGTCTTTATCCTTATAAGTATTATTATTATCCTTATTACTATTATTATTATCGCTATAACTATTATTATTATCCTTATTACTATTATTATTATTGCTATGACTGTTATCATTATACTTATTCTATTCTTACTATCCCTATTACTCTTGTCTTTATCCTGATAATTATTATTATTTCCCTTATTACAATTATTATTATCGCTATGACTGTTATTATTATCCTTATTCTATTATTACTATCCCTATTACTCTTGTCTCTATCCTTATAACTATTATTTTTATGCTTATTACTATTAGTATTCGCACTATAACTATTATTATTATCCTTATTACTATTATTATTATCGCTATAACCATTATTATTATCCTTATTGCTATTATTACTAGCGCTATAACTATTATTATTATCCTTATTACTATTAGTATTATCGCTATGACTGTTATTATTATGCTTATTCTACTATTACTATCCCTATTACTCTTGTCTCTATTCTTATAACTATTATTATTATGCTTATTACTATTATTATTATCGCTATAACTGTTATTATTATCCTTATTACTAGTATTATTAGCACTATAACTATTATGTTTATCCTTATTACTATTATTATTCGCACTATAACTATTATTATTATCCTTATTACCATTATTATTATCGCTATGACTGTTATTATTATACTTATTCTATTATTACTATCCCTATTACTCTTGTTTTTATCCTTATAACTTTTATTGTTATGCTTATTACTATTATTATTAGCACTAAAACTATTATTATTATCCTTATTACTATTATTATTATCATTATAACTGTTATTATTATCCTTATTACTAGTATTATTATCTCTATAACTATTATTGTTATCCTCATTACTATTATTATTATCGCTATGACTGTTATTATTATACTTATTCTATTATTACTAACCCTATTACTCTTGTCTCTATCCTTATAACTATTATTATTATCCTCATTACTATTATTATTATCGCTATGACTGTTATTATTATCCTTATTCTATTATTACTATCCCTATTACTCTTGTCTTTATCCTTATAACTATTATTATTATCCTTATTACTATTATTATTATCGCTATAACTATTATTATTATCCTTATTACTATTATTATTATCGCAATGACTGTTATTATTATCCCTATTCTATTATTACTATCCCTATTACTCTTCTCTTTATCCTTATAACAATTATTATTATCCTTATTACTATTATTATTATCGCTATAACTATTAGTATTATGCTTATTACTATTATTATTAGCACTATAACTATTATTATTATCCTTATTTCTATTATTATTATCGCAATGACTGTTATTATTATACTTCTCCTATTATTACTAACCCTATTACTCTTGTCTTTATCCTTATAAGTATTATTATTATCCTTATTACTATTATTATTATCCTTACTACTATTATTATTATCGCTATGACTGTTATTATTATCCTTATTCTATTATTACTATCCCTATTACTCTTCTCTTTATCCTTATAACTATTATTATTGTCCTTATAACTATTATTATTATCCTTATTACTAGTATTATTATCTCTATAACTATTATTGTTATCCTCATTACTATTATTATTATCGCTATGACTGTTATTATTATCCTTATTCTATTATTACTATCCCTATTACTCTTGTCTCTATCCTTATAAGTATTATTATTATCCTTATTACTAGTATTATTATCTCTATAACTATTATTGTTATCCTCATTACTATTATTATTATCGCTATGACTGTTATTATTATCCTTATTCTATTATTACTATCCCTATTACTCTTGTCTCTATCCTTATAACTATTATTATTAGCACCATAACTATTATTATTATCCTTATTTCTATTATTATTATCGCAATGACTGTTATTATTATACTTCTTCTATTATTACTATCCCTATTACTCTTGTCTTTATCCTGATATTTATTATTATTTCCCTTATTACTATTATTATTATCGCAATAACTGTTATTATTATACTTATTCTATTATTACTGTCCCTATTACTCTTGCCTTTATCCTTATAACTATTATTATTATCCTTATAACTATTATTATTACCCTTATTACTAGTATTATTATCTCTATAACTATTATTGTTATCCTCATTACTATTATTATTATCGCTATAACTGTTATTATTATCCTTATTCTATTATTACTATCCCTATTACTCTTGTCTCTATCCTTATAACTATTATTATTATCCTTATTACTATTATTATTATCGCTATAACTATTATTATTATCCTTACTACTATTACTATTATCGCTATGACTGTTATTATTATCCTTATTCTATTATTACTATCCCTATTACTCTTGTCTTTATCCTTATAACTATTATTATTATCCTTATAACTATTATTATTACCCTTATTACTATTATTATTATCGCTATAACTATTATTATTATCCTTACTACTATTATTATTATCGCTATGACTGTTATTATTATCCTTATTCTATTATTACTATCCCTATTACTCTTCTCTTTATCCTTATAACTATTATTATTATCCTTATAACTATTATTATTATCCTTATTACTATTATTATTATCGCTATGACTGTTATCATTATACTTATTCTATTATTTCTATCCTTATTACTCTTGTCTCTACCCTTATAACTATTATTATTATGCTTGTTACTATTATTATTAGCACTGTAACTATTATTATTATCCTTATTTCCATTATTATTATCGCAATGACTGTTATTATTATGCTTATTCTACTATTACTATCCCTATTACTCTTGTCTCTATTCTTATAACTATTATTATTATGCTTATTACTATTATTATTATCGCTATTACTAGTATTATTATCTCTATAATTATTATTGTTATCCTCATTACTATTATTATTATCGCTATGACTGTTATTATTATCCTTATTCTATTATTACTATCCCTATTACTCTTGTCTCTATCCTTATAAGTATTATTATTATCCTTATTACTAGTATTATTATCTCTATAACTATTATTGTTATCCTCATTACTATTATTATTATCGCTATGACTGTTATTATTATCCTTATTCTATTATTACTATCCCTATTACTCTTGTCTCTATCCTTATAACTATTATTATTAGCACTATAACTATTATTATTATCCTTATTTCTATTATTATTATCGCAATGACTGTTATTATTATACTTCTTCTATTATTACTATCCCTATTACTCTTGTCTTTATCCTGATATTTATTATTATTTCCCTTATTACTATTATTATTATCGCAATAACTGTTATTATTTTACTTATTCTATTATTACTGTCCCTATTACTCTTGCCTTTATCCTTATAACTATTATTATTATCCTTATAACTATTATTATTACCCTTATTACTATTATTATTATCGCTATAACTATTATTATTATCCTTACTACTATTATTATTATCGCTATGACTGTTATTATTATCCTTATTCTATTATTACTATCCCTATTACTCTTCTCTTTATCCTTATAACTATTATTATTATCCTTATTACTAGTATTATTATCTCTATAACTATTATTGTTATCCTCATTACTATTATTATTATCGCTATAACTGTTATTATTATCCTTATTCTATTATTACTATCCCTATTACTCTTGTCTCTATCCTTATAACTATTATTATTATCCTTATTACTATTATTATTATCGCTATAACTATTATTATTATCCTTACTACTATTACTATTATCGCTATGACTGTTATTATTATCCTTATTCTATTATTACTATCCCTATTACTCTTGTCTTTATCCTTATAACTATTATTATTATCCTTATAACTATTATTATTACCCTTATTACTATTATTATTATCGCTATAACTATTATTATTATCCTTACTACTATTATTATTATCGCCATGACTGTTATTATTATCCTTATTCTATTATTACTATCCCTATTACTCTTCTCTTTATCCTTATAACTATTATTATTATCCTTATAACTATTATTATTATCCTTATTACTATTATTATTATCGCTATGACTGTTATCATTATACTTATTCTATTATTACTATCCCTATTACTCTTGTCTCTACCCTTATAACTATTATTATTATGCTTGTTACTATTATTATTAGCACTGTAACTATTATTATTATCCTTATTTCTATTATTATTATCGCAATGACTGTTATTATTATACTTCTTCTATTATTACTATCCCTATTACTCTTGTCTTTAACCTCATATTTATTATTATTTCCCTTATTACTATTATTATTATCGCTATAACTGTTATTATTATCCTTATTACTAGTATTATTAGCACTATAACTATTACGTTTATCCTTATTACTATTATTATTCGCACTATAACTATTATTATTATCCTTATTACTATTATTATTATCGCTATAACTATTATTATTATCCTTATTACTAGTATTATTATCTCTATAACTATTATTGTTATCCTCATTACTATTATTATTATCGCTATGACTGTTATTATTATCCTTATTCTATTATTACTATCCCTATTACTCTTGTCTCTATCCTTATAACTATTATTATTATCCTCATTACTATTATTATTATCGCTATGACTGTTATTATTATCCTTATTCTATTATTACTATCCCTATTACTCTTGTCTTTATCCTTATAACTATTATTATTATCCTTATTACTATTATTATTATCGCTATAACTATTATTATCATCCTTATTACTATTATTATTATCGCAATGACTGTTATTATTATCCTTATTCTATTATTACTATCCCTATTACTCTTCTCTTTATCCTTATAACAATTATTATTATCCTTATTACTATTATTATTATCGCTATAACTATTATTATTATCCTTACTACTATTATTATTATCGCTATGACTGTTATTATTATCCTTATTCTATTATTACTATCCCTATTACTCTTCTCTTTATCCTTATAACTATTATTATTATCCTCATTACTATTATTATTATCGCTATGACTGTTATCATTATACTTATTCTATTATTACTATCCCTATTTCTCTTGTCTTTATCCTGATATTTATTATTATTTCCCTTATTACTATTATTATTATCGCTATAACTGTTATTATCATCCTTATTACTAGTATTATTAGCACTACAACTATTACGTTTATCCTTATTACTATTATTATTCGCACTATAACTATTATTATTATCCTTATTACTATTATTATTATCGCTATGACTGTTATTATTATCCTTATTCTATTATTACTATCCCTATTACTCTTGTCTTTATCCTTATAACTATTATTATTATCCTTATTACTATTATTATTATCGCTATAACTATTATTATCATCCTTATTACTATTATTATTATCGCAATGACTGTTATTATTATCCTTATTCTATTATTACTATCCCTATTACTCTTCTCTTTATCCTTATAACAATTATTATTATCCTTATTACTATTATTATTATCGCTATAACTATTATTATTATCCTTACTACTATTATTATTATCGCTATGACTGTTATTATTATCCTTATTCTATTATTACTATCCCTATTACTCTTCTCTTTATCCTTATAACTATTATTATTATCCTCATTACTATTATTATTATCGCTATGACTGTTATCATTATACTTATTCTATTATTACTATCCCTATTACTCTTGTCTTTATCCTTATAACTATTATTATTATCCTTATTACTATTATTATTATCGCTATAACTATTATTATCATCCTTATTACTATTATTATTATCGCAATGACTGTTATTATTATCCTTATTCTATTATTACTATCCCTATTACTCTTCTCTTTATCCTTATAACAATTATTATTATCCTTATAACTATTATTATTACCCTTATTACTATTATTATTATCGCTATAACTATTATTATTATCCTTACTACTATTATTATTATCGCTATGACTGTTATTATTATCCTTATTCTATTATTACTATCCCTATTACTCTTCTCTTTATCCTTATAACTATTATTATTATCCTTATAACTATTATTATTATCCTTATTACTATTATTATTATCGCTATGACTGTTATCATTATACTTATTCTATTATTTCTATCCTTATTACTCTTGTCTCTACCCTTATAACTATTATTATTATGCTTGTTACTATTATTATTAGCACTGTAACTATTATTATTATCCTTATTTCCATTATTATTATCGCAATGACTGTTATTATTATGCTTATTCTACTATTACTATCCCTATTACTCTTGTCTCCATTCTTATAACTATTATTATTATGCTTATTACTATTATTATTATCGCTATTACTAGTATTATTATCTCTATAATTATTATTGTTATCCTCATTACTATTATTATTATCGCTATGACTGTTATTATTATCCTTATTCTATTATTACTATCCCTATTACTCTTGTCTCTATCCTTATAAGTATTATTATTATCCTTATTACTAGTATTATTATCTCTATAACTATTATTGTTATCCTCATTACTATTATTATTATCGCTATGACTGTTATTATTATCCTTATTCTATTATTACTATCCCTATTACTCTTATCTCTATCCTTATAACTATTATTATTAGCACTATAACTATTATTATTATCCTTATTTCTATTATTATTATCGCAATGACTGTTATTATTATACTTCTTCTATTATTACTATCCCTATTACTCTTGTCTTTATCCTGATATTTATTATTATTTCCCTTATTACTATTATTATTATCGCAATAACTGTTATTATTTTACTTATTCTATTATTACTGTCCCTATTACTCTTGCCTTTATCCTTATAACTATTATTATTATCCTTATAACTATTATTATTACCCTTATTACTATTATTATTATCGCTATAACTATTATTATTATCCTTACTACTATTATTATTATCGCTATGACTGTTATTATTATCCTTATTCTATTATTACTATCCCTATTACTCTTCTCTTTATCCTTATAACTATTATTATTATCCTTATTACTAGTATTATTATTTCTATAACTATTATTGTTATCCTCATTACTATTATTATTATCGCTATAACTGTTATTATTATCCTTATTCTATTATTACTATCCCTATTACTCTTGTCTCTATCCTTATAACTATTATTATTATCCTTATTACTATTATTATTATCGCTATAACTATTATTATTATCCTTACTACTATTACTATTATCGCTATGACTGTTATTATTATCCTTATTCTATTATTACTATCCCTATTACTCTTGTCTTTATCCTTATAACTATTATTATTATCCTTATAACTATTATTATTACCCTTATTACTATTATTATTATCGCTATAACTATTATTATTATCCTTACTACTATTATTATTATCGCTATGACTGTTATTATTATCCTTATTCTATTATTACTATCCCTATTACTCTTCTCTTTATCCTTATAACTATTATTATTATCCTTATAACTATTATTATTATCCTTATTACTATTATTATTATCGCTATGACTGTTATCATTATACTTATTCTATTATTACTATCCCTATTACTCTTGTCTCTACCCTTATATCTATTATTATTATGCTTGTTACTATTATTATTAGCACTGTAACTATTATTATTATCCTTATTTCTATTATTATTATCGCAATGACTGTTATTATTATACTTCTTCTATTATTACTATCCCTATTACTCTTGTCTTTAACCTCATATTTATTATTATTTCCCTTATTACTATTATTATTATCGCTATAACTGTTATTATTATCCTTATTACTAGTATTATTAGCACTATAACTATTACGTTTATCCTTATTACTATTATTATTCGCACTATAACTATTATTATTATCCTTATTACTATTATTATTATCGCTATAACTATTATTATTATCCTTATTACTAGTATTATTATCTCTATAACTATTATTGTTATCCTCATTACTATTATTATTATCGCTATGACTGTTATTATTATCCTTATTCTATTATTACTATCCCTATTACTCTTGTCTCTATCCTTATAACTATTATTATTATCCTCATTACTATTATTATTATCGCTATGACTGTTATTATTATCCTTATTCTATTATTACTATCCCTATTACTCTTGTCTTTATCCTTATAACTATTATTATTATCCTTATTACTATTATTATTATCGCTATAACTATTATTATCATCCTTATTACTATTATTATTATCGCAATGACTGTTATTATTATCCTTATTCTATTATTACTATCCCTATTACTCTTCTCTTTATCCTTATAACAATTATTATTATCCTTATTACTATTATTATTATCGCTATAACTATTATTATTATCCTTACTACTATTATTATTATCGCTATGACTGTTATTATTATCCTTATTCTATTATTACTATCCCTATTACTCTTCTCTTTATCCTTATAACTATTATTATTATCCTCATTACTATTATTATTATCGCTATGACTGTTATCATTATACTTATTCTATTATTACTATCCCTATTTCTCTTGTCTTTATCCTGATATTTATTATTATTTCCCTTATTACTATTATTATTATCGCTATAACTGTTATTATCATCCTTATTACTAGTATTATTAGCACTACAACTATTACGTTTATCCTTATTACTATTATTATTCGCACTATAACTATTATTATTATCCTTATTACTATTATTATTATCGCTATGACTGTTATTATTATCCTTATTCTATTATTACTATCCCTATTACTCTTGTCTTTATCCTTATAACTATTATTATTATCCTTATTACTATTATTATTATCGCTATAACTATTATTATCATCCTTATTACTATTATTATTATCGCAATGACTGTTATTATTATCCTTATTCTATTATTACTATCCCTATTACTCTTCTCTTTATCCTTATAACAATTATTATTATCCTTATTACTATTATTATTATCGCTATAACTATTATTATTATCCTTACTACTATTATTATTATCGCTATGACTGTTATTATTATCCTTATTCTATTATTACTATCCCTATTACTCTTCTCTTTATCCTTATAACTATTATTATTATCCTCATTACTATTATTATTATCGCTATGACTGTTATCATTATACTTATTCTATTATTACTATCCCTATTACTCTTGTCTTTATCCTGATATTTATTATTATTTCCCTTATTACTATTATTATTATCGCTATAACTGTTATTATCATCCTTATTACTAGTATTATTAGCACTACAACTATTACGTTTATCCTTATTACTATTATTATTCGCACTATAACTATTATTATTATCCTTATTACTATTATTATTATCGCTATACTATTATTATTATCCTTATTACTATTATTATTATCGCTATGACTGTTATTATTATACTTATTCTATTATTACTATCCCTATTACTCTTGTCTCTATCCTTATAACTATTATTATTATCCTCATTACTATTATTATTATCGCTATGACTGTTATTATTATCCTTATTCTATTATTACAATCCCTATTACTCTTGTCTTTATCCTTATAACTATTATTATTATCCTTATTACTATTATTATTATCGCTATAACTATTATTATTATCCTTACTACTATTATTATTATCGCTATGACTGTTATTATTATCCATATTCTATTATTACTATCCCTATTACTCTTCTCTTTATCCTTATAACTATTATTATTATCCTCATTACTATTATTATTATCGCTATGACTGTTATTATTATCCTTATTCTATTATTACAATCCCTATTACTCTTGTCTTTATCCATATAACTATTATTATTATCCTTATTACTATTATTATTATCGCTATAACTATTATTATTATCCTTACTACTATTATTATTATCGCTATGACTGTTATTATTATCCTTATTCTATTATTACTATCCCTACTACTCTTGTCTCTATCCTTATAACTATTATTATTATGCTTATTACTATTATTATTCGCACTGTAACTATTATTATTATCCTTATTACTATTATTATTATCGCTATAACTATTATTATCATCCTTATTACTATTATTATTATCGCAATGACTGTTATTATTATCCTTATTCTATTATTACTATCCCTATTACTCTTCTCTTTATCCTTATAACAATTATTATTATCCTTATTACTATTATTATTATCGCTATAACTATTATTATTATCCTTACTACTATTATTATTATCGCTATGACTGTTATTATTATCCTTATTCTATTATTACTATCCCTATTACTCTTCTCTTTATCCTTATAACTATTATTATTATCCTCATTACTATTATTATTATCGCTATGACTGTTATCATTATACTTATTCTATTATTACTATCCCTATTTCTCTTGTCTTTATCCTGATATTTATTATTATTTCCCTTATTACTATTATTATTATCGCTATAACTGTTATTATCATCCTTATTACTAGTATTATTAGCACTACAACTATTACGTTTATCCTTATTACTATTATTATTCGCACTATAACTATTATTATTATCCTTATTACTATTATTATTATCGCTATGACTGTTATTATTATCCTTATTCTATTATTACTATCCCTATTACTCTTGTCTTTATCCTTATAACTATTATTATTATCCTTATTACTATTATTATTATCGCTATAACTATTATTATCATCCTTATTACTATTATTATTATCGCAATGACTGTTATTATTATCCTTATTCTATTATTACTATCCCTATTACTCTTCTCTTTATCCTTATAACAATTATTATTATCCTTATTACTATTATTATTATCGCTATAACTATTATTATTATCCTTACTACTATTATTATTATCGCTATGACTGTTATTATTATCCTTATTCTATTATTACTATCCCTATTACTCTTCTCTTTATCCTTATAACTATTATTATTATCCTCATTACTATTATTATTATCGCTATGACTGTTATCATTATACTTATTCTATTATTACTATCCCTATTACTCTTGTCTTTATCCTGATATTTATTATTATTTCCCTTATTACTATTATTATTATCGCTATAACTGTTATTATCATCCTTATTACTAGTATTATTAGCACTACAACTATTACGTTTATCCTTATTACTATTATTATTCGCACTATAACTATTATTATTATCCTTATTACTATTATTATTATCGCTATACTATTATTATTATCCTTATTACTATTATTATTATCGCTATGACTGTTATTATTATACTTATTCTATTATTACTATCCCTATTACTCTTGTCTCTATCCTTATAACTATTATTATTATCCTCATTACTATTATTATTATCGCTATGACTGTTATTATTATCCTTATTCTATTATTACAATCCCTATTACTCTTGTCTTTATCCTTATAACTATTATTATTATCCTTATTACTATTATTATTATCGCTATAACTATTATTATTATCCTTACTACTATTATTATTATCGCTATGACTGTTATTATTATCCTTATTCTATTATTACAATCCCTATTACTCTTGTCTTTATCCTTATAACTATTATTATTATCCTTATTACTATTATTATTATCGCTATAACTATTATTATTATCCTTACTACTATTATTATTATCGCTATGACTGTTATTATTATCCTTATTCTATTATTACTATCCCTATTACTCTTCTCTTTATCCTTATAACTATTATTATTATCCTCATTACTATTATTATTATCGCTATGACTGTTATCATTATACTTATTCTATTATTACTATCCCTATTACTCTTGTCTTTATCCTTATAACTATTATTATTATCCTTATTACTATTATTATTATCGCTATAACTATTATTATCATCCTTATTACTATTATTATTATCGCAATGACTGTTATTATTATCCTTATTCTATTATTACTATCCCTATTACTCTTCTCTTTATCCTTATAACAATTATTATTATCCTTATAACTATTATTATTACCCTTATTACTATTATTATTATCGCTATAACTATTATTATTATCCTTACTACTATTATTATTATCGCTATGACTGTTATTATTATCCTTATTCTATTATTACTATCCCTATTACTCTTCTCTTTATCCTTATAACTATTATTATTATCCTTATAACTATTATTATTATCCTTATTACTATTATTATTATCGCTATGACTGTTATCATTATACTTATTCTATTATTTCTATCCTTATTACTCTTGTCTCTACCCTTATAACTATTATTATTATGCTTGTTACTATTATTATTAGCACTGTAACTATTATTATTATCCTTATTTCCATTATTATTATCGCAATGACTGTTATTATTATGCTTATTCTACTATTACTATCCCTATTACTCTTGTCTCTATTCTTATAACTATTATTATTATGCTTATTACTATTATTATTATCGCTATTACTAGTATTATTATCTCTATAATTATTATTGTTATCCTCATTACTATTATTATTATCGCTATGACTGTTATTATTATCCTTATTCTATTATTACTATCCCTATTACTCTTGTCTCTATCCTTATAAGTATTATTATTATCCTTATTACTAGTATTATTATCTCTATAACTATTATTGTTATCCTCATTACTATTATTATTATCGCTATGACTGTTATTATTATCCTTATTCTATTATTACTATCCCTATTACTCTTATCTCTATCCTTATAACTATTATTATTAGCACTATAACTATTATTATTATCCTTATTTCTATTATTATTATCGCAATGACTGTTATTATTATACTTCTTCTATTATTACTATCCCTATTACTCTTGTCTTTATCCTGATATTTATTATTATTTCCCTTATTACTATTATTATTATCGCAATAACTGTTATTATTTTACTTATTCTATTATTACTGTCCCTATTACTCTTGCCTTTATCCTTATAACTATTATTATTATCCTTATAACTATTATTATTACCCTTATTACTATTATTATTATCGCTATAACTATTATTATTATCCTTACTACTATTATTATTATCGCTATGACTGTTATTATTATCCTTATTCTATTATTACTATCCCTATTACTCTTCTCTTTATCCTTATAACTATTATTATTATCCTTATTACTAGTATTATTATTTCTATAACTATTATTGTTATCCTCATTACTATTATTATTATCGCTATAACTGTTATTATTATCCTTATTCTATTATTACTATCCCTATTACTCTTGTCTCTATCCTTATAACTATTATTATTATCCTTATTACTATTATTATTATCGCTATAACTATTATTATTATCCTTACTACTATTACTATTATCGCTATGACTGTTATTATTATCCTTATTCTATTATTACTATCCCTATTACTCTTGTCTTTATCCTTATAACTATTATTATTATCCTTATAACTATTATTATTACCCTTATTACTATTATTATTATCGCTATAACTATTATTATTATCCTTACTACTATTATTATTATCGCTATGACTGTTATTATTATCCTTATTCTATTATTACTATCCCTATTACTCTTCTCTTTATCCTTATAACTATTATTATTATCCTTATAACTATTATTATTATCCTTATTACTATTATTATTATCGCTATGACTGTTATCATTATACTTATTCTATTATTACTATCCCTATTACTCTTGTCTCTACCCTTATATCTATTATTATTATGCTTGTTACTATTATTATTAGCACTGTAACTATTATTATTATCCTTATTTCTATTATTATTATCGCAATGACTGTTATTATTATACTTCTTCTATTATTACTATCCCTATTACTCTTGTCTTTAACCTCATATTTATTATTATTTCCCTTATTACTATTATTATTATCGCTATAACTGTTATTATTATCCTTATTACTAGTATTATTAGCACTATAACTATTACGTTTATCCTTATTACTATTATTATTCGCACTATAACTATTATTATTATCCTTATTACTATTATTATTATCGCTATAACTATTATTATTATCCTTATTACTAGTATTATTATCTCTATAACTATTATTGTTATCCTCATTACTATTATTATTATCGCTATGACTGTTATTATTATCCTTATTCTATTATTACTATCCCTATTACTCTTGTCTCTATCCTTATAACTATTATTATTATCCTCATTACTATTATTATTATCGCTATGACTGTTATTATTATCCTTATTCTATTATTACTATCCCTATTACTCTTGTCTTTATCCTTATAACTATTATTATTATCCTTATTACTATTATTATTATCGCTATAACTATTATTATCATCCTTATTACTATTATTATTATCGCAATGACTGTTATTATTATCCTTATTCTATTATTACTATCCCTATTACTCTTCTCTTTATCCTTATAACAATTATTATTATCCTTATTACTATTATTATTATCGCTATAACTATTATTATTATCCTTACTACTATTATTATTATCGCTATGACTGTTATTATTATCCTTATTCTATTATTACTATCCCTATTACTCTTCTCTTTATCCTTATAACTATTATTATTATCCTCATTACTATTATTATTATCGCTATGACTGTTATCATTATACTTATTCTATTATTACTATCCCTATTTCTCTTGTCTTTATCCTGATATTTATTATTAATTCCCTTATTACTATTATTATTATCGCTATAACTGTTATTATCATCCTTATTACTAGTATTATTAGCACTACAACTATTACGTTTATCCTTATTACTATTATTATTCGCACTATAACTATTATTATTATCCTTATTACTATTATTATTATCGCTATGACTGTTATTATTATCCTTATTCTATTATTACTATCCCTATTACTCTTGTCTTTATCCTTATAACTATTATTATTATCCTTATTACTATTATTATTATCGCTATAACTATTATTATCATCCTTATTACTATTATTATTATCGCAATGACTGTTATTATTATCCTTATTCTATTATTACTATCCCTATTACTCTTCTCTTTATCCTTATAACAATTATTATTATCCTTATTACTATTATTATTATCGCTATAACTATTATTATTATCCTTACTACTATTATTATTATCGCTATGACTGTTATTATTATCCTTATTCTATTATTACTATCCCTATTACTCTTCTCTTTATCCTTATAACTATTATTATTATCCTCATTACTATTATTATTATCGCTATGACTGTTATCATTATACTTATTCTATTATTACTATCCCTATTACTCTTGTCTTTATCCTGATATTTATTATTATTTCCCTTATTACTATTATTATTATCGCTATAACTGTTATTATCATCCTTATTACTAGTATTATTAGCACTACAACTATTACGTTTATCCTTATTACTATTATTATTCGCACTATAACTATTATTATTATCCTTATTACTATTATTATTATCGCTATACTATTATTATTATCCTTATTACTATTATTATTATCGCTATGACTGTTATTATTATACTTATTCTATTATTACTATCCCTATTACTCTTGTCTCTATCCTTATAACTATTATTATTATCCTCATTACTATTATTATTATCGCTATGACTGTTATTATTATCCTTATTCTATTATTACAATCCCTATTACTCTTGTCTTTATCCTTATAACTATTATTATTATCCTTATTACTATTATTATTATCGCTATAACTATTATTATTATCCTTACTACTATTATTATTATCGCTATGACTGTTATTATTATCCATATTCTATTATTACTATCCCTATTACTCTTCTCTTTATCCTTATAACTATTATTATTATCCTCATTACTATTATTATTATCGCTATGACTGTTATTATTATCCTTATTCTATTATTACAATCCCTATTACTCTTGTCTTTATCCATATAACTATTATTATTATCCTTATTACTATTATTATTATCGCTATAACTATTATTATTATCCTTACTACTATTATTATTATCGCTATGACTGTTATTATTATCCTTATTCTATTATTACTATCCCTACTACTCTTGTCTCTATCCTTATAACTATTATTATTATGCTTATTACTATTATTATTCGCACTGTAACTATTATTATTATCCTTATTACTATTATTATTATCGCTATAACTATTATTATCATCCTTATTACTATTATTATTATCGCAATGACTGTTATTATTATCCTTATTCTATTATTACTATCCCTATTACTCTTCTCTTTATCCTTATAACAATTATTATTATCCTTATTACTATTATTATTATCGCTATAACTATTATTATTATCCTTACTACTATTATTATTATCGCTATGACTGTTATTATTATCCTTATTCTATTATTACTATCCCTATTACTCTTCTCTTTATCCTTATAACTATTATTATTATCCTCATTACTATTATTATTATCGCTATGACTGTTATCATTATACTTATTCTATTATTACTATCCCTATTTCTCTTGTCTTTATCCTGATATTTATTATTATTTCCCTTATTACTATTATTATTATCGCTATAACTGTTATTATCATCCTTATTACTAGTATTATTAGCACTACAACTATTACGTTTATCCTTATTACTATTATTATTCGCACTATAACTATTATTATTATCCTTATTACTATTATTATTATCGCTATGACTGTTATTATTATCCTTATTCTATTATTACTATCCCTATTACTCTTGTCTTTATCCTTATAACTATTATTATTATCCTTATTACTATTATTATTATCGCTATAACTATTATTATCATCCTTATTACTATTATTATTATCGCAATGACTGTTATTATTATCCTTATTCTATTATTACTATCCCTATTACTCTTCTCTTTATCCTTATAACAATTATTATTATCCTTATTACTATTATTATTATCGCTATAACTATTATTATTATCCTTACTACTATTATTATTATCGCTATGACTGTTATTATTATCCTTATTCTATTATTACTATCCCTATTACTCTTCTCTTTATCCTTATAACTATTATTATTATCCTCATTACTATTATTATTATCGCTATGACTGTTATCATTATACTTATTCTATTATTACTATCCCTATTACTCTTGTCTTTATCCTGATATTTATTATTATTTCCCTTATTACTATTATTATTATCGCTATAACTGTTATTATCATCCTTATTACTAGTATTATTAGCACTACAACTATTACGTTTATCCTTATTACTATTATTATTCGCACTATAACTATTATTATTATCCTTATTACTATTATTATTATCGCTATACTATTATTATTATCCTTATTACTATTATTATTATCGCTATGACTGTTATTATTATACTTATTCTATTATTACTATCCCTATTACTCTTGTCTCTATCCTTATAACTATTATTATTATCCTCATTACTATTATTATTATCGCTATGACTGTTATTATTATCCTTATTCTATTATTACAATCCCTATTACTCTTGTCTTTATCCTTATAACTATTATTATTATCCTTATTACTATTATTATTATCGCTATAACTATTATTATTATCCTTACTACTATTATTATTATCGCTATGACTGTTATTATTATGCTTATTCTACTATTACTATCCCTATTACTCTTGTCTCTATTCTTATAACTATTATTATTATGCTTATTACTATTATTATTATCGCTATAACTATTATTATTATCCTTACTACTATTATTATTATCGCTATGACTGTTATTATTATCCTTATTCTATTATTACAATCCCTATTACTCTTGTCTTTATCCTTATAACTATTATTATTATCCTTATTACTATTATTATTATCGCTATAACTATTATTATTATCCTTACTACTATTATTATTATCGCTATGACTGTTATTATTATGCTTATTCTACTATTACTATCCCTATTACTCTTGTCTCTATTCTTATAACTATTATTATTATGCTTATTACTATTATTATTATCGCTATAACTATTATTATTATCCTTACTACTATTATTATTATCGCTATGACTGTTATTATTATCCATATTCTATTATTACTATCCCTATTACTCTTCTCTTTATCCTTATAACTATTATTATTATCCTCATTACTATTATTATTATCGCTATGACTGTTATTATTATCCTTATTCTATTATTACAATCCCTATTACTCTTGTCTTTATCCATATAACTATTATTATTATCCTTATTACTATTATTATTATCGCTATAACTATTATTATTATCCTTACTACTATTATTATTATCGCTATGACTGTTATTATTATCCTTATTCTATTATTACTATCCCTACTACTCTTGTCTCTATCCTTATAACTATTATTATTATGCTTATTACTATTATTATTCGCACTGTAACTATTATTATTATCCTTATTACTATTATTATTATCGCTATAACCATTATTATTATCCTTATTGCTATTATTACTAGCACTATAACTATTATTATTATCCTTATTACTATTAGTATTATCGCTATGACTGTTATTATTATGCTTATTCTACTATTACTATCCCTATTACTCTTGTCTCTATTCTTATAACTATTATTATTATGCTTATTACTATTATTATTATCGCTATGACTGTTATTATTATCCATATTCTATTATTACTATCCCTATTACTCTTCTCTTTATCCTTATAACTATTATTATTATCCTCATTACTATTATTATTATCGCTATGACTGTTATTATTATCCTTATTCTATTATTACAATCCCTATTACTCTTGTCTTTATCCATATAACTATTATTATTATCCTTATTACTATTATTATTATCGCTATAACTATTATTATTATCCTTACTACTATTATTATTATCGCTATGACTGTTATTATTATCCTTATTCTATTATTACTATCCCTACTACTCTTGTCTCTATCCTTATAACTATTATTATTATGCTTATTACTATTATTATTCGCACTGTAACTATTATTATTATCCTTATTACTATTATTATTATCGCTATAACTATTATTATCATCCTTATTACTATTATTATTATCGCAATGACTGTTATTATTATCCTTATTCTATTATTACTATCCCTATTACTCTTCTCTTTATCCTTATAACAATTATTATTATCCTTATTACTATTATTATTATCGCTATAACTATTATTATTATCCTTACTACTATTATTATTATCGCTATGACTGTTATTATTATCCTTATTCTATTATTACTATCCCTATTACTCTTCTCTTTATCCTTATAACTATTATTATTATCCTCATTACTATTATTATTATCGCTATGACTGTTATCATTATACTTATTCTATTATTACTATCCCTATTTCTCTTGTCTTTATCCTGATATTTATTATTATTTCCCTTATTACTATTATTATTATCGCTATAACTGTTATTATCATCCTTATTACTAGTATTATTAGCACTACAACTATTACGTTTATCCTTATTACTATTATTATTCGCACTATAACTATTATTATTATCCTTATTACTATTATTATTATCGCTATGACTGTTATTATTATCCTTATTCTATTATTACTATCCCTATTACTCTTGTCTTTATCCTTATAACTATTATTATTATCCTCATTACTATTATTATTATCGCTATGACTGTTATCATTATACTTATTCTATTATTACTATCCCTATTACTCTTGTCTTTATCCTGATATTTATTATTATTTCCCTTATTACTATTATTATTATCGCTATAACTGTTATTATCATCCTTATTACTAGTATTATTAGCACTACAACTATTACGTTTATCCTTATTACTATTATTATTCGCACTATAACTATTATTATTATCCTTATTACTATTATTATTATCGCTATACTATTATTATTATCCTTATTACTATTATTATTATCGCTATGACTGTTATTATTATACTTATTCTATTATTACTATCCCTATTACTCTTGTCTCTATCCTTATAACTATTATTATTATCCTCATTACTATTATTATTATCGCTATGACTGTTATTATTATCCTTATTCTATTATTACAATCCCTATTACTCTTGTCTTTATCCTTATAACTATTATTATTATCCTTATTACTATTATTATTATCGCTATAACTATTATTATTATCCTTACTACTATTATTATTATCGCTATGACTGTTATTATTATGCTTATTCTACTATTACTATCCCTATTACTCTTGTCTCTATTCTTATAACTATTATTATTATGCTTATTACTATTATTATTATCGCTATAACTATTATTATTATCCTTACTACTATTATTATTATCGCTATGACTGTTATTATTATCCTTATTCTATTATTACAATCCCTATTACTCTTGTCTTTATCCTTATAACTATTATTATTATCCTTATTACTATTATTATTATCGCTATAACTATTATTATTATCCTTACTACTATTATTATTATCGCTATGACAGTTATTATTATGCTTATTCTACTATTACTATCCCTATTACTCTTGTCTCTATTCTTATAACTATTATTATTATGCTTATTACTATTATTATTATCGCTATAACTATTATTATTATCCTTACTACTATTATTATTATCGCTATGACTGTTATTATTATCCATATTCTATTATTACTATCCCTATTACTCTTCTCTTTATCCTTATAACTATTATTATTATCCTCATTACTATTATTATTATCGCTATGACTGTTATTATTATCCTTATTCTATTATTACAATCCCTATTACTCTTGTCTTTATCCATATAACTATTATTATTATCCTTATTACTATTATTATTATCGCTATAACTATTATTATTATCCTTACTACTATTATTATTATCGCTATGACTGTTATTATTATCCTTATTCTATTATTACAATCCCTATTACTCTTGTCTTTATCCATATAACTATTATTATTATCCTTATTACTATTATTATTATCGCTATAACTATTATTATTATCCTTACTACTATTATTATTATCGCTATGACTGTTATTATTATCCTTATTCTATTATTACTATCCCTACTACTCTTGTCTCTATCCTTATAACTATTATTATTATGCTTATTACTATTATTATTCGCACTGTAACTATTATTATTATCCTTATTACTATTATTATTATCGCTATAACTATTATTATCATCCTTATTACTATTATTATTATCGCAATGACTGTTATTATTATCCTTATTCTATTATTACTATCCCTATTACTCTTCTCTTTATCCTTATAACAATTATTATTATCCTTATTACTATTATTATTATCGCTATAACTATTATTATTATCCTTACTACTATTATTATTATCGCTATGACTGTTATTATTATCCTTATTCTATTATTACTATCCCTATTACTCTTCTCTTTATCCTTATAACTATTATTATTATCCTCATTACTATTATTATTATCGCTATGACTGTTATCATTATACTTATTCTATTATTACTATCCCTATTTCTCTTGTCTTTATCCTGATATTTATTATTATTTCCCTTATTACTATTATTATTATCGCTATAACTGTTATTATCATCCTTATTACTAGTATTATTAGCACTACAACTATTACGTTTATCCTTATTACTATTATTATTCGCACTATAACTATTATTATTATCCTTATTACTATTATTATTATCGCTATGACTGTTATTATTATCCTTATTCTATTATTACTATCCCTATTACTCTTGTCTTTATCCTTATAACTATTATTATTATCCTCATTACTATTATTATTATCGCTATGACTGTTATCATTATACTTATTCTATTATTACTATCCCTATTACTCTTGTCTTTATCCTGATATTTATTATTATTTCCCTTATTACTATTATTATTATCGCTATAACTGTTATTATCATCCTTATTACTAGTATTATTAGCACTACAACTATTACGTTTATCCTTATTACTATTATTATTCGCACTATAACTATTATTATTATCCTTATTACTATTATTATTATCGCTATACTATTATTATTATCCTTATTACTATTATTATTATCGCTATGACTGTTATTATTATACTTATTCTATTATTACTATCCCTATTACTCTTGTCTCTATCCTTATAACTATTATTATTATCCTCATTACTATTATTATTATCGCTATGACTGTTATTATTATCCTTATTCTATTATTACAATCCCTATTACTCTTGTCTTTATCCTTATAACTATTATTATTATCCTTATTACTATTATTATTATCGCTATAACTATTATTATTATCCTTACTACTATTATTATTATCGCTATGACTGTTATTATTATGCTTATTCTACTATTACTATCCCTATTACTCTTGTCTCTATTCTTATAACTATTATTATTATGCTTATTACTATTATTATTATCGCTATAACTATTATTATTATCCTTACTACTATTATTATTATCGCTATGACTGTTATTATTATCCTTATTCTATTATTACAATCCCTATTACTCTTGTCTTTATCCTTATAACTATTATTATTATCCTTATTACTATTATTATTATCGCTATAACTATTATTATTATCCTTACTACTATTATTATTATCGCTATGACAGTTATTATTATGCTTATTCTACTATTACTATCCCTATTACTCTTGTCTCTATTCTTATAACTATTATTATTATGCTTATTACTATTATTATTATCGCTATAACTATTATTATTATCCTTACTACTATTATTATTATCGCTATGACTGTTATTATTATCCATATTCTATTATTACTATCCCTATTACTCTTCTCTTTATCCTTATAACTATTATTATTATCCTCATTACTATTATTATTATCGCTATGACTGTTATTATTATCCTTATTCTATTATTACAATCCCTATTACTCTTGTCTTTATCCATATAACTATTATTATTATCCTTATTACTATTATTATTATCGCTATAACTATTATTATTATCCTTACTACTATTATTATTATCGCTATGACTGTTATTATTATCCTTATTCTATTATTACTATCCCTACTACTCTTGTCTCTATCCTTATAACTATTATTATTATGCTTATTACTATTATTATTCGCACTGTAACTATTATTATTATCCTTATTACTATTATTATTATCGCTATAACTATTATTATCATCCTTATTACTATTATTATTATCGCAATGACTGTTATTATTATCCTTATTCTATTATTACTATCCCTATTACTCTTCTCTTTATCCTTATAACAATTATTATTATCCTTATTACTATTATTATTATCCTTATTCTATTATTACTATCCCTATTACTCTTCTCTTTATCCTTATAACTATTATTATTATCCTCATTACTATTATTATTATCGCTATGACTGTTATCATTATACTTATTCTATTATTACTATCCCTATTTCTCTTGTCTTTATCCTGATATTTATTATTATTTCCCTTATTACTATTATTATTATCGCTATAACTGTTATTATCATCCTTATTACTAGTATTATTAGCACTACAACTATTACGTTTATCCTTATTACTATTATTATTCGCACTATAACTATTATTATTATCCTTATTACTATTATTATTATCGCTATGACTGTTATTATTATCCTTATTCTATTATTACTATCCCTATTACTCTTGTCTTTATCCTTATAACTATTATTATTATCCTTATTACTATTATTATTATCGCTATAACTATTATTATCATCCTTATTACTATTATTATTATCGCAATGACTGTTATTATTATCCTTATTCTATTATTACTATCCCTATTACTCTTCTCTTTATCCTTATAACAATTATTATTATCCTTATTACTATTATTATTATCGCTATAACTATTATTATTATCCTTACTACTATTATTATTATCGCTATGACTGTTATTATTATCCTTATTCTATTATTACTATCCCTATTACTCTTCTCTTTATCCTTATAACTATTATTATTATCCTCATTACTATTATTATTATCGCTATGACTGTTATCATTATACTTATTCTATTATTACTATCCCTATTACTCTTGTCTTTATCCTGATATTTATTATTATTTCCCTTATTACTATTATTATTATCGCTATAACTGTTATTATCATCCTTATTACTAGTATTATTAGCACTACAACTATTACGTTTATCCTTATTACTATTATTATTCGCACTATAACTATTATTATTATCCTTATTACTATTATTATTATCGCTATACTATTATTATTATCCTTATTACTATTATTATTATCGCTATGACTGTTATTATTATACTTATTCTATTATTACTATCCCTATTACTCTTGTCTCTATCCTTATAACTATTATTATTATCCTCATTACTATTATTATTATCGCTATGACTGTTATTATTATCCTTATTCTATTATTACAATCCCTATTACTCTTGTCTTTATCCTTATAACTATTATTATTATCCTTATTACTATTATTATTATCGCTATAACTATTATTATTATCCTTACTACTATTATTATTATCGCTATGACTGTTATTATTATGCTTATTCTACTATTACTATCCCTATTACTCTTGTCTCTATTCTTATAACTATTATTATTATGCTTATTACTATTATTATTATCGCTATAACTATTATTATTATCCTTACTACTATTATTATTATCGCTATGACTGTTATTATTATCCTTATTCTATTATTACAATCCCTATTACTCTTGTCTTTATCCTTATAACTATTATTATTATCCTTATTACTATTATTATTATCGCTATAACTATTATTATTATCCTTACTACTATTATTATTATCGCTATGACTGTTATTATTATGCTTATTCTACTATTACTATCCCTATTACTCTTGTCTCTATTCTTATAACTATTATTATTATGCTTATTACTATTATTATTATCGCTATAACTATTATTATTATCCTTACTACTATTATTATTATCGCTATGACTGTTATTATTATCCATATTCTATTATTACTATCCCTATTACTCTTCTCTTTATCCTTATAACTATTATTATTATCCTCATTACTATTATTATTATCGCTATGACTGTTATTATTATCCTTATTCTATTATTACAATCCCTATTACTCTTGTCTTTATCCATATAACTATTATTATTATCCTTATTACTATTATTATTATCGCTATAACTATTATTATTATCCTTACTACTATTATTATTATCGCTATGACTGTTATTATTATCCTTATTCTATTATTACTATCCCTACTACTCTTGTCTCTATCCTTATAACTATTATTATTATGCTTATTACTATTATTATTCGCACTGTAACTATTATTATTATCCTTATTACTATTATTATTATCGCTATAACCATTATTATTATCCTTATTGCTATTATTACTAGCACTATAACTATTATTATTATCCTTATTACTATTAGTATTATCGCTATGACTGTTATTATTATGCTTATTCTACTATTACTATCCCTATTACTCTTGTCTCTATTCTTATAACTATTATTATTATGCTTATTACTATTATTATTATCGCTATAACTATTATTATTATCCTTACTACTATTATTATTATCGCTATGACTGTTATTATTATCCTTATTCTATTATTACTATCCCTATTACTCTTCTCTTTATCCTTATAACTATTATTATTATCCTTATAACTATTATTATTATCCTTATTACTAGTATTATTATCTCTATAATTATTATTGTTATCCTCATTACTATTATTATTATCGCTATGACTGTTATTATTATCCTTATTCTATTATTACTATCCCTATTACTCTTGTCTCTATCCTTATAAGTATTATTATTATCCTTATTACTAGTATTATTATCTCTATAACTATTATTGTTATCCTCATTACTATTATTATTATCGCTATGACTGTTATTATTATCCTTATTCTATTGTTACTATCCCTATTACTCTTGTCTCTATCCTTATAACTATTATTATTAGCACTATAACTATTATTATTATCCTTATTTCTATTATTATTATCGCAATGACTGTTATTATTATACTTCTTCTATTATTACTATCCCTATTACTCTTGTCTTTATCCTGATATTTATTATTATTTCCCTTATTACTATTATTATTATCGCAATAACTGTTATTATTATACTTATTCTATTATTACTGTCCCTATTACTCTTGCCTTTATCCTTATAACTATTATTATTATCCTTATAACTATTATTATTACCCTTATTACTATTATTATTATCGCTATAACTATTATTATTATCCTTACTACTATTATTATTATCGCTATGACTGTTATTATTATCCTTATTCTATTATTACTATCCCTATTACTCTTCTCTTTATCCTTATAACTATTATTATTATCCTTATTACTAGTATTATTAGCACTATAACTATTACGTTTATCCTTATTACTATTATTATTCGCACTATAACTATTATTATTATCCTTATTACTATTATTATTATCGCTATACTATTATTATTTTCCTTATTACTATTATTATTATCGCTATGACTGTTATTATTATACTTATTCTATTATTACTATCCCTATTACTCTTGTCTCTATCCTTATAACTATTATTATTATCCTCATTACTATTATTATTATCGCAATGACTGTTATTATTATCCCTATTCTATTATTACTATCCCTATTACTCTTCTCTTTATCCTTATAACAATTATTATTATCCTTATTACTATTATTATTATCGCTATAACTATTATTATTATCCTTATTACTATTATTACTAGCACTATAACTGTTATTATTATCCTTATTACTATTATTATTATCGCTATGACTGTTATTATTATGCTTATTCTACTATTACTATCCCTATTACTCTTGTCTCTATCCTTATAACTATTATTATTATGCTTATTACTATTATTATTAGCACTATAACTATTATTATTATCCTTATTTCTATTATTATTATCGCAATGACTGTTATTATTATACTTCTCCTATTATTACTATCCCTATTAGTCTTGTCTTTATCCTTATAAGTATTATTATTATCCTTATTACTATTATTATTATCGCTATAACTATTATTATCATCCTTGTTACTATTATTATTATCGCAATGACTGTTATTATTATCCTTATTCTATTATTACTATCCCTATTACTCTTCTCTTTATCCTTATAACAATTATTATTATCCTTATTACTATTATTATTATCGCTATAACTATTATTATTATCCTTACTACTATTATTATTATCGCTATGACTGTTATTATTATCCTTATTCTATTATTACTATCCCTATTACTCTTCTCTTTATCCTTATAACTATTATTATTATCCTCATTGCTATTATTATTATCGCTATGACTGTTATCATTATACTTATTCTATTATTACTATCCCTATTACTCTTGTCTTTATCCTGATAATTATTATTATTTCCCTTATTACAATTATTATTATCGCTATGACTGTTATTATTATCCTTATTCTATAATTACTATCCCTATTACTCTTGTCTCTATACTTATAACTATTATTATTATGCTTATTACTATTATTATTCGCACTATAACTATTATTATTATCCTTATTACTATTATTATTATCGCTATAACCATTATTATTATCCTTATTACTATTATTACTAGCACTATAACTATTATTATTATCCTTATTACTATTAGTATTATCGCTATGACTGTTATTATTATGCTTATTCTACTATTACTATCCCTATTACTCTTGTCTCTATTCTTATAACTATTATTATTATGCTTATTACTATTATTATTATCGCTATAACTATTATTATTATCGCTATGACTGTTATTATTATCCTTATTCTATTATTACTATCCCTATTACTCTTGTCTTTATCCTTATAACTATTATTATTTCCCTTATTACTATTACTATTATCATTATAACTGTTATTATTATCCTTATTACTATTATTATTATCGCTATAACTATTACTATTATCCTTATTTCTATTATTATTATCGCAATAACTGTTATTATTATACTTATTCTATTATTACTGTCCCTATTACTCTTGCCTTTATCCTTATACCTATTATTATTATCCTTATAACTATTATTATTACCCTTATTACTATTATTATTATCGCTATAACTATTATTATTATCCTTACTACTATTATTATTATCGCTATGACTGTTATTATTATCCTTATTCTATTATTACTATCCCTATTACTCTTCTCTTTATCCTTATAACTATTATTATTATCCTTATTACTAGTATTATTATCTCTATAACTATTATTGTTATCCTCATTACTATTATTATTATCGCTATAACTGTTATTATTATCCTTATTCTATTATTACTATCCCTATTACTCTTGTCTCTATCCTTATAACTATTATTATTATCCTTATTACTATTATTATTATCGCTATAACTATTATTATTATCCTTACTACTATTACTATTATCGCTATGACTGTTATTATTATCCTTATTCTATTATGACTATCCCTATTACTCTTGTCTTTATCCTTATAACTATTATTATTATCCTTATAACTATTATTATTACCCTTATTACTATTATTATTATCGCTATAACTATTATTATTATCCTTACTACTATTATTATTATCGCTATGACTGTTATTATTATCCTTATTCTATTATTACTATCCCTATTACTCTTCTCTTTATCCTTATAACTATTATTATTATCCTTATAACTATTATTATTATCCTTATTACTATTATTATTATCGCTATGACTGTTATCATTATACTTATTCTATTATTACTATCCCTATTACTCTTGTCTCTACCCTTATATCTATTATTATTATGCTTGTTACTATTATTATTAGCACTGTAACTATTATTATTATCCTTATTTCTATTATTATTATCGCAATGACTGTTATTATTATACTTCTTCTATTATTACTATCCCTATTACTCTTGTCTTTAACCTCATATTTATTATTATTTCCCTTATTACTATTATTATTATCGCTATAACTGTTATTATTATCCTTATTACTAGTATTATTAGCACTATAACTATTACGTTTATCCTTATTACTATTATTATTCGCACTATAACTATTATTATTATCCTTATTACTATTATTATTATCGCTATAACTATTATTATTATCCTTATTACTAGTATTATTATCTCTATAACTATTATTGTTATCCTCATTACTATTATTATTATCGCTATGACTGTTATTATTATCCTTATTCTATTATTACTATCCCTATTACTCTTGTCTCTATCCTTATAACTATTATTATTATCCTCATTACTATTATTATTATCGCTATGACTGTTATTATTATCCTTATTCTATTATTACTATCCCTATTACTCTTGTCTTTATCCTTATAACTATTATTATTATCCTTATTACTATTATTATTATCGCTATAACTATTATTATCATCCTTATTACTATTATTATTATCGCAATGACTGTTATTATTATCCTTATTCTATTATTACTATCCCTATTACTCTTCTCTTTATCCTTATAACAATTATTATTATCCTTATTACTATTATTATTATCGCTATAACTATTATTATTATCCTTACTACTATTATTATTATCGCTATGACTGTTATTATTATCCTTATTCTATTATTACTATCCCTATTACTCTTCTCTTTATCCTTATAACTATTATTATTATCCTCATTACTATTATTATTATCGCTATGACTGTTATCATTATACTTATTCTATTATTACTATCCCTATTTCTCTTGTCTTTATCCTGATATTTATTATTAATTCCCTTATTACTATTATTATTATCGCTATAACTGTTATTATCATCCTTATTACTAGTATTATTAGCACTACAACTATTACGTTTATCCTTATTACTATTATTATTCGCACTATAACTATTATTATTATCCTTATTACTATTATTATTATCGCTATGACTGTTATTATTATCCTTATTCTATTATTACTATCCCTATTACTCTTGTCTTTATCCTTATAACTATTATTATTATCCTTATTACTATTATTATTATCGCTATAACTATTATTATCATCCTTATTACTATTATTATTATCGCAATGACTGTTATTATTATCCTTATTCTATTATTACTATCCCTATTACTCTTCTCTTTATCCTTATAACAATTATTATTATCCTTATTACTATTATTATTATCGCTATAACTATTATTATTATCCTTACTACTATTATTATTATCGCTATGACTGTTATTATTATCCTTATTCTATTATTACTATCCCTATTACTCTTCTCTTTATCCTTATAACTATTATTATTATCCTCATTACTATTATTATTATCGCTATGACTGTTATCATTATACTTATTCTATTATTACTATCCCTATTACTCTTGTCTTTATCCTGATATTTATTATTATTTCCCTTATTACTATTATTATTATCGCTATAACTGTTATTATCATCCTTATTACTAGTATTATTAGCACTACAACTATTACGTTTATCCTTATTACTATTATTATTCGCACTATAACTATTATTATTATCCTTATTACTATTATTATTATCGCTATACTATTATTATTATCCTTATTACTATTATTATTATCGCTATGACTGTTATTATTATACTTATTCTATTATTACTATCCCTATTACTCTTGTCTCTATCCTTATAACTATTATTATTATCCTCATTACTATTATTATTATCGCTATGACTGTTATTATTATCCTTATTCTATTATTACAATCCCTATTACTCTTGTCTTTATCCTTATAACTATTATTATTATCCTTATTACTATTATTATTATCGCTATAACTATTATTATTATCCTTACTACTATTATTATTATCGCTATGACTGTTATTATTATCCATATTCTATTATTACTATCCCTATTACTCTTCTCTTTATCCTTATAACTATTATTATTATCCTCATTACTATTATTATTATCGCTATGACTGTTATTATTATCCTTATTCTATTATTACAATCCCTATTACTCTTGTCTTTATCCATATAACTATTATTATTATCCTTATTACTATTATTATTATCGCTATAACTATTATTATTATCCTTACTACTATTATTATTATCGCTATGACTGTTATTATTATCCTTATTCTATTATTACTATCCCTACTACTCTTGTCTCTATCCTTATAACTATTATTATTATGCTTATTACTATTATTATTCGCACTGTAACTATTATTATTATCCTTATTACTATTATTATTATCGCTATAACTATTATTATCATCCTTATTACTATTATTATTATCGCAATGACTGTTATTATTATCCTTATTCTATTATTACTATCCCTATTACTCTTCTCTTTATCCTTATAACAATTATTATTATCCTTATTACTATTATTATTATCGCTATAACTATTATTATTATCCTTACTACTATTATTATTATCGCTATGACTGTTATTATTATCCTTATTCTATTATTACTATCCCTATTACTCTTCTCTTTATCCTTATAACTATTATTATTATCCTCATTACTATTATTATTATCGCTATGACTGTTATCATTATACTTATTCTATTATTACTATCCCTATTTCTCTTGTCTTTATCCTGATATTTATTATTATTTCCCTTATTACTATTATTATTATCGCTATAACTGTTATTATCATCCTTATTACTAGTATTATTAGCACTACAACTATTACGTTTATCCTTATTACTATTATTATTCGCACTATAACTATTATTATTATCCTTATTACTATTATTATTATCGCTATGACTGTTATTATTATCCTTATTCTATTATTACTATCCCTATTACTCTTGTCTTTATCCTTATAACTATTATTATTATCCTTATTACTATTATTATTATCGCTATAACTATTATTATCATCCTTATTACTATTATTATTATCGCAATGACTGTTATTATTATCCTTATTCTATTATTACTATCCCTATTACTCTTCTCTTTATCCTTATAACAATTATTATTATCCTTATTACTATTATTATTATCGCTATAACTATTATTATTATCCTTACTACTATTATTATTATCGCTATGACTGTTATTATTATCCTTATTCTATTATTACTATCCCTATTACTCTTCTCTTTATCCTTATAACTATTATTATTATCCTCATTACTATTATTATTATCGCTATGACTGTTATCATTATACTTATTCTATTATTACTATCCCTATTACTCTTGTCTTTATCCTGATATTTATTATTATTTCCCTTATTACTATTATTATTATCGCTATAACTGTTATTATCATCCTTATTACTAGTATTATTAGCACTACAACTATTACGTTTATCCTTATTACTATTATTATTCGCACTATAACTATTATTATTATCCTTATTACTATTATTATTATCGCTATACTATTATTATTATCCTTATTACTATTATTATTATCGCTATGACTGTTATTATTATACTTATTCTATTATTACTATCCCTATTACTCTTGTCTCTATCCTTATAACTATTATTATTATCCTCATTACTATTATTATTATCGCTATGACTGTTATTATTATCCTTATTCTATTATTACAATCCCTATTACTCTTGTCTTTATCCTTATAACTATTATTATTATCCTTATTACTATTATTATTATCGCTATAACTATTATTATTATCCTTACTACTATTATTATTATCGCTATGACTGTTATTATTATGCTTATTCTACTATTACTATCCCTATTACTCTTGTCTCTATTCTTATAACTATTATTATTATGCTTATTACTATTATTATTATCGCTATAACTATTATTATTATCCTTACTACTATTATTATTATCGCTATGACTGTTATTATTATCCTTATTCTATTATTACAATCCCTATTACTCTTGTCTTTATCCTTATAACTATTATTATTATCCTTATTACTATTATTATTATCGCTATAACTATTATTATTATCCTTACTACTATTATTATTATCGCTATGACTGTTATTATTATGCTTATTCTACTATTACTATCCCTATTACTCTTGTCTCTATTCTTATAACTATTATTATTATGCTTATTACTATTATTATTATCGCTATAACTATTATTATTATCCTTACTACTATTATTATTATCGCTATGACTGTTATTATTATCCATATTCTATTATTACTATCCCTATTACTCTTCTCTTTATCCTTATAACTATTATTATTATCCTCATTACTATTATTATTATCGCTATGACTGTTATTATTATCCTTATTCTATTATTACAATCCCTATTACTCTTGTCTTTATCCATATAACTATTATTATTATCCTTATTACTATTATTATTATCGCTATAACTATTATTATTATCCTTACTACTATTATTATTATCGCTATGACTGTTATTATTATCCTTATTCTATTATTACTATCCCTACTACTCTTGTCTCTATCCTTATAACTATTATTATTATGCTTATTACTATTATTATTCGCACTGTAACTATTATTATTATCCTTATTACTATTATTATTATCGCTATAACCATTATTATTATCCTTATTGCTATTATTACTAGCACTATAACTATTATTATTATCCTTATTACTATTAGTATTATCGCTATGACTGTTATTATTATGCTTATTCTACTATTACTATCCCTATTACTCTTGTCTCTATTCTTATAACTATTATTATTATGCTTATTACTATTATTATTATCGCTATGACTGTTATTATTATCCATATTCTATTATTACTATCCCTATTACTCTTCTCTTTATCCTTATAACTATTATTATTATCCTCATTACTATTATTATTATCGCTATGACTGTTATTATTATCCTTATTCTATTATTACAATCCCTATTACTCTTGTCTTTATCCATATAACTATTATTATTATCCTTATTACTATTATTATTATCGCTATAACTATTATTATTATCCTTACTACTATTATTATTATCGCTATGACTGTTATTATTATCCTTATTCTATTATTACTATCCCTACTACTCTTGTCTCTATCCTTATAACTATTATTATTATGCTTATTACTATTATTATTCGCACTGTAACTATTATTATTATCCTTATTACTATTATTATTATCGCTATAACTATTATTATCATCCTTATTACTATTATTATTATCGCAATGACTGTTATTATTATCCTTATTCTATTATTACTATCCCTATTACTCTTCTCTTTATCCTTATAACAATTATTATTATCCTTATTACTATTATTATTATCGCTATAACTATTATTATTATCCTTACTACTATTATTATTATCGCTATGACTGTTATTATTATCCTTATTCTATTATTACTATCCCTATTACTCTTCTCTTTATCCTTATAACTATTATTATTATCCTCATTACTATTATTATTATCGCTATGACTGTTATCATTATACTTATTCTATTATTACTATCCCTATTTCTCTTGTCTTTATCCTGATATTTATTATTATTTCCCTTATTACTATTATTATTATCGCTATAACTGTTATTATCATCCTTATTACTAGTATTATTAGCACTACAACTATTACGTTTATCCTTATTACTATTATTATTCGCACTATAACTATTATTATTATCCTTATTACTATTATTATTATCGCTATGACTGTTATTATTATCCTTATTCTATTATTACTATCCCTATTACTCTTGTCTTTATCCTTATAACTATTATTATTATCCTCATTACTATTATTATTATCGCTATGACTGTTATCATTATACTTATTCTATTATTACTATCCCTATTACTCTTGTCTTTATCCTGATATTTATTATTATTTCCCTTATTACTATTATTATTATCGCTATAACTGTTATTATCATCCTTATTACTAGTATTATTAGCACTACAACTATTACGTTTATCCTTATTACTATTATTATTCGCACTATAACTATTATTATTATCCTTATTACTATTATTATTATCGCTATACTATTATTATTATCCTTATTACTATTATTATTATCGCTATGACTGTTATTATTATACTTATTCTATTATTACTATCCCTATTACTCTTGTCTCTATCCTTATAACTATTATTATTATCCTCATTACTATTATTATTATCGCTATGACTGTTATTATTATCCTTATTCTATTATTACAATCCCTATTACTCTTGTCTTTATCCTTATAACTATTATTATTATCCTTATTACTATTATTATTATCGCTATAACTATTATTATTATCCTTACTACTATTATTATTATCGCTATGACTGTTATTATTATGCTTATTCTACTATTACTATCCCTATTACTCTTGTCTCTATTCTTATAACTATTATTATTATGCTTATTACTATTATTATTATCGCTATAACTATTATTATTATCCTTACTACTATTATTATTATCGCTATGACTGTTATTATTATCCTTATTCTATTATTACAATCCCTATTACTCTTGTCTTTATCCTTATAACTATTATTATTATCCTTATTACTATTATTATTATCGCTATAACTATTATTATTATCCTTACTACTATTATTATTATCGCTATGACAGTTATTATTATGCTTATTCTACTATTACTATCCCTATTACTCTTGTCTCTATTCTTATAACTATTATTATTATGCTTATTACTATTATTATTATCGCTATAACTATTATTATTATCCTTACTACTATTATTATTATCGCTATGACTGTTATTATTATCCATATTCTATTATTACTATCCCTATTACTCTTCTCTTTATCCTTATAACTATTATTATTATCCTCATTACTATTATTATTATCGCTATGACTGTTATTATTATCCTTATTCTATTATTACAATCCCTATTACTCTTGTCTTTATCCATATAACTATTATTATTATCCTTATTACTATTATTATTATCGCTATAACTATTATTATTATCCTTACTACTATTATTATTATCGCTATGACTGTTATTATTATCCTTATTCTATTATTACAATCCCTATTACTCTTGTCTTTATCCATATAACTATTATTATTATCCTTATTACTATTATTATTATCGCTATAACTATTATTATTATCCTTACTACTATTATTATTATCGCTATGACTGTTATTATTATCCTTATTCTATTATTACTATCCCTACTACTCTTGTCTCTATCCTTATAACTATTATTATTATGCTTATTACTATTATTATTCGCACTGTAACTATTATTATTATCCTTATTACTATTATTATTATCGCTATAACTATTATTATCATCCTTATTACTATTATTATTATCGCAATGACTGTTATTATTATCCTTATTCTATTATTACTATCCCTATTACTCTTCTCTTTATCCTTATAACAATTATTATTATCCTTATTACTATTATTATTATCGCTATAACTATTATTATTATCCTTACTACTATTATTATTATCGCTATGACTGTTATTATTATCCTTATTCTATTATTACTATCCCTATTACTCTTCTCTTTATCCTTATAACTATTATTATTATCCTCATTACTATTATTATTATCGCTATGACTGTTATCATTATACTTATTCTATTATTACTATCCCTATTTCTCTTGTCTTTATCCTGATATTTATTATTATTTCCCTTATTACTATTATTATTATCGCTATAACTGTTATTATCATCCTTATTACTAGTATTATTAGCACTACAACTATTACGTTTATCCTTATTACTATTATTATTCGCACTATAACTATTATTATTATCCTTATTACTATTATTATTATCGCTATGACTGTTATTATTATCCTTATTCTATTATTACTATCCCTATTACTCTTGTCTTTATCCTTATAACTATTATTATTATCCTCATTACTATTATTATTATCGCTATGACTGTTATCATTATACTTATTCTATTATTACTATCCCTATTACTCTTGTCTTTATCCTGATATTTATTATTATTTCCCTTATTACTATTATTATTATCGCTATAACTGTTATTATCATCCTTATTACTAGTATTATTAGCACTACAACTATTACGTTTATCCTTATTACTATTATTATTCGCACTATAACTATTATTATTATCCTTATTACTATTATTATTATCGCTATACTATTATTATTATCCTTATTACTATTATTATTATCGCTATGACTGTTATTATTATACTTATTCTATTATTACTATCCCTATTACTCTTGTCTCTATCCTTATAACTATTATTATTATCCTCATTACTATTATTATTATCGCTATGACTGTTATTATTATCCTTATTCTATTATTACAATCCCTATTACTCTTGTCTTTATCCTTATAACTATTATTATTATCCTTATTACTATTATTATTATCGCTATAACTATTATTATTATCCTTACTACTATTATTATTATCGCTATGACTGTTATTATTATGCTTATTCTACTATTACTATCCCTATTACTCTTGTCTCTATTCTTATAACTATTATTATTATGCTTATTACTATTATTATTATCGCTATAACTATTATTATTATCCTTACTACTATTATTATTATCGCTATGACTGTTATTATTATCCTTATTCTATTATTACAATCCCTATTACTCTTGTCTTTATCCTTATAACTATTATTATTATCCTTATTACTATTATTATTATCGCTATAACTATTATTATTATCCTTACTACTATTATTATTATCGCTATGACAGTTATTATTATGCTTATTCTACTATTACTATCCCTATTACTCTTGTCTCTATTCTTATAACTATTATTATTATGCTTATTACTATTATTATTATCGCTATAACTATTATTATTATCCTTACTACTATTATTATTATCGCTATGACTGTTATTATTATCCATATTCTATTATTACTATCCCTATTACTCTTCTCTTTATCCTTATAACTATTATTATTATCCTCATTACTATTATTATTATCGCTATGACTGTTATTATTATCCTTATTCTATTATTACAATCCCTATTACTCTTGTCTTTATCCATATAACTATTATTATTATCCTTATTACTATTATTATTATCGCTATAACTATTATTATTATCCTTACTACTATTATTATTATCGCTATGACTGTTATTATTATCCTTATTCTATTATTACTATCCCTACTACTCTTGTCTCTATCCTTATAACTATTATTATTATGCTTATTACTATTATTATTCGCACTGTAACTATTATTATTATCCTTATTACTATTATTATTATCGCTATAACCATTATTATTATCCTTATTGCTATTATTACTAGCACTATAACTATTATTATTATCCTTATTACTATTAGTATTATCGCTATGACTGTTATTATTATGCTTATTCTACTATTACTATCCCTATTACTCTTGTCTCTATTCTTATAACTATTATTATTATGCTTATTACTATTATTATTATCGCTATGACTGTTATTATTATCCATATTCTATTATTACTATCCCTATTACTCTTCTCTTTATCCTTATAACTATTATTATTATCCTCATTACTATTATTATTATCGCTATGACTGTTATTATTATCCTTATTCTATTATTACAATCCCTATTACTCTTGTCTTTATCCATATAACTATTATTATTATCCTTATTACTATTATTATTATCGCTATAACTATTATTATTATCCTTACTACTATTATTATTATCGCTATGACTGTTATTATTATCCTTATTCTATTATTACTATCCCTACTACTCTTGTCTCTATCCTTATAACTATTATTATTATGCTTATTACTATTATTATTCGCACTGTAACTATTATTATTATCCTTATTACTATTATTATTATCGCTATAACTATTATTATCATCCTTATTACTATTATTATTATCGCAATGACTGTTATTATTATCCTTATTCTATTATTACTATCCCTATTACTCTTCTCTTTATCCTTATAACAATTATTATTATCCTTATTACTATTATTATTATCCTTATTCTATTATTACTATCCCTATTACTCTTCTCTTTATCCTTATAACTATTATTATTATCCTCATTACTATTATTATTATCGCTATGACTGTTATCATTATACTTATTCTATTATTACTATCCCTATTTCTCTTGTCTTTATCCTGATATTTATTATTATTTCCCTTATTACTATTATTATTATCGCTATAACTGTTATTATCATCCTTATTACTAGTATTATTAGCACTACAACTATTACGTTTATCCTTATTACTATTATTATTCGCACTATAACTATTATTATTATCCTTATTACTATTATTATTATCGCTATGACTGTTATTATTATCCTTATTCTATTATTACTATCCCTATTACTCTTGTCTTTATCCTTATAACTATTATTATTATCCTTATTACTATTATTATTATCGCTATAACTATTATTATCATCCTTATTACTATTATTATTATCGCAATGACTGTTATTATTATCCTTATTCTATTATTACTATCCCTATTACTCTTCTCTTTATCCTTATAACAATTATTATTATCCTTATTACTATTATTATTATCGCTATAACTATTATTATTATCCTTACTACTATTATTATTATCGCTATGACTGTTATTATTATCCTTATTCTATTATTACTATCCCTATTACTCTTCTCTTTATCCTTATAACTATTATTATTATCCTCATTACTATTATTATTATCGCTATGACTGTTATCATTATACTTATTCTATTATTACTATCCCTATTACTCTTGTCTTTATCCTGATATTTATTATTATTTCCCTTATTACTATTATTATTATCGCTATAACTGTTATTATCATCCTTATTACTAGTATTATTAGCACTACAACTATTACGTTTATCCTTATTACTATTATTATTCGCACTATAACTATTATTATTATCCTTATTACTATTATTATTATCGCTATACTATTATTATTATCCTTATTACTATTATTATTATCGCTATGACTGTTATTATTATACTTATTCTATTATTACTATCCCTATTACTCTTGTCTCTATCCTTATAACTATTATTATTATCCTCATTACTATTATTATTATCGCTATGACTGTTATTATTATCCTTATTCTATTATTACAATCCCTATTACTCTTGTCTTTATCCTTATAACTATTATTATTATCCTTATTACTATTATTATTATCGCTATAACTATTATTATTATCCTTACTACTATTATTATTATCGCTATGACTGTTATTATTATGCTTATTCTACTATTACTATCCCTATTACTCTTGTCTCTATTCTTATAACTATTATTATTATGCTTATTACTATTATTATTATCGCTATAACTATTATTATTATCCTTACTACTATTATTATTATCGCTATGACTGTTATTATTATCCTTATTCTATTATTACAATCCCTATTACTCTTGTCTTTATCCTTATAACTATTATTATTATCCTTATTACTATTATTATTATCGCTATAACTATTATTATTATCCTTACTACTATTATTATTATCGCTATGACTGTTATTATTATGCTTATTCTACTATTACTATCCCTATTACTCTTGTCTCTATTCTTATAACTATTATTATTATGCTTATTACTATTATTATTATCGCTATAACTATTATTATTATCCTTACTACTATTATTATTATCGCTATGACTGTTATTATTATCCATATTCTATTATTACTATCCCTATTACTCTTCTCTTTATCCTTATAACTATTATTATTATCCTCATTACTATTATTATTATCGCTATGACTGTTATTATTATCCTTATTCTATTATTACAATCCCTATTACTCTTGTCTTTATCCATATAACTATTATTATTATCCTTATTACTATTATTATTATCGCTATAACTATTATTATTATCCTTACTACTATTATTATTATCGCTATGACTGTTATTATTATCCTTATTCTATTATTACTATCCCTACTACTCTTGTCTCTATCCTTATAACTATTATTATTATGCTTATTACTATTATTATTCGCACTGTAACTATTATTATTATCCTTATTACTATTATTATTATCGCTATAACCATTATTATTATCCTTATTGCTATTATTACTAGCACTATAACTATTATTATTATCCTTATTACTATTAGTATTATCGCTATGACTGTTATTATTATGCTTATTCTACTATTACTATCCCTATTACTCTTGTCTCTATTCTTATAACTATTATTATTATGCTTATTACTATTATTATTATCGCTATAACTATTATTATTATCCTTACTACTATTATTATTATCGCTATGACTGTTATTATTATCCTTATTCTATTATTACTATCCCTATTACTCTTCTCTTTATCCTTATAACTATTATTATTATCCTTATAACTATTATTATTATCCTTATTACTAGTATTATTATCTCTATAATTATTATTGTTATCCTCATTACTATTATTATTATCGCTATGACTGTTATTATTATCCTTATTCTATTATTACTATCCCTATTACTCTTGTCTCTATCCTTATAAGTATTATTATTATCCTTATTACTAGTATTATTATCTCTATAACTATTATTGTTATCCTCATTACTATTATTATTATCGCTATGACTGTTATTATTATCCTTATTCTATTGTTACTATCCCTATTACTCTTGTCTCTATCCTTATAACTATTATTATTAGCACTATAACTATTATTATTATCCTTATTTCTATTATTATTATCGCAATGACTGTTATTATTATACTTCTTCTATTATTACTATCCCTATTACTCTTGTCTTTATCCTGATATTTATTATTATTTCCCTTATTACTATTATTATTATCGCAATAACTGTTATTATTATACTTATTCTATTATTACTGTCCCTATTACTCTTGCCTTTATCCTTATAACTATTATTATTATCCTTATAACTATTATTATTACCCTTATTACTATTATTATTATCGCTATAACTATTATTATTATCCTTACTACTATTATTATTATCGCTATGACTGTTATTATTATCCTTATTCTATTATTACTATCCCTATTACTCTTCTCTTTATCCTTATAACTATTATTATTATCCTTATTACTAGTATTATTAGCACTATAACTATTACGTTTATCCTTATTACTATTATTATTCGCACTATAACTATTATTATTATCCTTATTACTATTATTATTATCGCTATACTATTATTATTTTCCTTATTACTATTATTATTATCGCTATGACTGTTATTATTATACTTATTCTATTATTACTATCCCTATTACTCTTGTCTCTATCCTTATAACTATTATTATTATCCTCATTACTATTATTATTATCGCAATGACTGTTATTATTATCCCTATTCTATTATTACTATCCCTATTACTCTTCTCTTTATCCTTATAACAATTATTATTATCCTTATTACTATTATTATTATCGCTATAACTATTATTATTATCCTTATTACTATTATTACTAGCACTATAACTGTTATTATTATCCTTATTACTATTATTATTATCGCTATGACTGTTATTATTATGCTTATTCTACTATTACTATCCCTATTACTCTTGTCTCTATCCTTATAACTATTATTATTATGCTTATTACTATTATTATTAGCACTATAACTATTATTATTATCCTTATTTCTATTATTATTATCGCAATGACTGTTATTATTATACTTCTCCTATTATTACTATCCCTATTAGTCTTGTCTTTATCCTTATAAGTATTATTATTATCCTTATTACTATTATTATTATCGCTATAACTATTATTATCATCCTTGTTACTATTATTATTATCGCAATGACTGTTATTATTATCCTTATTCTATTATTACTATCCCTATTACTCTTCTCTTTATCCTTATAACAATTATTATTATCCTTATTACTATTATTATTATCGCTATAACTATTATTATTATCCTTACTACTATTATTATTATCGCTATGACTGTTATTATTATCCTTATTCTATTATTACTATCCCTATTACTCTTCTCTTTATCCTTATAACTATTATTATTATCCTCATTGCTATTATTATTATCGCTATGACTGTTATCATTATACTTATTCTATTATTACTATCCCTATTACTCTTGTCTTTATCCTGATAATTATTATTATTTCCCTTATTACAATTATTATTATCGCTATGACTGTTATTATTATCCTTATTCTATAATTACTATCCCTATTACTCTTGTCTCTATACTTATAACTATTATTATTATGCTTATTACTATTATTATTCGCACTATAACTATTATTATTATCCTTATTACTATTATTATTATCGCTATAACCATTATTATTATCCTTATTACTATTATTACTAGCACTATAACTATTATTATTATCCTTATTACTATTAGTATTATCGCTATGACTGTTATTATTATGCTTATTCTACTATTACTATCCCTATTACTCTTGTCTCTATTCTTATAACTATTATTATTATGCTTATTACTATTATTATTATCGCTATAACTATTATTATTATCGCTATGACTGTTATTATTATCCTTATTCTATTATTACTATCCCTATTACTCTTGTCTTTATCCTTATAACTATTATTATTTCCCTTATTACTATTACTATTATCATTATAACTGTTATTATTATCCTTATTACTATTATTATTATCGCTATAACTATTACTATTATCCTTATTTCTATTATTATTATCGCAATAACTGTTATTATTATACTTATTCTATTATTACTGTCCCTATTACTCTTGCCTTTATCCTTATACCTATTATTATTATCCTTATAACTATTATTATTACCCTTATTACTATTATTATTATCGCTATAACTATTATTATTATCCTTACTACTATTATTATTATCGCTATGACTGTTATTATTATCCTTATTCTATTATTACTATCCCTATTACTCTTCTCTTTATCCTTATAACTATTATTATTATCCTTATTACTAGTATTATTATCTCTATAACTATTATTGTTATCCTCATTACTATTATTATTATCGCTATAACTGTTATTATTATCCTTATTCTATTATTACTATCCCTATTACTCTTGTCTCTATCCTTATAACTATTATTATTATCCTTATTACTATTATTATTATCGCTATAACTATTATTATTATCCTTACTACTATTACTATTATCGCTATGACTGTTATTATTATCCTTATTCTATTATGACTATCCCTATTACTCTTGTCTTTATCCTTATAACTATTATTATTATCCTTATAACTATTATTATTACCCTTATTACTATTATTATTATCGCTATAACTATTATTATTATCCTTACTACTATTATTATTATCGCTATGACTGTTATTATTATCCTTATTCTATTATTACTATCCCTATTACTCTTCTCTTTATCCTTATAACTATTATTATTATCCTTATTACTATTATTATTATCGCTATGACTGTTATCATTATACTTATTCTATTATTACTATCCCTATTACTCTTGTCTCTACCCTTATAACTATTATTATTATGCTTGTTACTATTATTATTAGCACTGTAACTATTATTATTATCCTTATTTCTATTATTATTATCGCAATGACTGTTATTATTATACTTCTTCTATTATTACTATCCCTATTACTCTTGTCTTTAACCTCATATTTATTATTATTTCCCTTATTACTATTATTATTATCGCTATAACTGTTATTATTATCCTTATTACTAGTATTATTAGCACTATAACTATTACGTTTATCCTTATTACTATTATTATTCGCACTATAACTATTATTATTATCCTTATTACTATTATTATTATCGCTATACTATTATTATTTTCCTTATTACTATTATTATTATCGCTATGACTGTTATTATTATACTTATTCTATTATTACTATCCCTATTACTCTTGTCTCCATCCTTATAACTATTATTATTATCCTCATTACTATTATTATTATCGCAATGACTGTTATTATTATCCCTATTCTATTATTACTAACCCTATTACTCTTCACTTTATCCTTATAACAATTATTATTATCCTTATTACTATTATTATTATCGCTATAACTATTATTATTATCCTTATTACTATTATTACTAGCACTATAACTATTATTATTATCCTTATTACTATTATTATTATCGCTATGACTGTTATTATTATGCTTATTCTACTATTACTATCCCTATTACTCTTGTCTCTATCCTTATAACTATTATTATTATGCTTATTACTATTATTATTAGCACTATAACTATTATTATTATCCTTATTTCTATTATTATTATCGCAATGACTGTTATTATTATACTTCTCCTATTATTACTATCCCTATTAGTCTTGTCTTTATCCTTATAAGTATTATTATTATCCTTATTACTATTATTATTATCGCTATAACTATTATTATCATCCTTGTTACTATTATTATTATCGCAATGACTGTTATTATTATCCTTATTCTATTATTACTATCCCTATTACTCTTCTCTTTATCCTTATAACAATTATTATTATCCTTATTACTATTATTATTATCGCTATAACTATTATTATTATCCTTACTACTATTATTATTATCGCTATGACTGTTATTATTATCCTTATTCTATTATTACTATCCCTATTACTCTTCTCTTTATCCTTATAACTATTATTATTATCCTCATTGCTATTATTATTATCGCTATGACTGTTATCATTATACTTATTCTATTATTACTATCCCTATTACTCTTGTCTTTATCCTGATAATTATTATTATTTCCCTTATTACAATTATTATTATCGCTATGACTGTTATTATTATCCTTATTCTATAATTACTATCCCTATTACTCTTGTCTCTATACTTATAACTATTATTATTATGCTTATTACTATTATTATTCGCACTATAACTATTATTATTATCCTTATTACTATTATTATTATCGCTATAACCATTATTATTATCCTTATTACTATTATTACTAGCACTATAACTATTATTATTATCCTTATTACAATTAGTATTATCGCTATGACTGTTATTATTATGCTTATTCTACTATTACTATCCCTATTACTCTTGTCTCTATTCTTATAACTATTATTATTATGCTTATTACTATTATTAATATCGCTATAACTATTATTATTATCGCTATGACTGTTATTATTATCCTTATTCTATTATTACTATCCCTATTACTCTTGTCTTTATCCTTATAACTATTATTATTATGCTTATTTCTATTATTATTAGCACTATAACTATTATTATTATCCTTATTTCTATTATTATTATCGCAATGACTGTTATTATTATACTTCTCCTATTATTACTATCCCTATTACTCTTGTCTTTATCCTTATAAGTATTATTATTATCCTTATTACTATTATTATTAGCACTATAACTATTATGTTTATCCTTATTACTATTATTATTCGCACTATAACTATTATTATTATCCTTATTACTATTATTATTATCGCTATGACTGTTATTATTATACTTCTTCTATTATTACTATCCCTATTACTCTTGTTTATATCCTTATAACTTTTATTGTTATGCTTATTACTATTATTATTAGCACTAAAACTATTATTATTATCCTTATTACTATTATTATTATCGCTATGACTGTTATTATTATACTTCTTCTATTATTACTATCCCTACTACTCTTGTCTTTATCCTGATATTTATTATTATTTCCCTTATTACTATTATTATTATCGCTATGACTGTTATTAATATCCTTATTCTACTATTACTATCCCTATTACTCTTGTCTCTATTCTTATAACTATTATTATTATGCTTATTACTATTATTAATATCGCTATAACTATTATTATTATCGCTATGACTGTTATTATTATCCTTATTCTATTATTACTATCCCTATTACTCTTGTCTTTATCCTTATAACTATTATTATTATGCTTATTTCTATTATTATTAGCACTATAACTATAATTATTATCCTTATTTCTATTATTATTATCGCAATGACTGTTATTATTATACTTCTTCTATTATTACTATCCCTATTACTCTTGTCTTTATCCTGATATTTATTATTATTTCCCTTATTACTATTATTATTATCGCTATAACTGTTATTATTATCCTTATTACTAGTATTATTAGCACTATAACTATTATGTTTATCCTTATTACTATTATTATTCGCACTATAACTATTATTATTATCCTTATTACTATTATTATTATCGCTATGACTGTTATTATTATACTTATTCTATTATTACTATCCCTATTACTCTTGTTTTTGTCCTTATAACTTTTATTGTTATGCTTATAACTACTATTATTAGCACTAAAACTATTATTATTATCCTTATTACTATTATTATTATCGCTATGACTGTTATTATTATCCCTATTCTATTATTACTATCCCTATTACTCTTCTCTTTATCCTTATAACAATTATTATTATCCTTATTACTATTATTATTATCGCTATGACTGTTATTATTATACTTCTTCTATTATTACTATCCCTACTACTCTTGTCTTTATCCTGATATTTATTATTATTTCCCTTATTACTATTATTATTATCGCTATAACTGTTATTATCATCCTTATTACTAGTATTATTAGCACTATAACTATTACGTTTATCCTTATTACTATTATTATTCGCACTATAACTACTATTATTATCCCTATTACTCTTGTCTTTATCCTTATAAGTATTATTATTATCCTTATTACTATTATTATTATCGCTATAACTATTATTATTATCCTTATTACTATTATTATTATCGCTATGACTGTTATCATTATACTTATTCTATTATTACTATCCCTATTACTCTTGTCTTTATCCTGATAATTATTATTATTTCCCTTATTACAATTATTATTATCGCTATGACTGTTATTATTATCCTTATTCTACTATTACTATCCCTATTACTCTTGTCTCTATTCTTATAACTATTATTATTATGCTTATTACTATTATTAATATCGCTATAACTATTATTATTATCGCTATGACTGTTATTATTATCCTTATTCTATTATTACTATCCCTATTACTCTTGTCTTTATCCTTATAACTATTATTATTATGCTTATTTCTATTATTATTAGCACTATAACTATAATTATTATCCTTATTTCTATTATTATTATCGCAATGACTGTTATTATTATACTTCTTCTATTATTACTATCCCTATTACTCTTGTCTTTATCCTGATATTTATTATTATTTCCCTTATTACTATTATTATTATCGCTATAACTGTTATTATTATCCTTATTACTAGTATTATTAGCACTATAACTATTATGTTTATCCTTATTACTATTATTATTCGCACTATAACTATTATTATTATCCTTTTTACTATTATTATTATCGCTATGACTGTTATTATTATACTTATTCTATTATTACTATCCCTATTACTCTTGTTTTTATCCTTATAACTTTTATTGTTATGCTTATTACTATTATTATTAGCACTAAAACTATTAATATTATCCTTATTACTATTATTATTATCGCTATGACTGTTATTATTATACTTCTTCTATTATTACTATCCCTACTACTCTTGTCTTTATCGTGATATTTATTATTATTTCCCTTATTACTATTATTATTATCGCTATAACTGTTATTATCATCCTTATTACTAGTATTATTAGCACTATAACTATTACGTTTATCCTTATTACTATTATTATTCGCACTATAACTATTATTATTATCCTTATTACTATTATTATTATCGCTATACTATTATTACTATCCTTATTACTATTATTATTATCGCTATGACTGTTATTATTATACTTATTCTATTATTACTATCCCTATTACTCTTGTCTCTATCCTTATAACTATTATTATTATCCTCATTACTATTATTATTATCCTTATTCTATTATTACTATCCCTATTACTCTTGTCTTTATCCTTATAACTATTATTATTATCCTTATTACTATTATTATTATCGCTATAACTATTATTATTATCCGTACTACTATTATTATTATCGCTATGACTGTTATTATTATCCTTATTCTATTATTACTATCCCTATTACTCTTGTCTCTATCCTTATAACTATTATTATTATCCTCATTACTATTATTATTATCGCTATGACTGTTATTATTATCCTTATTCTATTATTACAATCCCTATTACTCTTGTCTTTATCCTTATAACTATTATTATTATCCTTATTACTATTATTATTATCGCTATAACTATTATTATTATCCTTACTACTATTATTATTATCGCTATGACTGTTATTATTATGCTTATTCTACTATTACTATCCCTATTACTCTTGTCTCTATTCTTATAACTATTATTATTATGCTTATTACTATTATTATTATCGCTATAACTATTATTATTATCCTTACTACTATTATTATTATCGCTATGACTGTTATTATTATCCTTATTCTATTATTACAATCCCTATTACTCTTGTCTTTATCCTTATAACTATTATTATTATCCTTATTACTATTATTATTATCGCTATAACTATTATTATTATCCTTACTACTATTATTATTATCGCTATGACTGTTATTATTATGCTTATTCTACTATTACTATCCCTATTACTCTTGTCTCTATTCTTATAACTATTATTATTATGCTTATTACTATTATTATTATCGCTATAACTATTATTATTATCCTTACTACTATTATTATTATCGCTATGACTGTTATTATTATCCATATTCTATTATTACTATCCCTATTACTCTTCTCTTTATCCTTATAACTATTATTATTATCCTCATTACTATTATTATTATCGCTATGACTGTTATTATTATCCTTATTCTATTATTACAATCCCTATTACTCTTGTCTTTATCCATATAACTATTATTATTATCCTTATTACTATTATTATTATCGCTATAACTATTATTATTATCCTTACTACTATTATTATTATCGCTATGACTGTTATTATTATCCTTATTCTATTATTACTATCCCTACTACTCTTGTCTCTATCCTTATAACTATTATTATTATGCTTATTACTATTATTATTCGCACTGTAACTATTATTATTATCCTTATTACTATTATTATTATCGCTATAACCATTATTATTATCCTTATTGCTATTATTACTAGCACTATAACTATTATTATTATCCTTATTACTATTAGTATTATCGCTATGACTGTTATTATTATGCTTATTCTACTATTACTATCCCTATTACTCTTGTCTCTATTCTTATAACTATTATTATTATGCTTATTACTATTATTATTATCGCTATGACTGTTATTATTATCCATATTCTATTATTACTATCCCTATTACTCTTCTCTTTATCCTTATAACTATTATTATTATCCTCATTACTATTATTATTATCGCTATGACTGTTATTATTATCCTTATTCTATTATTACAATCCCTATTACTCTTGTCTTTATCCATATAACTATTATTATTATCCTTATTACTATTATTATTATCGCTATAACTATTATTATTATCCTTACTACTATTATTATTATCGCTATGACTGTTATTATTATCCTTATTCTATTATTACTATCCCTACTACTCTTGTCTCTATCCTTATAACTATTATTATTATGCTTATTACTATTATTATTCGCACTGTAACTATTATTATTATCCTTATTACTATTATTATTATCGCTATAACTATTATTATCATCCTTATTACTATTATTATTATCGCAATGACTGTTATTATTATCCTTATTCTATTATTACTATCCCTATTACTCTTCTCTTTATCCTTATAACAATTATTATTATCCTTATTACTATTATTATTATCGCTATAACTATTATTATTATCCTTACTACTATTATTATTATCGCTATGACTGTTATTATTATCCTTATTCTATTATTACTATCCCTATTACTCTTCTCTTTATCCTTATAACTATTATTATTATCCTCATTACTATTATTATTATCGCTATGACTGTTATCATTATACTTATTCTATTATTACTATCCCTATTTCTCTTGTCTTTATCCTGATATTTATTATTATTTCCCTTATTACTATTATTATTATCGCTATAACTGTTATTATCATCCTTATTACTAGTATTATTAGCACTACAACTATTACGTTTATCCTTATTACTATTATTATTCGCACTATAACTATTATTATTATCCTTATTACTATTATTATTATCGCTATGACTGTTATTATTATCCTTATTCTATTATTACTATCCCTATTACTCTTGTCTTTATCCTTATAACTATTATTATTATCCTTATTACTATTATTATTATCGCTATAACTATTATTATCATCCTTATTACTATTATTATTATCGCAATGACTGTTATTATTATCCTTATTCTATTATTACTATCCCTATTACTCTTCTCTTTATCCTTATAACAATTATTATTATCCTTATTACTATTATTATTATCGCTATAACTATTATTATTATCCTTACTACTATTATTATTATCGCTATGACTGTTATTATTATCCTTATTCTATTATTACTATCCCTATTACTCTTCTCTTTATCCTTATAACTATTATTATTATCCTCATTACTATTATTATTATCGCTATGACTGTTATCATTATACTTATTCTATTATTACTATCCCTATTACTCTTGTCTTTATCCTGATATTTATTATTATTTCCCTTATTACTATTATTATTATCGCTATAACTGTTATTATCATCCTTATTACTAGTATTATTAGCACTACAACTATTACGTTTATCCTTATTACTATTATTATTCGCACTATAACTATTATTATTATCCTTATTACTATTATTATTATCGCTATACTATTATTATTATCCTTATTACTATTATTATTATCGCTATGACTGTTATTATTATACTTATTCTATTATTACTATCCCTATTACTCTTGTCTCTATCCTTATAACTATTATTATTATCCTCATTACTATTATTATTATCGCTATGACTGTTATTATTATCCTTATTCTATTATTACAATCCCTATTACTCTTGTCTTTATCCTTATAACTATTATTATTATCCTTATTACTATTATTATTATCGCTATAACTATTATTATTATCCTTACTACTATTATTATTATCGCTATGACTGTTATTATTATGCTTATTCTACTATTACTATCCCTATTACTCTTGTCTCTATTCTTATAACTATTATTATTATGCTTATTACTATTATTATTATCGCTATAACTATTATTATTATCCTTACTACTATTATTATTATCGCTATGACTGTTATTATTATCCTTATTCTATTATTACAATCCCTATTACTCTTGTCTTTATCCTTATAACTATTATTATTATCCTTATTACTATTATTATTATCGCTATAACTATTATTATTATCCTTACTACTATTATTATTATCGCTATGACTGTTATTATTATGCTTATTCTACTATTACTATCCCTATTACTCTTGTCTCTATTCTTATAACTATTATTATTATGCTTATTACTATTATTATTATCGCTATAACTATTATTATTATCCTTACTACTATTATTATTATCGCTATGACTGTTATTATTATCCATATTCTATTATTACTATCCCTATTACTCTTCTCTTTATCCTTATAACTATTATTATTATCCTCATTACTATTATTATTATCGCTATGACTGTTATTATTATCCTTATTCTATTATTACAATCCCTATTACTCTTGTCTTTATCCATATAACTATTATTATTATCCTTATTACTATTATTATTATCGCTATAACTATTATTATTATCCTTACTACTATTATTATTATCGCTATGACTGTTATTATTATCCTTATTCTATTATTACTATCCCTACTACTCTTGTCTCTATCCTTATAACTATTATTATTATGCTTATTACTATTATTATTCGCACTGTAACTATTATTATTATCCTTATTACTATTATTATTATCGCTATAACCATTATTATTATCCTTATTGCTATTATTACTAGCACTATAACTATTATTATTATCCTTATTACTATTAGTATTATCGCTATGACTGTTATTATTATGCTTATTCTACTATTACTATCCCTATTACTCTTGTCTCTATTCTTATAACTATTATTATTATGCTTATTACTATTATTATTATCGCTATAACTATTATTATTATCCTTACTACTATTATTATTATCGCTATGACTGTTATTATTATCCTTATTCTATTATTACTATCCCTATTACTCTTCTCTTTATCCTTATAACTATTATTATTATCCTTATAACTATTATTATTATCCTTATTACTAGTATTATTATCTCTATAATTATTATTGTTATCCTCATTACTATTATTATTATCGCTATGACTGTTATTATTATCCTTATTCTATTATTACTATCCCTATTACTCTTGTCTCTATCCTTATAAGTATTATTATTATCCTTATTACTAGTATTATTATCTCTATAACTATTATTGTTATCCTCATTACTATTATTATTATCGCTATGACTGTTATTATTATCCTTATTCTATTGTTACTATCCCTATTACTCTTGTCTCTATCCTTATAACTATTATTATTAGCACTATAACTATTATTATTATCCTTATTTCTATTATTATTATCGCAATGACTGTTATTATTATACTTCTTCTATTATTACTATCCCTATTACTCTTGTCTTTATCCTGATATTTGTTATTATTTCCCTTATTACTATTATTATTATCGCAATAACTGTTATTATTATACTTATTCTATTATTACTGTCCCTATTACTCTTGCCTTTATCCTTATAACTATTATTATTATCCTTATAACTATTATTATTACCCTTATTACTATTATTATTATCGCTATAACTATTATTATTATCCTTACTACTATTATTATTATCGCTATGACTGTTATTATTATCCTTATTCTATTATTACTATCCCTATTACTCTTCTCTTTATCCTTATAACTATTATTATTATCCTTATTACTAGTATTATTATCTCTATAACTATTATTGTTATCCTCATTACTATTATTATTATCGCTATAACTGTTATTATTATCCTTATTACTAGTATTATTAGCACTATAACTATTACGTTTATCCTTATTACTATTATTATTCGCACTATAACTATTATTATTATCCTTATTACTATTATTATTATCGCTATACTATTATTATTTTCCTTATTACTATTATTATTATCGCTATGACTGTTATTATTATACTTATTCTATTATTACTATCCCTATTACTCTTGTCTCTATCCTTATAACTATTATTATTATCCTCATTACTATTATTATTATCGCAATGACTGTTATTATTATCCCTATTCTATTATTACTATCCCTATTACTCTTCTCTTTATCCTTATAACAATTATTATTATCCTTATTACTATTATTATTATCGCTATAACTATTATTATTATCCTTATTACTATTATTACTAGCACTATAACTGTTATTATTATCCTTATTACTATTATTATTATCGCTATGACTGTTATTATTATGCTTATTCTACTATTACTATCCCTATTACTCTTGTCTCTATCCTTATAACTATTATTATTATGCTTATTACTATTATTATTAGCACTATAACTATTATTATTATCCTTATTTCTATTATTATTATCGCAATGACTGTTATTATTATACTTCTCCTATTATTACTATCCCTATTAGTCTTGTCTTTATCCTTATAAGTATTATTATTATCCTTATTACTATTATTATTATCGCTATAACTATTATTATCATCCTTGTTACTATTATTATTATCGCAATGACTGTTATTATTATCCTTATTCTATTATTACTATCCCTATTACTCTTCTCTTTATCCTTATAACAATTATTATTATCCTTATTACTATTATTATTATCGCTATAACTATTATTATTATCCTTACTACTATTATTATTATCGCTATGACTGTTATTATTATCCTTATTCTATTATTACTATCCCTATTACTCTTCTCTTTATCCTTATAACTATTATTATTATCCTCATTGCTATTATTATTATCGCTATGACTGTTATCATTATACTTATTCTATTATTACTATCCCTATTACTCTTGTCTTTATCCTGATAATTATTATTATTTCCCTTATTACAATTATTATTATCGCTATGACTGTTATTATTATCCTTATTCTATAATTACTATCCCTATTACTCTTGTCTCTATACTTATAACTATTATTATTATGCTTATTACTATTATTATTCGCACTATA
>CAMAOC010000025.1:305000-340460 GCA_945859555.1 Megachile ligniseca | reverse complement strand
ATGGCCCAGGTAGAGAAGCTCCGTTTGCCGAAGTGGCATTTCTCGGGGTTGGGGCGTAGACCAGCGGCTCGAAGTCGCTGGAAAACTTCTTTTAGGTTGGCCACATGCTCCTCGAACGTTCTCCCGAGGACGATGATGTCGTCGAGGTAGGCGAAGCTGCGAGGGGCCAAGCGTGGACCGATGACTTGGTCCAGCAGTCTTTGGAAGGTGGCTGGAGCAGAATGTAGCCCGAACGGCATCACCGTGAATTCGAAGAGCCCACGCCCTGGTACGGTGAAGGCGGTCAGTGGCCGACTGGAGGGTTCTAGGGGTACCTGCCAGTACCCGTCTGCGAGGTCGATGGTGGAGATGTAGCGGGCTTCCCGGAGTTTGTCTAACGTTGCCTGTACCTGGGGTAGAGGGTAGGCGTCTTTTTCGGTCCGCTGGTTGACCTGCCCGGAAGTCGATGCAGAATCGATATTTGCCGTTCTGCTTCCTAACCAAGACCACCGGGGAACTCCAGGGACTCTGTGACGGCTGGATGATCCCCTCTCGCAGCATACGGTCCACCTCGGCATCGATGATGGCCTGCATGGCTCGATTCCGCGGGGTGTAGCGGTGTTTCACCGGCTCGGCTCCTTCCTTCAGTCGTAGCCGGTGTTCGGCCCACGTAGTGGTTGGCGGTAGGTGCTTGAAACGTGGCAGCTCCTCATCGAGCAGCTGCTGGAGTACTCGGGTCTGCTCCGGGGTACAACCGGAGGGGCCGGTTGTTTCCAAGACCTCGCTGTAATAATAGCGGTAATAATAATAATAATAATAAGGGTAATAATAACAGTTACGGGGATAATAATAATAGGAATAAGGATAATAATAACAGTTGTAGCGATAATAATAATAATAATAATAAGGATAATAATAACAATTATAGCGATAATAATAATAATAATAATAAGGATAATAATAACAGTTATAGCGATAATAATAATAATAATAATAAGGATACTAATCACAGCTAAAGCGATAATAATAATAGTAATAAGGATAATAATAGCAGTTGTAGCGATAATAATAATAGTAATAAGGATAATAATGACAGTTAGAGCGATAATAATAATAATAATAAGGATTATAATAACAATTATAGCTATAATAATAATAATAATAATAATAAGGATAATAATAACAATTATAGCGATAATAATAATAATAATAATAATAATAAGGATAATAATAACAGTTATAGCGGTAATAATAATAATAATAAGGGTAATAATAACAGTTATAGGGATAATAATAATAGCAATAAGGATAATAATAACAGTCGTAGCGATAATAATAATAATAATAATAAGGATAATAATAACAGTTATAGGGATAATAATAGTAGCAATAAGGATAATAATAACAGTTATAGCGGTAATACTAATAATAATAAGGATAATAATAACAGTTATAGGGATAATAATAATAGCAATAAGGATAATAATAACAGTCGTAGCGATAATAATAATAATAATAATAAGGATAATAATAACAGTTATACTGATAATAATAGTAGCAATAAGGATAATAATATCAGCTATAGCGATAATAATAATAGTAATAAGGATAATAATAACAGTTAAAAGCGATAATCATAACAGTAATTATGATAATAATAACGTTTATGGCGATAATAATAATAATAAGGATAATAATAACAATTATAGCGATAATAATAATAGTAATAAAGATAATAATGACAGTTGTAGCGATAATAATAATAATAATAATAAGGATAATAATAACAGTTATGGCGATAATAATAATAGCAATAAGGATAATAATAACAGTTGTAGCGATAATAATAATAATAATAATAAGTATAATAATAACAGTTATAGCGATAATAATAATAATAATAAGGATAATAATAACAGCCATAGCGATAATAACAATAATAATAATAAGGATAATAATAGCAGTTATAGCGATAATAATAATAATAATAAGGATAATAATAACAATTATTGCGATAATAATAACAATAATAATAAGGATAATAATTGCAGTTATAGCGATAATAATAATAGTAATAAGTATAATAATAACAGTTATAGCGATAATAATAATAGTTATAAGGATAATAATAACAGCCATAGCGATAATAACAATAATAATAATAAGGATAATAATAGCAGTTATAGCGATAATAATAATAATAATAAGGATAATAATAACAGTTGTGGAGCTAATAATAATAATAATAATAAGGATAATAATAACAATTATTGCGATAATAATAACAATAATAATAAGGATAATAATTGCAGTTATAGCGATAATAATAATAGTAATAAGGGTAATAATAACAGTTTCAGCGATAATAATAATAGTTATAAGGATAATAATAATAGTTACAAGTACAAAGAAAAGAGGAATAGGGATAGAAATAATGTAATAACGATAATAATAACAGTTATAGCAATAATAATAATAGTAATAAAGATAATAATAACAGTTATAGCGATAATAATAGCAGTAATAATGATAATAATAACAGTTGTAGCGATAATAATAATAGTAATAAGGATAACAATTACAGTTAGAGCGATCATAATAATAATAATAATAATCAGGATAATAATAACAGTTATATCGATAATAATAATAGTAATAAGAATAATATTTACAGTTATAGCGATAATAATAATAAGAATAAGGATAATAATAACAATTATAGCGATAATAATAATAATAATAATAAGGATAATAATAACAGTTATAGCGATAATAATAATAATAATAATAAGGATACTAATCACAGCTAAAGCGATAATAATAATAGTAATAAGGATAATAATAGCAGTTGTAGCGATAATAATAATAGTAATAAGGATAATAATGACAGTTAGAGCGATAATAATAATAATAATAAGGATTATAATAACAATTATAGCTATAATAATAATAATAATAATAATAAGGATAATAATAACAATTATAGCGATAATAATAATAATAATAATAATAATAAGGATAATAATAACAGTTATAGCGGTAATAATAATAATAATAAGGGTAATAATAACAGTTATAGGGATAATAATAATAGCAATAAGGATAATAATAACAGTCGTAGCGATAATAATAATAATAATAATAAGGATAATAATAACAGTTATAGGGATAATAATAGTAGCAATAAGGATAATAATAACAGTTATAGCGGTAATACTAATAATAATAAGGATAATAATAACAGTTATAGGGATAATAATAATAGCAATAAGGATAATAATAACAGTCGTAGCGATAATAATAATAATAATAATAAGGATAATAATAACAGTTATACTGATAATAATAGTAGCAATAAGGATAATAATATCAGCTATAGCGATAATAATAATAGTAATAAGGATAATAATAACAGTTAAAGCGATAATCATAACAGTAATTATGATAATAATAACGTTTATGGCGATAATAATAATAATAAGGATAATAATAACAATTATAGCGATAATAATAATAGTAATAAAGATAATAATGACAGTTGTAGCGATAATAATAATAATAATAATAAGGATAATAATAACAGTTATGGCGATAATAATAATAGCAATAAGGATAATAATAACAGTTGTAGCGATAATAATAATAATAATAATAAGTATAATAATAACAGTTATAGCGATAATAATAATAATAATAAGGATAATAATAACAGCCATAGCGATAATAACAATAATAATAATAAGGATAATAATAGCAGTTATAGCGATAATAATAATAATAATAAGGATAATAATAACAATTATTGCGATAATAATAACAATAATAATAAGGATAATAATTGCAGTTATAGCGATAATAATAATAGTAATAAGTATAATAATAACAGTTATAGCGATAATAATAATAGTTATAAGGATAATAATAACAGCCATAGCGATAATAACAATAATAATAATAAGGATAATAATAGCAGTTATAGCGATAATAATAATAATAATAAGGATAATAATAACAGTTGTGGAGCTAATAATAATAATAATAATAAGGATAATAATAACAATTATTGCGATAATAATAACAATAATAATAAGGATAATAATTGCAGTTATAGCGATAATAATAATAGTAATAAGGGTAATAATAACAGTTTCAGCGATAATAATAATAGTTATAAGGATAATAATAATAGTTACAAGTACAAAGAAAAGAGGAATAGGGATAGAAATAATGTAATAACGATAATAATAACAGTTATAGCAATAATAATAATAGTAATAAAGATAATAATAACAGTTATAGCGATAATAATAGCAGTAATAATGATAATAATAACAGTTGTAGCGATAATAATAATAGTAATAAGGATAACAATTACAGTTAGAGCGATCATAATAATAATAATAATAATCAGGATAATAATAACAGTTATATCGATAATAATAATAGTAATAAGAATAATATTTACAGTTATAGCGATAATAATAATAAGAATAAGGGTAATAATAACAGTTATAGTGGCGATAATAATAATAGTAATAAGGATAATGATAACCGTTATAGAGATAATAACAATAGTAATACGGATAATAATAACAGTAATAGCGATAATAATAACAGTAATAATGATAATAATAACGGTTATGGCGATAATAATAATAATAAGGATAATAATAACAGTTATAGCGATAATAATAATAAGAATAAGGATAATAATAACAGTTACAGCGATAATAATAACAGTAATAATGATAATAATAACGGTTATAGCGATAATAATAACAGTAATAATGATAATAATAACGATTATGGCGATAATAATAACAGTAATAATGACAATAATAACAGATATATCGTTAATAATAATAGTAATAAGAATAATAATAACAGTTACAGCGATAATAATAACAGTAATAATGATAATAATAAAAGGTTATAGCGATAATAATAACAGTGATAATGATAATAATAACAGTCATAGGGATAATAATAATAGTAATTAGGATAATAATAACAGTTATAAAGATAATAATAATAGTAATAAGGATAATAATAACAGTTATAGTGATTATAATAATAGTAGTAAGGATAATAATAATAGTTATTAAGATAAATACAAGAGTAACGGGGATGGTAATAATAGAATAATGATAATAATAACAGTTATAGTGATGATAATTATAGTACTAAGGATAATAATGTAATGACAGGTACAGTGATTAGAATGATCGGAATGAGGATAATAATAATAGTTATAATCATAAAGACAAGCGTAATAGGGATAGTAATAATGATAGTAATTATAGAATAAGGATAATAATAACTTTTATAGTGATTATAATAATAGTAATAAGGATAATAATAATAGTTATAAGGAAAAATACAAGAGTAATAGGGATAGTAATAACAGAATAAGGATATTAATAACAGACATAGCGATAATAAGAATAGCGATAAGGATAATAAAAATAGTTATAACTGTAAAAGGAAGAGTAATAGGGACAGTAATAATAGAATAAGGATAATAATAACAGTTATAGCGATAACAATAATAGTAATAATGATAATAACAATAGTAGATAATAGTAATAAATCGTATCTGTCGCGAAAGTACAAGTTCCGGCAGCGTAATGCTTTCCGTATCTGTCGAGAAAGTACTATTCCGGCAGCGTATTCCTTTTCGTATGTTTCGCGTAAAGACAAGTTCTGGCAGCGTATTGGTTTTCGTATCTGTCGCGAAAGTACATGTTGCGGCAGCGTATTGCTTTTCGTATCTCTCGCGTAAATACAAGTTCCGGCAGCGTATTGCTCTTCGTATCTTTCGCTTAATACAAGTTCTGACAGCATAATGCTTTTCGTATCTTTCGCGTAAATACAAGTTCCGGCAGCGTATTGGTTTCCGTATCTGTCAAGAAAGTACAAGTTCTGGCAGCGTATTGCTTTTCGTATCTGTCGCGAAAGTACAAGATCTGGCAGCGTATTGCTTTTCGTATCTGTCGCGAAAGTACAAGTTCTGGCAGCGGATTGCTTTTCGTATCTTTCGTTTAAATACAAGTTCCCGCAGAGTAATGCTTTCCGTATCTGTCGAGAAAGTACAAGTTCTGGCAGCGTATTGCTTTTCGTATCTTTCGCGTAAATACAAGTTCCGGCAGCGTATTGCTTTCCGTATCTGTCAAGAAAGTACAAGTTCTGGCAGCGTATTGCTTTTCCCATCTTTCATGTAAATACACGTTCTGGCAGCGTAATGCTTTTCGTATCTTTCGCGTAAATACAAGTTCCGGCAGCATAATGCTCTTCGTATCTGTCGCGAAAGTACATGTTGCGGCAGCGTATGGCTTTTCGTATTTGTCGCAAAAGTACAAGTTGCGGCAGCGTATTGCTTTTCGTATCTGTCGCGAAAGTACAAGTTCTGGCAGCGTATTCCTTTTCGTATCTTTCGCGTAAATACAAGTTCCGGCAGAGTAATGCTTTTCGTATCTTTCGCTTAAATACAAGTTCTGGCAGCGTATTGTTTTTCGTGTCCGTCGCGTAAGTACAAGTTCTTTCAGCGTATTGGTTTTCGTATCTGTCGCGAAAGTACAAGTTCTGGCAGCGTATTCCTTTTCGTATCTTTCGCGTAAATACAAGTTCCGGCAGAGTAATGCTTTTCGTATCTTTCGCTTAAATACAAGTTCTGGCAGCGGATTGCTTTTCGTGTCCGTCGCGAAAGTACAAGTTCTGGCAGCGTATTTTTTTTCATATCTTTCGCGTAAATACAAGTTCTGGCAGCATATTGCTTTTCGTATTTGTCGCGTAAATACAAGTTCCGGCAGCGTAATGCTTTCCGTATCTGTCGAGAAAGAAAATGTTCCGGCAGCGTATTGTTTTTCGTATTTGTCGCAAAAGTAGAAGTTCCGGCATCGTATTGCTTTTCGTATCTGTCGCGATAGTACAAGTTCCGGCAGCGTAATGCTTTCCGTATCTGTCGCGAAAGTACAAGTGCTGGCAGCGTAATCCTTTTCGTATCTTTCGCGAAAATACAAGTTCCGGCAGCGTATTGTTTTTCGTATTTGTCGCAAAAGTACAAGTTGCGGCAGCGTATTGCTTTTCGTATCTGTCGCGAAAGTACAAGTTCTGGCAGCGTATTCCTTTTCGTACCTTTCGCGTAAATACAAGTTCCGGCAGAGTAATGCTTTTCGTATCTTTCGCGTAAATACAAGTTCTGGCAGCGTATTGGTTTTCGTATCTGTCACGAAAGTACAAGTTCCGGCAGCGTAATGCTTTCCGTATCTGTCGAGAAAGAAAATGTTCCGGCAGCGTATTGTTTTTCGTATTTGTCGCAAAAGTAGAAGTTCCGGCATCGTATTGCTTTTCGTATCTGTCGCGATAGTACAAGTTCCGGCAGCGTAATGCTTTCCGTATCTGTCGCGAAAGTACAAGATCCGGCAGCGTATTCCTTTTCCCATCTTTCGCGTAAATACAAATTCTGGCAGCGCAATGCTTTTCGTATCTTTCGCTTAAATACAAGTTCTGGCAGCGTATTGCTTTTCGTATCTGTCGCGAAAGTACATGTTGCGGCAGCGTATTGCTTTTCGTACCTTTCGCGTAAATACAAGTTCCGGCAGCGTATTGCTTTCCGTATCTGTCAAGAAAGTACAAGTTCTGGCAGCGTATTGCTTTTCCCATCTTTCATGTAAATAGACGTTCTGACAGCATAATGCTTTTCGTATCTGTCGCGAAAGTACATGTTCCGGCAGCGTATTGCTTTTCCCATCTTTCATGTAAATACACGTTCTGGCAGCGTAATGCTTTTCGTATCTTTCGCGTAAATACAAGTTCCGGCAGCGTATTGTTTTTCGTATCTATCGCTTAAAGACAAGTTCTGACAGCATAATGCTTTTCGTATCTGTCGCGAAAGTACATGTTCCGGCAGCGTAATGCTTTCCGTATCTGTCGCGAAAGTAGTAGTTCCGGCAGCGTATTGCTTTCCGTATCTGTCAAGAAAGTACAAGTTCTGGCAGCGTATTTCTTTTCCCATCTTTCGCGTAAATACAAGTTCTGGCAGCGCAATGCTTCTCGTATCTTTCGCGTAAATACAAGTTCTGGCAGCGCAATGCTTCTCGTATCTTTCGCGTAAATACAAGTTCTGGCAGCGTATTGCTTTTCGTGTCCGTCGCGAAAGTACAAGTTCCGGCAGCGTATTGCTTTTCGTATCTGTCGCGAAAGTACAAGTTCTGGCAGCGTATTCCTTTTCGTATCTTTCGCGTAAATACAAGTTCTGGCAGCGCAATGCTTTTCGTATCTTTCGCGTAAATACAAGTTCTGGCAGCGTATTGCTTTTCGTGTCCGTCGCGAAAGTACAAGTTCTGGCAGCGTAATGGTTTTCGTATCTGTCGAGAAAGTACTATTCCGGCAGCGTATTCCTTTTCGTATGTTTCGCGTAAAGACAAGTTCTGGCAGCGTATTGGTTTTCGTATCTGTCGCGAAAGTACAAGATCCGGCAGCGTATTCCTTTTCCCATCTTTCGCGTAAATACAAATTCTGGCAGCGCAATGCTTTTCGTACCTTTCGCGTAAATACAAGTTCCGGCAGCGTATTGCGTTCCGTATCTGTCAAGAAAGTACAAGTTCTGGCAGCGTATTGCTTTTCCCATCTTTCGCGTAAATACAAGTTCTGGCAGCGTAATGCTTTTCGTATCTTTCGCGTAAATACAAGTTCTGGCAGCGTATTGCTTTTCGTATCTTTCGCTTAAAGACAAGTTCTGGCAGCATATTGCTTTTCGTATTTGTCGCGTAAATACAAGTTCCGGCAGCGTAATGCTTTCCGTATCTGTCGCGATAGTACAAGTTCTGGCAGCGTATTGCTTTTCGTATCTTTCGCGTAAATACAAGTTCTGGCAGCGTATTGTTTTTCGTATCTGTCGCTAAAGTACAAGTTCTGGCAGCGTATTGTTTTTCGTATCTGTCGCGAAAGTACAAGTTCTGGCAGCGTATTGCTTTTCGTATCTTTCGCTTAAATACAAGTTCTGACAGCATAATGCTCTTCGTATCTGTCGCGAAAGTACATGTTGCGGCAGCGTATTGCTTTTCGTACCTTTCGCGTACATACAAGTTCCGGCAGCGTATTGCTTCCGTATCTGTCAAGAAAGTACAAGTTCTGGCAGCGTATTGCTTTTCCCATCTTTCGCGTAAATACAAGTTCTGGCAGCGTAATGCTTTTCGTATCTTTCGCGTAAATACAAGTTCTGGCAGCGTATTGTTTTTCGTGTCCATCGCGAAAGTACAAGTTCCGGCAGCGTATGGCTTTTCGTATCTTTCGCTTAAAGACAAGTTCTGACAGCGTATTGGTTTTCGTATCTGTCACGAAAGTACAAGTTCTGGCAGCGTATTGCTTTTCCCATCTTTCATGTAAATACACGTTCTGGCAGCGTAATGCTTTTCGTATCTTTCGCGTAAATACAAGTTCTGGCAACGTATTGCTTTTCGTGTCTGTCGCGAAAGTAGTAGTTCCGGCAGCGTATTGCTTTTCGTATCTGTCGCGATAGTACAAGTTCTGGCAGAGTATTGCTTTTCGTATCTTTCGCGTAAATACAAGTTCCGGCAGCGTATTGCTTTTCGTATCTATCGCTTAAAGACAAGTTCTGACAGCATAATGCTTTTCGTATCTGTCGCGAAAGTACATGTTCCGGCAGCGTAATGCTTTCCGTATCTGTCGCGAAAGTAGTAGTTCCGGCAGCGTATTGCTTTCCGTATCTGTCAAGAAAGTACAAGTTCTGGCAGCGTATTTCTTTTCCCATCTTTCGCGTAAATACAAGTTCTGGCAGCGCAATGCTTCTCGTATCTTTCGCGTAAATACAAGTTCTGGCAGCGCAATGCTTCTCGTATCTTTCGCGTAAATACAAGTTCTGGCAGCGTATTGCTTTTCGTGTCCGTCGCGAAAGTACAAGTTCCGGCAGCGTATTGCTTTTCGTATCTGTCGCGAAAGTACAAGTTCTGGCAGCGTATTCCTTTTCGTATCTTTCGCGTAAATACAAGTTCTGGCAGCGCAATGCTTTTCGTATCTTTCGCGTAAATACAAGTTCTGGCAGCGTATTGCTTTTCGTGTCCGTCGCGAAAGTACAAGTTCTGGCAGCGTATTCCTTTTCGTATCTTTCGCGTAAATACAAGTTCTGGCAGCGCAATGCTTTTCGTATCTTTCGCGTAAATACAAGTTCTGGCAGCGTATTGTATTTCGTGTCCGTCGCGAAAGTACAAGTTCTGGCAGCGTATTGTTTTTCGTATCTTTCGCGTAAATACAAGTTCTGGCAGCGTATTGCTTTTCGTATCTGTCGCGAAAGTACATGTTGCGGCAGCGTATTGCTTTTCGTATCTTTCGCGTAAATACAAGTTCTGGCAGCGTATTGCTTTCCGTATCTGTCAAGAAAGTACAAGTTGCGGCAGCGTATTGCTTTTCGTATCGTTCGCGTAAATACAAGTTCCGGCAGCGTAATGCTTTCCGTATCTGTCAAGAAAGTACAAGTTCTGGCAGCGTATTCCTTTTCGTATCTTTCGCGTAAATACAAGTTCTGGCAGCGCAATGCTTTTCGTATCTTTCGCGTAAATACAAGTTCTGGCAGCGTATTGCTTTTCGTGTCCGTCGCGAAAGTACAAGTTCTGGCAGCGTATTCCTTTTCGTATCTTTCGCGTAAATACAAGTTCTGGCAGCGCAATGCTTTTCGTATCTTTCGCGTAAATACAAGTTCTGGCAGCGTATTGCTTTTCGTGTCCGTCGCGAAAGTACAAGTTCTGGCAGCGTATTCCTTTTCGTATCTTTCGCGTAAATACAAGTTCTGGCAGCGCAATGCTTTTCGTATCTTTCGCGTAAATACAAGTTCTGGCAGCGTATTGTATTTCGTGTCCGTCGCGAAAGTACAAGTTCCGGCAGCGTATTGCTTTCCGTATCTGTCAAGAAAGTACAAGTTCTGGCAGCGTATTGTTTTTCCCATCTTTCATGTAAATACAAGTTCCGGCTGCGTAATGCTTTCCGTACCTTTCGCTTAAATACAAGTTCTGACAGCATAATGCTTTTCGTATCTGTCGCGAAAGTACATGTTCCGGCAGCGTATTGTATTTCGTGTCCGTCGCGAAAGTACAAGTTCTGGCAGCGTATTGTTTTTCGTATCTGTCGCGAAAGTACAAGTTCTGGCAGCGTATTCCTTTTCGTATCTGTCGCGATAGTACAAGTTCCGGCAGCGTATTGTTTTTCGTATCTGTCGCGAAAGTACAAGTTCTGGCAGCGTATTGCTTTTCGTATCTGTCGCGTAAATACAAGTTCTGGCAGCGTATTGCTTTTCCCATCTTTCATGTAAATACACGTTCTGGCAGCGTAATGCTTTTCGTATCTTTCGCGTAAATACAAGTTCTGGCAGCGTAATGCTTTTCGTATCTTTCGCGTAAATACAAGTTCTGGCAGCGTATTGCTTTTCGTGTCTGTCGCGAAAGTAGTAGTTCCGGCAGCGTATTGCTTTTCGTATCTGTCGCGATAGTACAAGTTCTGGCAGAGTATTGCTTTTCGTATCTTTCGCGTAAATACAAGTTCTGGCAGCGTATTGCTTTTCGTGTCCGTCGCGAAAGTACAAGTTCTGGCAGCGTATTCCTTTTCGTATCTTTCGCGTAAATACAAGTTCCGGCAGAGTAATGCTTTTCGTATCTTTCGCGTAAATACAAGTTCTGGCAGCGTATTGGTTTTCGTATCTGTCACGAAAGTACAAGTTCCGGCAGCGTAATGCTTTTCGTATCTTTCGCGTAAATACAAGATCCGGCAGCGTATTGCTTTTCGTATCTATCGCTTAAAGACAAGTTCTGACAGCATAATGCTTTTCGTATCTGTCGCGAAAGTACATGTTCCGGCAGCGTAATGCTTTCCGTATCTGTCGCGAAAGTAGTAGTTCCGGCAGCGTATTGCTTTCCGTATCTGTCAAGAAAGTACAAGTTCTGGCAGCGTATTTCTTTTCCCATCTTTCGCGTAAATACAAGTTCTGGCAGCGCAATGCTTCTCGTATCTTTCGCGTAAATACAAGTTCTGGCAGCGCAATGCTTTTCGTATCTTTCGCGTAAATACAAGTTCTGGCAGCGTATTGCTTTTCGTGTCCGTCGCGAAAGTACAAGTTCTGGCAGCGTATTCCTTTTCGTATCTTTCGCGTAAATACAAGTTCCGGCAGAGTAATGCTTTTCGTATCTTTCGCGTAAATACAAGTTCTGGCAGCGTATTGCTTTTCGTGTCCGTCGCGAAAGTACAAGTTCCGGCAGCGTAATGCTTTCCGTATCTGTCGAGAAAGTACAAGTTCTGGCAGCGTATTGTTTTTCGTATCTGTCACGAAAGTACAAGTTCTGGCAGCGTATTGCTTTTCGTATCGTTTGCGTAAATACAAGTTCCGGCAGCGTAATGCTTTCCGTATCTGTCGAGAAAGTACAAGTTCTGGCAGCGTAATGTTTTTCGTATCTGTCACGAAAGTACAAGTTCTGGCAGCGTATTGCTTTTCGTATCTGTCGCGAAAGTACATGTTGCGGCAGCGTATTGCTTTTCGTATCTTTCGCGTAAATACAAGTTCTGGCAGCGTATTGCTTTCCGTATCTGTCAAGAAAGTACAAGTTGCGGCAGCGTATTGCTTTTCGTATCGTTCGCGTAAATACAAGTTCCGGCAGCGTAATGCTTTCCGTATCTGTCAAGAAAGTACAAGTTCTGGCAGCGTATTCCTTTTCGTATCTTTCGCGTAAATACAAGTTCTGGCAGCGCAATGCTTTTCGTATCTTTCGCGTAAATACAAGTTCTGGCAGCGTATTGCTTTTCGTGTCCGTCGCGAAAGTACAAGTTCTGGCAGCGTATTCCTTTTCGTATCTTTCGCGTAAATACATGTTCTGGCAGCGCAATGCTTTTCGTATCTTTCGCGTAAATACAAGTTCTGGCAGCGTATTGTATTTCGTGTCCGTCGCGAAAGTACAAGTTCTGGCAGCGTATTGTTTTTCGTATCTGTCACGAAAGTACAAGTTCTGGCAGCGTATTGCTTTTCGTATCTGTCGCGAAAGTACAAGTTCTGGCAGCGTATTGCTTTCCGTATCTGTCAAGAAAGTACAAGTTGCGGCAGCGTATTGCTTTTCGTATCGTTCGCGTAAATACAAGTTCCGGCGGCGTAATGCTTTCCGTATCTGTCAAGAATGTACAAGTTCTGGCAGCGTATTCCTTTTCGTATCTTTCGCGTAAATACAAGTTCTGGCAGCGCAATGCTTTTCGTATCTTTCGCGTAAATACAAGTTCTGGCAGCGTATTGCTTTTCGTGTCCGTCGCGAAAGTACAAGTTCTGGCAGCGTATTCCTTTTCGTATCTTTCGCGTAAATACATGTTCTGGCAGCGCAATGCTTTTCGTATCTTTCGCGTAAATACAAGTTCTGGCAGCGTATTGTATTTCGTGTCCGTCGCGAAAGTACAAGTTCTGGCAGCGTATTGTTTTTCGTATCTGTCACGAAAGTACAAGTTCTGGCAGCGTATTGCTTTTCGTATCTGTCGCGAAAGTACAAGTTCTGGCAGCGTATTGCTTTCCGTATCTGTCAAGAAAGTACAAGTTGCGGCAGCGTATTGCTTTTCGTATCGTTCGCGTAAATACAAGTTCCGGCGGCGTAATGCTTTCCGTATCTGTCAAGAATGTACAAGTTCTGGCAGCGTATTCCTTTTCGTATCTTTCGCGTAAATACAAGTTCCGGCAGAGTAATGCTTTTCGTATCTTTCGCGTAAATACAAGTTCTGGCAGCGTATTGGTTTTCGTATCTGTCACGAAAGTACAAGTTCCGGCAGCGTAATGCTTTTCGTATCTTTCGCGTAAATACAAGATCCGGCAGCGTATTGCTTTTCGTATCTATCGCTTAAAGACAAGTTCTGACAGCATAATGCTTTTCGTATCTGTCGCGAAAGTAGTAGTTCCGGCAGCGTATTGCTTTCCGTATCTGTCAAGAAAGTACAAGTTCTGGCAGCGTATTTCTTTTCCCATCTTTCGCGTAAATACAAGTTCTGGCAGCGCAATGCTTCTCGTATCTTTCGCGTAAATACAAGTTCTGGCAGCGCAATGCTTTTCGTATCTTTCGCGTAAATACAAGTTCTGGCAGCGTATTGCTTTTCGTGTCCGTCGCGAAAGTACAAGTTCTGGCAGCGTATTCCTTTTCGTATCTTTCGCGTAAATACAAGTTCCGGCAGAGTAATGCTTTTCGTATCTTTCGCGTAAATACAAGTTCTGGCAGCGTATTGCTTTTCGTGTCCGTCGCGAAAGTACAAGTTCCGGCAGCGTATTGCTTTTCGTATCTGTCGCGAAAGTACAAGTTCTGGCAGCGTATTGCTTTTCGTATCTGTCGCGAAAGTACATGTTGCGGCAGCGTATTGCTTTTCGTATCTTTCGCGTAAATACAAGTTCCGGCAGCGTATTGCTTTCCGTATCTGTCAAGAAAGTACAAGTTCTGGCAGCGTATTGCTTTTCCCATCTTTCATGTAAATAGACGTTCTGACAGCATAATGCTTTTCGTATCTGTCGCGAAAGTACATGTTCCGGCAGCGTATTGCTTTTCCCATCTTTCATGTAAATACACGTTCTGGCAGCGTAATGCTTTTCGTATCTTTCGCGTAAATACAAGTTCCGGCAGCGTATTGCTTTTCGTATCTATCGCTTAAAGACAAGTTCTGACAGCATAATGCTTTTCGTATCTGTCGCGAAAGTACATGTTCCGGCAGCGTAATGCTTTCCGTATCTGTCGCGAAAGTAGTAGTTGCGGCAGCGTATTGCTTTCCGTATCTGTCAAGAAAGTACAAGTTCTGGCAGCGTATTTCTTTTCCCATCTTTCGCGTAAATACAAGTTCTGGCAGCGTATTCCTTTTCGTATCTTTCGCGTAAATACAAGTTCTGGCAGCGTATTGCTTTTCGTATCTGTCGCGAAAGTACATGTTGCGGCAGCGTATTGCTTTTCGTATCTTTCGCGTAAATACAAGTTCCGGCAGCGTATTGCTTTTCGTATCTGTCGCGAAAGTACATGTTGCGGCAGCGTATTGCTTTTCGTATCTTTCGCGTAAATACAAGTTCCGGCAGCGTATTGCTTTCCGTATCTGTCAAGAAAGTACAAGTTCTGGCAGCGTATTGTTTTTCCCATCTTTCATGTAAATACAAGTTCCGGCTGCGTAATGCTTTCCGTACCTTTCGCTTAAATACAAGTTCTGACAGCATAATGCTTTTCGTATCTGTCGCGAAAGTACCTCTTCCGGCAGCGTATTGTATTTCGTGTCCGTCGCGAAAGTACAAGTTCTGGCAGCGTATTGTTTTTCGTATCTGTCGCGAAAATACAAGTTCTGGCAGCGTATTGTTTTTCGTGTCCATCGCGAAAGTACAAGTTCCGGCAGCGTATTGTTTTTCGTATCTGTCGCGAAAGTACAAGTTCTGGCAGCGTATTGCTTTTCGTATCTGTCGCGTAAATACAAGTTCTGGCAGCGTATTGCTTTTCCCATCTTTCATGTAAATACACGTTCTGGCAGCGTAATGCTTTTCGTATCTTTCGCGTAAATACAAGTTCTGGCAGCGTAATGCTTTTCGTATCTTTCGCGTAAATACAAGTTCTGGCAGCGTATTGTTTTTCGTGTCCATCGCGAAAGTACAAGTTCCGGCAGCGTATGGCTTTTCGTATCTTTCGCTTAAAGACAAGTTCTGACAGCGTATTGGTTTTCGTATCTGTCACGAAAGTACAAGTTCTGGCAGCGTATTGCTTTTCCCATCTTTCATGTAAATACACGTTCTGGCAGCGTAATGCTTTTCGTATCTTTCGCGTAAATACAAGTTCTGGCAGCGTATTGCTTTTCGTATCTGTCGCGAAAGTACATGTTGCGGCAGCGTATTGCTTTTCGTATCTTTCGCGTAAATACAAGTTCTGGCAGCGTATTGCTTTCCGTATCTGTCAAGAAAGTACAAGTTGCGGCAGCGTATTGCTTTTCGTATCGTTCGCGTAAATACAAGTTCCGGCAGCGTAATGCTTTCCGTATCTGTCAAGAAAGTACAAGTTCTGGCAGCGTATTCCTTTTCGTATCTTTCGCGTAAATACATGTTCTGGCAGCGCAATGCTTTTCGTATCTTTCGCGTAAATACAAGTTCTGGCAGCGTATTGTATTTCGTGTCCGTCGCGAAAGTACAAGTTCTGGCAGCGTATTGTTTTTCGTATCTGTCACGAAAGTACAAGTTCTGGCAGCGTATTGCTTTTCGTATCTGTCGCGAAAGTACATGTTGCGGCAGCGTATTGCTTTTCGTATCTTTCGCGTAAATACAAGTTCCGGCAGCGTATTGCTTTCCGTATCTGTCAAGAAAGTACAAGTTCTGGCAGCGTATTGTTTTTCCCATCTTTCATGTAAATACAAGTTCCGGCTGCGTAATGCTTTCCGTACCTTTCGCTTAAATACAAGTTCTGACAGCATAATGCTTTTCGTATCTGTCGCGAAAGTACATGTTCCGGCAGCGTATTGTATTTCGTGTCCGTCGCGAAAGTACAAGTTCTGGCAGCGTATTGTTTTTCGTATCTGTCGCGAAAGTACAAGTTCTGGCAGCGTATTCCTTTTCGTATCTGTCGCGATAGTACAAGTTCCGGCAGCGTATTGTTTTTCGTATCTGTCGCGAAAGTACAAGTTCTGGCAGCGTATTGCTTTTCCCATCTTTCATGTAAATACACGTTCTGGCAGCGTAATGCTTTTCGTATCTTTCGCGTAAATACAAGTTCTGGCAGCGTAATGCTTTTCGTATCTTTCGCGTAAATACAAGTTCTGGCAGCGTATTGCTTTTCGTGTCTGTCGCGAAAGTAGTAGTTCCGGCAGCGTATTGCTTTTCGTATCTGTCGCGATAGTACAAGTTCTGGCAGAGTATTGCTTTTCGTATCTTTCGCGTAAATACAAGTTCCGGCAGCGTAATGCTTTCCGTATCTGTCGAGAAAGTACATGTTGCGGCAGCGTATTGCTTTTCGTATCTTTCGCGTAAAAACAAGTTCTGGCAGCGTATTGCTTTCCGTATCTGTCAAGAAAGTACAAGTTGCGGCAGCGTATTGCTTTTCGTATCGTTCGCGTAAATACAAGTTCCGGCAGCGTAATGCTTTCCGTATCTGTCAAGAAAGTACAAGTTCTGGCAGCGTATTCCTTTTCGTATCTTTCGCGTAAATACATGTTCTGGCAGCGCAATGCTTTTCGTATCTTTCGCGTAAATACAAGTTCTGGCAGCGTATTGTATTTCGTGTCCGTCGCGAAAGTACAAGTTCTGGCAGCGTATTGTTTTTCGTATCTGTCACGAAAGTACAAGTTCTGGCAGCGTATTGCTTTTCGTATCTGTCGCGAAAGTACATGTTGCGGCAGCGTATTGCTTTTCGTATCTTTCGCGTAAATACAAGTTCCGGCAGCGTATTGCTTTCCGTATCTGTCAAGAAAGTACAAGTTCTGGCAGCGTATTGTTTTTCCCATCTTTCATGTAAATACAAGTTCCGGCTGCGTAATGCTTTCCGTGCCTTTCGCTTAAATACAAGTTCTGACAGCATAATGCTTTTCGTATCTGTCGCGAAAGTACATGTTCTGGCAGCGTATTGTTTTTCGTATCTGTCGCGAAAGTACAAGTTCTGGCAGCGTATTGCTTTTCGTATCTGTCGCGAAAGTACAAGTTCTGGCAGCGTATTGCTTTTCCCATCTTTCGCGTAAATACAAGTTCTGGCAGCGTAATGCTTTTCGTATCTTTCGCGTAAATACAAGTTCTGGCAGCGTATTGCTTTTCGTGTCCATCGCGAAAGTACAAGTTCCGGCAGCGTATGGCTTTTCGTATCTTTCGCTTAAAGACAAGTTCTGGCAGCATATTGCTTTTCGTATTTGTCGCGTAAATACAAGTTCCGGCAGCGTAATGCTTTCCGTATCTGTCGCGATAGTACAAGTTCTGGCAGCGTATTGCTTTTCGTATCTTTCGCGTAAATACAAGTTCTGGCAGCGTATTGTTTTTCGTATCTGTCGCGAAAGTACAAGTTCTGGCAGCGTATTGTTTTTCGTATCTGTCGCGAAAGTACAAGTTCTGGCAGCGTATTGCTTTTCGTATCTTTCGCTTAAATACAAGTTCTGACAGCATAATGCTCTTCGTATCTGTCGCGAAAGTACATGTTGCGGCAGCGTATGGCTTTTCGTATGTTTCGCGTAAATACAAGTTCCGGCAGCGTAATGCTTTTCGTATCTTTGGCTTAAATACAAGTTCTGGCAGCGTATTGTTTTTCGTATCTGTCGCGAAAGTACAAGTTCTGGCAGCGTATTGCTTTCCGTATCTGTCGCGTTAGTACAAGTTCTGGCAGCGTATTGCTTTTCGTATCTGTCGCGAAAGTACAAGTTCTGGCAGCGTATTGCTTTTCGTATCTGTCGCGTTAGTACAAGTTCTGGCAGCGTATTGCTTTTCGTATCTTTCGCGTAAATACAAGTTCTGGCAGCGTATTGGTTTTCGTATCTGTCACGAAAGTACAAGTTCCGGCAGAGTAATGCTTTTCGTATCTTCCGCTTAAATACAAGTTCTGACAGCATAATGCTTTTGGTATCTGTCGCGAAAGTACATGTTCCGGCAGCGTATTGCTTTTCGTATCTGTCGCGTTAGTACAAGTTCTGGCAGCGTATTGCTTTTCGTACCTTTCGCGTAAATACAAGTTCTGGCAGCGTATTGCTTTTCGTGTCCGTCGCGAAAGTACAAGTTCCGGCAGCGTATTGCTTTCCGTATCTGTCAAGAAAGTACAAGTTCTGGCAGCGTATTGTTTTTCCCATCTTTCATGTAAATACAAGTTCCGGCTGCGTAATGCTTTCCGTGCCTTTCGCTTAAATACAAGTTCTGACAGCATAATGCTTTTCGTATCTGTCGCGAAAGTACATGTTCTGGCAGCGTATTGTTTTTCGTATCTGTCGCGAAAGTACAAGTTCTGGCAGCGTATTGCTTTTCGTATCTGTCGCGTAAATACAAGTTCTGGCAGCGTATTGCTTTTCCCATCTTTCGCGTAAATACAAGTTCTGGCAGCGTAATGCTTTTCGTATCTTTCGCGTAAATACAAGTTCTGGCAGCGTATTGCTTTTCGTGTCCATCGCGAAAGTACAAGTTCCGGCAGCGTATGGCTTTTCGTATCTTTCGCTTAAAGACAAGTTCTGGCAGCATATTGCTTTTCGTATTTGTCGCGTAAATACAAGTTCCGGCAGCGTAATGCTTTCCGTATCTGTCGCGATAGTACAAGTTCTGGCAGCGTATTGCTTTTCGTATCTTTCGCGTAAATACAAGTTCTGGCAGCGTATTGTTTTTCGTATCTGTCGCGAAAGTACAAGTTCTGGCAGCGTATTGTTTTTCGTATCTGTCGCGAAAGTACAAGTTCTGGCAGCGTATTGCTTTTCGTATCTTTCGCTTAAATACAAGTTCTGACAGCATAATGCTCTTCGTATCTGTCGCGAAAGTACATGTTGCGGCAGCGTATGGCTTTTCGTATGTTTCGCGTAAATACAAGTTCCGGCAGCGTAATGCTTTTCGTATCTTTGGCTTAAATACAAGTTCTGGCAGCGTATTGTTTTTCGTATCTGTCGCGAAAGTACAAGTTCTGGCAGCGTATTGCTTTCCGTATCTGTCGCGTTAGTACAAGTTCTGGCAGCGTATTGCTTTTCGTATCTGTCGCGAAAGTACAAGTTCTGGCAGCGTATTGCTTTTCGTATCTGTCGCGTTAGTACAAGTTCTGGCAGCGTATTGCTTTTCGTATCTTTCGCGTAAATACAAGTTCTGGCAGCGTATTGGTTTTCGTATCTGTCACGAAAGTACAAGTTCCGGCAGAGTAATGCTTTTCGTATCTTCCGCTTAAATACAAGTTCTGACAGCATAATGCTTTTGGTATCTGTCGCGAAAGTACATGTTCCGGCAGCGTATTGCTTTTCGTATCTGTCGCGTTAGTACAAGTTCTGGCAGCGTATTGCTTTTCGTACCTTTCGCGTAAATACAAGTTCTGGCAGCGTATTGCTTTTCGTGTCCGTCGAGAAAGTACAAGTTCCGGCAGCGTATTGCTTTTCGTATCTGTCGCGAAAGTACAAGTTCTGGCAGCGTATTCCTTTTCGTATCTTTCGCGTAAATACAAGTTCTGGCAGCGCAATGCTTTTCGTATCTTTCGCGTAAATACAAGTTCTGGCAGCGTATTGTTTTTCCTATCTGTCGCGAAAGTACAAGTTCTGGCAGCGTATTGCTTTTCGTATCTGTCGCGTTAGTACAAGTTCTGGCAGCGTATTGCTTTTCGTATCTTTCGCGTAAATACAAGTTCTGGCAGCGTATTGCTTTTCGTATCTGTCGCGAAAGTACAAGTTCTGGCAGCGTATTGCTTTCCGTATCTGTCGCGTTAGTACAAGTTCTGGCAGCGTATTGCTTTTCGTATCTGTCGCGAAAGTACAAGTTCTGGCAGCGTATTGCTTTTCGTATCTGTCGCGTTAGTACAAGTTCTGGCAGCGTATTGCTTTTCGTATCTTTCGCGTAAATACAAGTTCTGGCAGCGTATTGGTTTTCGTATCTGTCACGAAAGTACAAGTTCCGGCAGAGTAATGCTTTTCGTATCTTCCGCTTAAATACAAGTTCTGACAGCATAATGCTTTTGGTATCTGTCGCGAAAGTACATGTTCCGGCAGCGTAACGCTTTTCGTATTTGTCGCAAAAGTACAAGTTCTGGCAGCATATTGCTTCCGTATCTCCCGCGTATGTACAAGTTCTGGCAGCGAATTGCTATTCGTATCTGTCGCGAAAGTACAAGTTCTGGCAGCGTATTGCTTTCCGTATCTGTCGCGTTAGTACAAGTTCTGGCAGCGTATTGCTTTTCGTATCTGTCGCGAAAGTACAAGTTCTGGCAGCGTATTGCTTTTCGTATCTGTCGCGTTAGTACAAGTTCTGGCAGCGTATTGCTTTTCGTATCTTTCGCGTAAATACAAGTTCTGGCAGCGTATTGGTTTTCGTATCTGTCACGAAAGTACAAGTTCCGGCAGAGTAATGCTTTTCGTATCTTCCGCTTAAATACAAGTTCTGACAGCATAATGCTTTTCGTATCTGTCGCGAAAGTACATGTTGCGGCAGCGTATTGCTTTTCGTACCTTTCGCGTAAATACAAGTTCCGGCAGCGTATTGCTTTTCGTACCTTTCGCGTAAATACAAGTTCCGGCAGCGTATTGCTTTCCGTATCTGTCAAGAAAGTACAAGTTCTGGCAGCGTATTGCTTTTCGTATCTGTCGCGAAAGTACAAATTCTGGCAGCGTATTCCTTTTCGTATCTTTCGCGTAAATACAAGTTCCGGCAGCGTAATGCTTTCCGTACCTGTCGCGAAAGTACAAGTTCTGGCAGCGTATTGCTTTTCGTATCTGTCGCGAAAGTACAAGTTCTGGCAGCGTATTGCTTTTCGTATCTTTCGCGTAAATGCAAGTTCTGGCAGCGTATTGCTTTTCGTACCTTTCGCGTAAATACAAGTTCCGGCAGCGTATTGCTTTCCGTATCTGTCAAGAAAGTACAAGTTCCGGCAGCGTAATGCTTTCCCTATCTGTCGCGAAAGTACAAGTTCCTGCAGAGTATTGCTTTCCCTATCTGTCGCGAAAGTACAAGTTCTGGCAGCGAATTGCTATTCGTATCTGTCGCGAAAGTACAAGTTCTGACAGCATAATGCTTTCCGTATCTGTCGCGAAAGTACAAGTTCTGGCAGCGTATTGTTTTTCGTATCTCTCGCGAAAGTACAAGTTCTGACAGCGTATTGCTATTCGTATCTTTCGCGTAAATACAAGTTCCGGCAGCATAATGCTTTCCGTATCTGTCGCGAAAGCAGGTGTTCCAGCTGCGTATTGCTTTTCGTATCTGTCGCGAAAGTAGCTGTTCCGACAGCGTATTGCTTTTCGTATCTTTCGCGTAAATACAAGTTCCGGCAGCGTATTGCTTTTCGTATCTGTCGCGATAGTACAAGTTCTGGCAGCGTATTGCTTTTCGTATCTGTCGCGAAAGTACAAGTTCTGACAGCGTATTGCTTTTCGTATTTGTCGCGAAAGTACAAGTTCCGGCAGCATAATGCTTTCCGTATCTGTCGCGTTAGTACAAGTTCTGGCAGCGTATTGCTTTTCGTATCTGTCGCGAAAGTACAAGTTCCGGCAGAGTAATGCTTTTCGTATCTTCCGCTTAAATACAAGTTCTGACAGCATAATGCTTTTCGTATCTGTCGCGAAAGTACATGTTGCGGCAGCGTATTGCTTTTCGTACCTTTCGCGTAAATACAAGTTCTGGCACCGTATTGCTTTTCGTGTCCGTCGCGAAAGTACAAGTTCCGGCAGCGTATTGCTTTTCGTATCTGTCGCGAAAGTACAAGTTCTGGCAGCGTATTCCTTTTCGTATCTTTCGCGTAAATACAAGTTCTGGCAGCGCAATGCATTTCGTATCTTTCGCGTAAATACAAGTTCTGGCAGCGTATTGTTTTTCGTATCTGTCGCGAAAGTACAAGTTCTGGCAGCGTATTGCTTTTCGTATCTGTCGCGTTAGTACAAGTTCTGGCAGCGTATTGCTTTTCGTATCTTTCGCGTAAATACAAGTTCTGGCAGCGTATTGCTTTTCGTATCTGTCGCGATAGTACAAGTTCCGGCAGCGTATTGTTTTTCGTATCTGTCGCGAAAGTACAAGTTCCGGCAGAGTAATGCTTTTCGTATCTTCCGCTTAAATACAAGTTCTGACAGCATAATGCTTTTCGTATCTGTCGCGAAAGTACATGTTGCGGCAGCGTATTGCTTTTCGTACCTTTCGCGTAAATACAAGTTCTGGCAGCGTATTGTTTTTCGTATCTGTCACGAAAGTACAAGTTCTGGCAGCGTATTGCTTTTCGTATCGTTCGCGTAAATACAAGTTCTGGCAGCGTAATGCTTTTCGTGTCCGTCGCGAAAGTACAAGTTCCGGCAGCGTATTGCTTTTCGTATCTGTCGCGAAAGTACAAGTTCTGGCAGCGTATTCCTTTTCGTATCTTTCGCGTAAATACAAGTTCTGGCAGCGCAATGCTTTTCGTATCTTTCGCGTAAATACAAGTTCTGGCAGCGCCATGCTTTTCGTATCTCTCGCGTAAATACAAGTTCTGGCAGCGTATTGATTTTCGTATCTGTCGCGTTAGTACAAGTTCTGGCAGCGTATTGCTTTTCGTATCTTTCGCGTAAATACAAGTTCTGGCAGCGTATTGCTTTTCGTATCTGTCGCGATAGTACAAGTTCCGGCAGCGTATTGTTTTTCGTATCTGTCGCGAAAGTACAAGTTCCGGCAGAGTAATGCTTTTCGTATCTTCCGCTTAAATACAAGTTCTGACAGCATAATGCTTTTCGTATCTGTCGCGAAAGTACATGTTGCGGCAGCGTATTGCTTTTCGTACCTTTCGCGTAAATACAAGTTCTGGCAGCGTATTGTTTTTCGTATCTGTCACGAAAGTACAAGTTCTGGCAGCGTATTGCTTTTCGTATCGTTCGCGTAAATACAAGTTCTGGCAGCGTAATGCTTTTCGTGTCCGTCGCGAAAGTACAAGTTCCGGCAGCGTATTGCTTTTCGTATCTGTCGCGAAAGTACAAGTTCTGGCAGCGTATTCCTTTTCGTATCTTTCGCGTAAATACAAGTTCTGGCAGCGCAATGCTTTTCGTATCTTTCGCGTAAATACAAGTTCTGGCAGCGCCATGCTTTTCGTATCTCTCGCGTAAATACAAGTTCTGGCAGCGTATTGGTTTTCGTATCTGTCGCGTTAGTACAAGTTCTGGCAGCGTATTGCTTTTCGTATCTTTCGCGTAAATACAAGTTCTGGCAGCGTATTGCTTTTCGTATCTGTCGCGATAGTACAAGTTCCGGCAGCGTATTGTTTTTCGTATCTGTCGCGAAAGTACAAGTTCCGGCAGAGTAATGCTTTTCGTATCTTCCGCTTAAATACAAGTTCTGACAGCATAATGCTTTTCGTATCTGTCGCGAAAGTACATGTTCCGGCAGCGTAACGCTTTTCGTATTTGTCGCAAAAGTACAAGTTCTGGCAGCATATTGCTTCCGTATCTCCCGCGTATGTACAAGTTCTGGCAGCGAATTGCTATTCGTATCTGTCGCGAAAGTACAAGTTCTGGCAGCGTATTGCTTTCCGTATCTGTCGCGTTAGTACAAGTTCTGGCAGCGTATTGCTTTTCGTATCTGTCGCGAAAGTACAAGTTCTGGCAGCGTATTGCTTTTCGTATCTGTCGCGTTAGTACAAGTTCTGGCAGCGTATTGCTTTTCGTATCTTTCGCGTAAATACAAGTTCTGGCAGCGTATTGGTTTTCGTATCTGTCACGAAAGTACAAGTTCCGGCAGAGTAATGCTTTTCGTATCTTCCGCTTAAATACAAGTTCTGACAGCATAATGCTTTTCGTATCTGTCGCGAAAGTACATGTTGCGGCAGCGTATTGCTTTTCGTACCTTTCGCGTAAATACAAGTTCCGGCAGCGTATTGCTTTTCGTACCTTTCGCGTAAATACAAGTTCCGGCAGCGTATTGCTTTCCGTATCTGTCAAGAAAGTACAAGTTCTGGCAGCGTATTGCTTTTCCCATCTTTCGCGTAAATACAAGTTCTGGCAGCGTAATGCTTTTCGTATCTTTCGCGTAAATACAAGTTCTGGCAGCGTATTGCTTTTCGTATCTTTCGCGTAAATGCAAGTTCTGGCAGCGTATTGCTTTTCGTATCTGTCGCGAAAGTACAAGTTCTGGCAGCGTATTCCTTTTCGTATCTTTCGCGTAAATACAAGTTCCGGCAGCGTAATGCTTTCCGTACCTGTCGCGAAAGTACATGTTGCGGCAGCGTATTGCTTTTCGTACCTTTCGCGTAAATACAAGTTCCGGCAGCGTATTGCTTTTCGTACCTCTCGCGTAAATACAAGTTCCGGCAGCGTATTGCTTTCCGTATCTGTCAAGAAAGTACAAGTTCTGGCAGCGTATTGCTTTTCCCATCTTTCGCGTAAATACAAGTTCTGGCAGCGTAATGCTTTTCGTAACTTTCGCGTAACTACAAGTTCTGGCAGCGTATTGCTTTTCGTGTCCGTCGCGAAAGTACAAGTTCCGGCAGCGTAATGCTTTCCGTATCTGTCGAGAAAGTACAAGTTCTGGCAGCGTATTGTTTTTCGTATCTGTCACGAAAGTACAAGTTCTGGCAGCGTAATGTTTTTCGTATCTTTCGCGTAACTACAAGTTCTGGCAGCGTATTGCTTTTCGTATTTGTCGCGAAAGTACAAGTTCCGGCAGCATAATGCTTTCCGTATCTGTCGCGTTAGTACAAGTTCTGGCAGCGTATTGCTTTTCGTATCTGTCGCGATAGTACAAGTTCCGGCAGCGTATTGTTTTTCGTATCTGTCGCGAAAGTACAAGTTCTGGCAGCGTATTGCTTTTCGTATCTGTCGCGTTAGTACAAGTTCTGGCAGCGTATTGCCTTTCGTATCTTTCGCGTAAATACAAGTTCTGGCAGCGTATTGGTTTTCGTATCTTTCGCGTAAATACAAGTTCTGGCAGCGTATTGCTTTTCGTATCTGTCGCGAAAGTACAAGTTCCGGCAGAGTAATGCTTTTCGTATCTTCCGCTTAAATACAAGGTCTGACAGCATAATGCTTTTCGTATCTGTCGCGAAAGTACATGTTGCGGCAGCGTATTGCTTTTCGTACCTTTCGCGTAAATACAAGTTCTGGCAGCGTATTGTTTTTCGTATCTGTCACGAAAGTACAAGTTCTGGCAGCGTATTGCTTTTCGTATCTGTCGCGATAGTACAAGTTCCGGCAGCGTATTGTTTTTCGTATCTGTCGCGAAAGTACAAGTTCCGGCAGAGTAATGCTTTTCGTATCTTCCGCTTAAATACAAGTTCTGACAGCATAATGCTTTTCGTATCTGTCGCGAAAGTACATGTTGCGGCAGCGTATTGCTTTTCGTACCTTTCGCGTAAATACAAGTTCTGGCAGCGTATTGCTTTTCGTGTCCGTCGCGAAAGTACAAGTTCCGGCAGCGTATTGCTTTTCGTATCTGTCGCGAAAGTACAAGTTCTGGCAGCGTATTCCTTTTCGTATCTTTCGCGTAAATACAAGTTCTGGCAGCGCAATGCATTTCGTATCTTTCGCGTAAATACAAGTTCTGGCAGCGTATTGTTTTTCGTATCTGTCGCGTAAATACAAGTTCTGGCAGCGTATTGTTTTTCGTATCTGTCGCGAAAGTACAAGTTCTGGCAGCGTAATGCTTTTCGTATCTTTCGCGAAAGTACAAGTTCCGGCAGCGTATTGCTTTTCGTATCTGTCGCGAAAGTACAAGTTCTGGCAGCGTATTCCTTTTCGTATCTTTCGCGTAAATACAAGTTCTGGCAGCGCAATGCTTTTCGTATCTTTCGCGTAAATACAAGTTCTGGCAGCGCCATGCTTTTCGTATCTTTCGCGTAAATACAAGTTCTGGCAGCGTATTGCTTTTCGTATCTGTCGCGATAGTACAAGTTCCGGCAGCGTATTGTTTTTCGTATCTGTCGCGAAAGTACAAGTTCCGGCAGAGTAATGCTTTTCGTATCTTCCGCTTAAATACAAGTTCTGACAGCATAATGCTTTTCGTATCTGTCGCGAAAGTACATGTTCCGGCAGCGTAACGCTTTTCGTATTTGTCGCAAAAGTACAAGTTCTGGCAGCATATTGCTTCCGTATCTCCCGCGTATGTACAAGTTCTGGCAGCGAATTGCTATTCGTATCTGTCGCGAAAGTACAAGTTCTGGCAGCGTATTGCTTTCCGTATCTGTCGCGTTAGTACAAGTTCTGGCAGCGTATTGCTTTTCGTATCTTTCGCGTAAATACAAGTTCTGGCAGCGTATTGGTTTTCGTATCTGTCACGAAAGTACAAGTTCCGGCAGAGTAATGCTTTTCGTATCTTCCGCTTAAATACAAGTTCTGACAGCATAATGCTTTTCGTATCTGTCGCGAAACTACATGTTGCGGCAGCGTATTGCTTTTCGTACCTTTCGCGTAAATACAAGTTCCGGCAGCGTATTGCTTTTCGTACCTTTCGCGTAAATACAAGTTCCGGCAGCGTATTGCTTTCCGTATCTGTCAAGAAAGTACAAGTTCTGGCAGCGTATTGCTTTTCCCATCTTTCGCGTAAATACAAGTTCTGGCAGCGTAATGCTTTTCGTATCTTTCGCGTAAATACAAGTTCTGGCAGCGTATTGCTTTTCGTGTCCGTCGCGAAAGTACAAGTTCTGGCAGCGTATTCCTTTTCGTATCTTTCGCGTAAATACAAGTTCCGGCAGCGTAATGCTTTCCGTATCTGTCGAGAAAGTACAAGTTCTGGCAGCGTATTGATTTTCGTATCTGTCACGAAAGTACAAGTTCTGGCAGCGTATTGCTTTTCGTATCTGTCGCGATACTACAAGTTCTGGCAGCGTATTGCTTTTCGTATCTTTCGCGTAAATACAAGTTCTGGCAGCGTATTGCTTTTCGTATCTGTCGCGAAAGTACAAGTTCTGGCAGCGTATTCCTTTTCGTATCTTTCGCGTAAATACAAGTTCCGGCAGCGTAATGCTTTCCGTACCTGTCGCGAAAGTACAAGTTCTGGCAGCGTATTGTTTTTCGTATCTCTCGCGAAAGTACAAGTTCCGGCAGCGTAATGCTTTCCCTATCTGTCGCGAAAGTACAAGTTCCGGCAGCGTAATGCTTTCCCTATCTGTCGCGAAAGTACAAGTTCCTGCAGAGTATTGCTTTCCCTATCTGTCGCGTTAGTACAAGTTCTGGCAGCGTATTGCTATTCGTATCTGTCGCGATAGTACAAGTTCCGGCAGCGTATTGTTTTTCGTATCTGTCGCGAAAGTACAAGTTCTGGCAGCGTATTGCTTTTCGTATCTGTCGCGTTAGTACAAGTTCTGGCAGCGTATTGCTTTTCGTATCTTTCGCGTAAATACAAGTTCTGGCAGCGTATTGCTTTTCGTATCTGTCGCGAAAGTACAAGTTCCGGCAGCGTAATGCTTTCCCTATCTGTCGCGAAAGTACAAGTTCCGGCAGCGTAATGCTTTCCCTATCTGTCGCGAAAGTACAAGTTCCTGCAGAGTATTGCTTTCCCTATCTGTCGCGTTAGTACAAGTTCTGGCAGCGTATTGCTATTCGTATCTGTCGCGATAGTACAAGTTCCGGCAGCGTATTGTTTTTCGTATCTGTCGCGAAAGTACAAGTTCTGGCAGCGTATTGCTTTTCGTATCTGTCGCGTTAGTACAAGTTCTGGCAGCGTATTGCTTTTCGTATCTTTCGCGTAAATACAAGTTCTGGCAGCGTATTGCTTTTCGTATCTGTCGCGATAGTACAAGTTCTGGCAGCGTATTGCTTTTCGTATCTGTCGCGAAAGTACAAGTTCTGACAGCATAATGCTTTCCGTATCTGTCGCGAAAGTACAAGTTCTGGCAGCGTATTGTTTTTCGTATCTCTCGCGAAAGTACAAGTTCCGGCAGCGTAATGCTTTCCCTATCTGTCGCGAAAGTACAAGTTCCGGCAGCGTAATGCTTTCCCTATCTGTCGCGAAAGTACAAGTTCCTGCAGAGTATTGCTTTCCCTATCTGTCGCGTTAGTACAAGTTCTGGCAGCGTATTGCTATTCGTATCTGTCGCGATAGTACAAGTTCCGGCAGCGTATTGTTTTTCGTATCTGTCGCGAAAGTACAAGTTCTGGCAGCGTATTGCTTTTCGTATCTGTCGCGAAAGTACAAGTTCTGGCAGCGTATTCCTTTTCGTATCTTTCGCGTAAATACAAGTTCTGGCAGCGTATTGCTTTTCGTGTCCGTCGCGAAAGTACAAGTTCTGGCAGCGTATTGCTTTTCGTATCTGTCGCGTTAGTACAAGTTCTGGCAGCGTATTGCTTTTCGTATCTTTCGCGTAAATACAAGTTCTGGCAGCGTATTGCTTTTCGTATCTGTCGCGATAGTACAAGTTCCGGCAGCGTATTGTTTTTCGTATCTGTCGCGAAAGTACAAGTTCCGGCAGAGTAATGCTTTTCGTATCTTCCGCTTAAATACAAGTTCTGACAGCATAATGCTTTTCGTATCTGTCGCGAAAGTACATGTTCCGGCAGCGTAACGCTTTTCGTATTTGTCGCAAAAGTACAAGTTCTGGCAGCATATTGCTTCCGTATCTCCCGCGTATGTACAAGTTCTGGCAGCGAATTGCTATTCGTATCTGTCGCGAAAGTACAAGTTCTGGCAGCGTATTGCTTTCCGTATCTGTCGCGTTAGTACAAGTTCTGGCAGCGTATTGCTTTTCGTATCTGTCGCGTTAGTACAAGTTCTGGCAGCGTATTGCTTTTCGTATCTTTCGCGTAAATACAAGTTCTGGCAGCGTATTGGTTTTCGTATCTGTCACGAAAGTACAAGTTCCAGCAGAGTAATGCTTTTCGTATCTTCCGCTTAAATACAAGTTCTGACAGCATAATGCTTTTCGTATCTGTCGCGAAAGTACATGTTGCGGCAGCGTATTGCTTTTCGTACCTTTCGCGTAAATACAAGTTCTGGCAGCGTATTGATTTTCGTATCTGTCACGAAAGTACAAGTTCTGGCAGCGTATTGCTTTTCGTATCTGTCACGAAAGTACAAGTTCTGGCAGCGTATTGCTTTTCGTATTTGTCGCGAAAGTACAAGTTCCGGCAGCATAATGCTTTCCGTATCTGTCGCGTTAGTACAAGTTCTGGCAGCGTATTGCTTTTCGTATCTGTCGCGATAGTACAAGTACCGGCAGCGTATTGTTTTTCGTATCTGTCGCGAAAGTACAAGTTCTGGCAGCGTATTGCTTTTCGTATCTGTCGCGTTAGTACAAGTTCTGGCAGCGTATAGCTTTTCGTATCTTTCGCGTAAATACAAGTTCTGGCAGCGTATTGCTTTTCGTATCTGTCGCGATAGTACAAGTTCCGGCAGCGTATTGTTTTTCGTATCTGTCGCGAAAGTACAAGTTCCGGCAGAGTAATGCTTTTCGTATCTTCCGCTTAAATACAAGTTCTGACAGCATAATGCTTTTCGTATCTGTCGCGAAAGTACATGTTGCGGCAGCGTATTGCTTTTCGTACCTTTCGCGTAAATACAAGTTCTGGCACCGTATTGCTTTTCGTGTCCGTCGCGAAAGTACAAGTTCCGGCAGCGTATTGCTTTTCGTATCTGTCGCGAAAGTACAAGTTCTGGCAGCGTATTCCTTTTCGTATCTTTCGCGTAAATACAAGTTCTGGCAGCGCAATGCATTTCGTATCTTTCGCGTAAATACAAGTTCTGGCAGCGTATTGTTTTTCGTATCTGTCGCGAAAGTACAAGTTCTGGCAGCGTATTGCTTTTCGTATCTGTCGCGTTAGTACAAGTTCTGGCAGCGTATTGCTTTTCGTATCTGTCGCGTTAGTACAAGTTCTGGCAGCGTATAGCTTTTCGTATCTTTCGCGTAAATACAAGTTCTGGCAGCGTATTGCTTTTCGTATCTGTCGCGATAGTACAAGTTCCGGCAGCGTATTGTTTTTCGTATCTGTCGCGAAAGTACAAGTTCCGGCAGAGTAATGCTTTTCGTATCTTCCGCTTAAATACAAGTTCTGACAGCATAATGCTTTTCGTATCTGTCGCGAAAGTACATGTTGCGGCAGCGTATTGCTTTTCGTACCTTTCGCGTAAATACAAGTTCTGGCAGCGTATTGTTTTTCGTATCTGTCACGAAAGTACAAGTTCTGGCAGCGTATTGCTTTTCGTATCGTTCGCGTAAATACAAGTTCTGGCAGCGTAATGCTTTTCGTGTCCGTCGCGAAAGTACAAGTTCCGGCAGCGTATTGCTTTTCGTATCTGTCGCGAAAGTACAAGTTCTGGCAGCGTATTCCTTTTCGTATCTTTCGCGTAAATACAAGTTCTGGCAGCGCAATGCTTTTCGTATCTTTCGCGTAAATACAAGTTCTGGCAGCGCCATGCTTTTCGTATCTCTCGCGTAAATACAAGTTCTGGCAGCGTATTGGTTTTCGTATCTGTCGCGTTAGTACAAGTTCTGGCAGCGTATTGCTTTTCGTATCTTTCGCGTAAATACAAGTTCTGGCAGCGTATTGCTTTTCGTATCTGTCGCGATAGTACAAGTTCCGGCAGCGTATTGTTTTTCGTATCTGTCGCGAAAGTACAAGTTCCGGCAGAGTAATGCTTTTCGTATCTTCCGCTTAAATACAAGTTCTGACAGCATAATGCTTTTCGTATCTGTCGCGAAAGTACATGTTCCGGCAGCGTAACGCTTTTCGTATTTGTCGCAAAAGTACAAGTTCTGGCAGCATATTGCTTCCGTATCTCCCGCGTATGTACAAGTTCTGGCAGCGAATTGCTATTCGTATCTGTCGCGAAAGTACAAGTTCTGGCAGCGTATTGCTTTTCGTATCTTTCGCGTAAATACAAGTTCTGGCAGCGTATTGCTTTTCGTATCTGTCGCGATAGTACAAGCTCCGGCAGCGTATTGTTTTTCGTATCTGTCGCGAAAGTACAAGTTCCGGCAGAGTAATGCTTTTCGTATCTTCCGCTTAAATACAAGTTCTGACAGCATAATGCTTTTCGTATCTGTCGCGAAAGTACATGTTGCGGCAGCGTATTGCTTTTCGTACCTTTCGCGTAAATACAAGTTCCGGCAGCGTATTGCTTTTCGTACCTTTCGCGTAAATACAAGTTCCGGCAGCGTATTGCTTTCCGTATCTGTCAAGAAAGTACAAGTTCTGGCAGCGTATTGCTTTTCCCATCTTTCGCGTAAATACAAGTTCTGGCAGCGTAATGCTTTTCGTATCTTTCGCGTAAATACAAGTTCTGGCAGCGTATTGCTTTTCGTATCTTTCGCGTAAATGCAAGTTCTGGCAGCGTATTGCTTTTCGTATCTGTCGCGAAAGTACAAGTTCTGGCAGCGTATTCCTTTTCGTATCTTTCGCGTAAATACAAGTTCCGGCAGCGTAATGCTTTCCGTACCTGTCGCGAAAGTACATGTTGCGGCAGCGTATTGCTTTTCGTACCTTTCGCGTAAATACAAGTTCCGGCAGCGTATTGCTTTTCGTACCTCTCGCGTAAATACAAGTTCCGGCAGCGTATTGCTTTCCGTATCTGTCAAGAAAGTACAAGTTCTGGCAGCGTATTGCTTTTCCCATCTTTCGCGTAAATACAAGTTCTGGCAGCGTAATGCTTTTCGTAACTTTCGCGTAACTACAAGTTCTGGCAGCGTATTGCTTTTCGTGTCCGTCGCGAAAGTACAAGTTCTGGCAGCGTAATGCTTTTCGTATCTTTCGCGTAACTACAAGTTCTGGCAGCGTATTGCTTTTCGTATTTGTCGCGAAAGTACAAGTTCCGGCAGCATAATGCTTTCCGTATCTGTCGCGTTAGTACAAGTTCTGGCAGCGTATTGCTTTTCGTATCTGTCGCGATAGTACAAGTTCCGGCAGCGTATTGTTTTTCGTATCTGTCGCGAAAGTACAAGTTCTGGCAGCGTATTGCTTTTCGTATCTGTCGCGTTAGTACAAGTTCTGGCAGCGTATTGCCTTTCGTATCTTTCGCGTAAATACAAGTTCTGGCAGCGTATTGGTTTTCGTATCTTTCGCGTAAATACAAGTTCTGGCAGCGTATTGCTTTTCGTATCTGTCGCGAAAGTACAAGTTCCGGCAGAGTAATGCTTTTCGTATCTTCCGCTTAAATACAAGGTCTGACAGCATAATGCTTTTCGTATCTGTCGCGAAAGTACATGTTGCGGCAGCGTATTGCTTTTCGTACCTTTCGCGTAAATACAAGTTCTGGCAGCGTATTGTTTTTCGTATCTGTCACGAAAGTACAAGTTCTGGCAGCGTAATGCTTTTCGTATCTTTCGCGTAACTACAAGTTCTGGCAGCGTATTGCTTTTCGTATTTGTCGCGAAAGTACAAGTTCCGGCAGCATAATGCTTTCCGTATCTGTCGCGTTAGTACAAGTTCTGGCAGCGTATTGCTTTTCGTATCTGTCGCGATAGTACAAGTTCCGGCAGCGTATTGTTTTTCGTATCTGTCGCGAAAGTACAAGTTCCGGCAGAGTAATGCTTTTCGTATCTTCCGCTTAAATACAAGTTCTGACAGCATAATGCTTTTCGTATCTGTCGCGAAAGTACATGTTGCGGCAGCGTATTGCTTTTCGTACCTTTCGCGTAAATACAAGTTCTGGCAGCGTATTGCTTTTCGTGTCCGTCGCGAAAGTACAAGTTCCGGCAGCGTATTGCTTTTCGTATCTGTCGCGAAAGTACAAGTTCTGGCAGCGTATTCCTTTTCGTATCTTTCGCGTAAATACAAGTTCTGGCAGCGCAATGCATTTCGTATCTTTCGCGTAAATACAAGTTCTGGCAGCGTATTGTTTTTCGTATCTGTCGCGTAAATACAAGTTCTGGCAGCGTATTGTTTTTCGTATCTGTCGCGAAAGTACAAGTTCTGGCAGCGTAATGCTTTTCGTATCTTTCGCGAAAGTACAAGTTCCGGCAGCGTATTGCTTTTCGTATCTGTCGCGAAAGTACAAGTTCTGGCAGCGTATTCCTTTTCGTATCTTTCGCGTAAATACAAGTTCTGGCAGCGCAATGCTTTTCGTATCTTTCGCGTAAATACAAGTTCTGGCAGCGCCATGCTTTTCGTATCTTTCGCGTAAATACAAGTTCTGGCAGCGTATTGCTTTTCGTATCTGTCGCGATAGTACAAGTTCCGGCAGCGTATTGTTTTTCGTATCTGTCGCGAAAGTACAAGTTCCGGCAGAGTAATGCTTTTCGTATCTTCCGCTTAAATACAAGTTCTGACAGCATAATGCTTTTCGTATCTGTCGCGAAAGTACATGTTCCGGCAGCGTAACGCTTTTCGTATTTGTCGCAAAAGTACAAGTTCTGGCAGCATATTGCTTCCGTATCTCCCGCGTATGTACAAGTTCTGGCAGCGAATTGCTATTCGTATCTGTCGCGAAAGTACAAGTTCTGGCAGCGTATTGCTTTCCGTATCTGTCGCGTTAGTACAAGTTCTGGCAGCGTATTGCTTTTCGTATCTTTCGCGTAAATACAAGTTCTGGCAGCGTATTGGTTTTCGTATCTGTCACGAAAGTACAAGTTCCGGCAGAGTAATGCTTTTCGTATCTTCCGCTTAAATACAAGTTCTGACAGCATAATGCTTTTCGTATCTGTCGCGAAACTACATGTTGCGGCAGCGTATTGCTTTTCGTACCTTTCGCGTAAATACAAGTTCCGGCAGCGTATTGCTTTTCGTACCTTTCGCGTAAATACAAGTTCCGGCAGCGTATTGCTTTCCGTATCTGTCAAGAAAGTACAAGTTCTGGCAGCGTATTGCTTTTCCCATCTTTCGCGTAAATACAAGTTCTGGCAGCGTAATGCTTTTCGTATCTTTCGCGTAAATACAAGTTCTGGCAGCGTATTGCTTTTCGTGTCCGTCGCGAAAGTACAAGTTCTGGCAGCGTATTCCTTTTCGTATCTTTCGCGTAAATACAAGTTCCGGCAGCGTAATGCTTTCCGTATCTGTCGAGAAAGTACAAGTTCTGGCAGCGTATTGATTTTCGTATCTGTCACGAAAGTACAAGTTCTGGCAGCGTATTGCTTTTCGTATCTGTCGCGATACTACAAGTTCTGGCAGCGTATTGCTTTTCGTATCTTTCGCGTAAATACAAGTTCTGGCAGCGTATTGCTTTTCGTATCTGTCGCGAAAGTACAAGTTCTGGCAGCGTATTCCTTTTCGTATCTTTCGCGTAAATACAAGTTCCGGCAGCGTAATGCTTTCCGTACCTGTCGCGAAAGTACATGTTGCGGCAGCGTATTGCTTTTCGTACCTTTCGCGTAAATACAAGTTCCGGCAGCGTATTGCTTTTCGTACCTCTCGCGTAAATACAAGTTCCGGCAGCGTATTGCTTTCCGTATCTGTCAAGAAAGTACAAGTTCTGGCAGCGTATTGCTTTTCCCATCTTTCGCGTAAATACAAGTTCTGGCAGCGTAATGCTTTTCGTATCTTTCGCGTAACTACAAGTTCTGGCAGCGTATTGCTTTTCGTGTCCGTCGCGAAAGTACAAGTTCCGGCAGCGTAATGCTTTCCGTATCTGTCGAGAAAGTACAAGTTCTGGCAGCGTATTGTTTTTCGTATCTGTCACGAAAGTACAAGTTCTGGCAGCGTACTGCTTTACGTATCGTTCGCGTAAATACAAGTTCTGGCAGCGTAATGCTTTTCGTGTCCGTCGCGAAAGTACAAGTTCCGGCAGCGTATTGCTTTTCGTATCTGTCGCGAAAGTACAAGTTCTGGCAGCGTATTCCTTTTCGTATCTTTCGCGTAAATACAAGTTCTGGCAGCGCAATGCTTTTCGTATCTTTCGCGTAAATACAAGTTCTGGCAGCGCCATGCTTTTCGTATCTTTCGCGTAAATACAAGTTCTGGCAGCGTATTGGTTTTCGTATCTGTCACGAAAGTACAAGT
>CAMAOC010000025.1:285000-300000 GCA_945859555.1 Megachile ligniseca | reverse complement strand
TTTGCAATTTTTGCCCATTTTTGCGAAAATAGGCGTCACATATGAATTTTTTTCTCAGGAACTACTCAACCGATTTAGCTCAATTTTTTTTGTTTTATTTATGAAGGACAGGGCTTTTTAAAAATATTTTTCTTAACTTTGTCAATTTATTATAAAATGTCGGAAAATTTAAACAAATTCTTTTTTTGCGTTTTTCTCAATGAGGGGCGTAAAGGGTTAAAATTTAAAAAAATATTCTTCATATTCTCCATAAAAAATATTCTTCATATATAAAGTCATATTCTTTGAAGCTTCTCCTTTAAAATGAGCCCTTCAGAACGATGGAGCCTCGAAAATTGACGTCACTACAAGCTGGAAAAGGACGCGGTGTATCCCCGTTTCAGGTAGGCGAGTCGCGCGAGTTAAGTGACTGGATAGTCGATGGGTTTAAAATAAATTCACAGGACTTGAATACGTTTCGTTCTTTTAATAATTTTTTCTGTCCGTACAGGTCACAGTTTTTACTTTGAATGAATGTCTCGTCGCCGAGGCGATGGTACCCTCGACTCTCCTTGCTATCTTTTGTTTTGTCTATTGCGGGGCCTCATCCCGCCTGTGGCGATAAGGCCGGACTACCGGTGGTCACATAACTCGCGCTCAGCTATTATGATCGGTTGTTTTATACCACTGGTCCCAAAGCAATACGAGAATACTTCGTACACGACTTAATAACTCTGTTTATACCTCAGTTAGTATATCAATCGCCACTCTTGGTCAATGAAGGATATTTAGTTATGCTAGACTTAACTCTGAAGTGATATGAGTGTGATCCGTTTGTTCGGTCTTGGGTTTAACAATATTAAAATCGTAAAAATTGTTAGATTCTAGAAAACATAACTGACAGGGCAGCTGGGCAATAAGAACAAAAGAATTTATATTAATTCAACTCATTATTTTAATGATTCCGATGTTTCTGTAGAATGGCAATCTTTTGCAACAACTCGTGGTAAGGGATAGTATTGGAGGGAGTATTGAAAGACTTGCAATGCGCAATAGCTTACAAAAACTGTTAGAAAATCAAATTCTCACTCCTAAAGAGATATTTGTATGAGCAGAATTATCTTTTTCAAACGTAGCATTTAATTATGTAACACAAAATGCGTACATTATACATGCTGATTGTTCACAAGCTCACTTTTTACACGCACTAGAATACTGTTGGTACAGGCACTAGAAGTTCTCACAACTTTGCTGTATTATCAAATAAAAAAATTTTATCTAAGACTTGCCAGTGCGATAATGATAATTCTGTGTTTAGTGTAATAGAAGCAGCTTCCATTAAATTTTTTCCACAATTCGTAAGTCCACCCCACACAATAATACTCTCCATACTTTTGATCATAACCCTCTTATCCCATCCCGATAAGAGGATAAAACCCCTTTCTCGCAGTTTTCGTCGAACAATCACACATTTTTTGTAGACCATAAACAATGAACGTAGAAACTAATACCTATAAATTAAGTTATAATTAAAAAATGTGTCATTGGCCAAGAGTTGTTACTAATATGCTTTCCGAGGTATGAACAAGGTCATTTAGTCGTGTACGAAGTCTTCTCGTATTGCTTTGAGACCAGTGGTATAAAACAACCGATCATAATAGCGGAGCGCGCGACTCGCCTACCTGAAACGGGGATACCCCGCATCCTTTTCCAGCTTGTAGTGACGTCAATTTTCGAGGCTCCATCGTTCTGAAGGGCTCATCTTAAAGGAGAAGCTTCAAAGAATATGACTATATTTTTTCAAATTTTAACCCTTTACGCCCCTCATTGAGAAAAACGCAAAAAAAGAATTTGTTTAAATTTTCTGACATTTTATAATAAATTGACAAAGTTAAGAAAAATATTTTAAAAAAGCCCTGTCCTTCATAAATAAAACAAAAAAAAATTGAGCTAAATCGGTTGAGTAGTTTCTGAGAAAAAAATTCATATGTGACGCCTATTTTCGCAAAAATGGGCAAAAATTGCAAATTTTGAAGGCTTGTTATTCCTTAAAAAATTCGAAACCGGCAAAATGATGACTTAAACCCCCCCTAATTTCACATGGACTACGACATATTTCGATTAGAGCAAAATCGCATATGGTGACTTCCAAAAGTGATCGATTTGGCGTGGAATGATCCATATGGTATGAGCTTTTCTTTAATTTTTAAATTCGGGTTTTGAATATACCAGGTTTTATTTCTTTTAACAATTTTAAAAGTAGAACATTTTTTAACGGCAATCTCCATTCCTAACTTAGATAAGTATAAATTTAATAATTTTAATTGTTTTTCAGCTTCTTTTTTGTTCTCGGCTATTATTAGTGCCATGTCGTCTGCAAAAGCTAATATTGATAAATTGTTGTTTCCTATTTGTATACCTTTGGTCTGTTGATTTATGTGTTTTATTATTGGGTCTATTATTAAATTAAATATTAAAGGTGACAGAGGGTCACCCTGTTTTACCCCTCTTTTTATCGCAACTTTTATTTCTGCGTTTTTAGTTTTAATAGTCGTTCTGCATGACATATAGCCATTTTTAATAAATTTTGAAATTCTTCTCGGGACTCCCTTTATATTTAAACAATCTTCAATTGCGCTATGGGGCACCGTATCAAAAGCTTTGGCGATATCCACCACTGTTATTATGCCGCTCTGGTCTTGCTTCATATGCGCAATTGTGGCTCCTAGAAGCGCGACATTTTGCTCGCATCCAACCTCTTTAGTAAAGCCCTTTTGTCGAATTGATTGCTCAATTCTTGGGCGATGTCTATTATCTATCATTGAAGAGAATATTCTGTTAATTAAAGAGCCTATTGTCAGGGGTCGCCAGTTTTTAACATCTTTAGAGTTTTTATTGGGTTTCGGAATAAGAACCGTTCTATTTATTTTCCATTCTTCTGGAAAATATTGTTTTAATATTAATAAATTATATAAACTAGCAATTACTTGCACTCATTTTATTAATAATTTCCTCAGCATTAATCGGGTAAAATATTTGATTGATAGGGATATTCGGTAATCTTTCCAAATCTGATAGTTTAGGTATTCCTTCTTCTGATCCTGCTACACCCCATAATTCAGAATAAAACTTTTCTATTTCTTCTGTCGGGGGCAGTTCAGTACAATTACTATTATTAGTATTCTTATTATTGTTATTGTTATTGTTATTGTTACAATTGTTTCTATTATCATTATTATTATTATTATTAATACCGTTATCACCATCATTATTATTATTACTATCGCTACCATTATTACTGTTAACTATGTTTTTATTTTCGTTGTTTGCTTCCATTGCTGCTATATCCACTAATCTCTTTGGACACTAATTACATAATTCTTGAAATCTTGCATACCTGTATTTATTATATTTGTATAATAAAGAAGAAAGAAAGAAAAAGAAAAAGAAGCGTATAAAAAAGTTTCGACTCTCCCGGGACGTCGTCTAACTCTTGAATGGGTACCACACGATCATCTTCGAAAACACACAAAAGTCGTCGTAACAAGAATGTTAATCTGAACCATAAAGGAAAATCTGAACATTCTCAAATATATATATATATATACATAAATGAATCTGTCGCGTGTTCTACCGGCAGAAGATTCGTTATGTAAAATACAAATAAAAAAGAGATCGTATGCATGGTGTACCCGTCCGTTGCGACGTCTGAGTTAAAGGGAGGAGAGAATCGAAATTGTTAAATAGATACGCGCCAAGGGAAGCGAGAGATTCGGCGAAGTAGAATAGGTGAAGGTAACAATCTCGAAATTTCTTATCGGACTTTCCTTTCTATATTTTTTATTCTTGATTCGTGTTGCGTACTCTCTCGCCTTTTGTGTTCTTGGACACGGGAACCCCCTAGCCTCTTTCTATTTTGTGTTAAACGAGATAAAAAGAAGGTCAAAATAGAGTTTTATACGAAGGCTATTTACGGGGGGTCCGGGTAACCGATGGAAATCGAACCACGAAACCGCTCGACGAACGAAGTCGCCGTAACACGAGTCCGCCTGCTTGCGACGGACGATATGGTTAGCGTATCGCTTACGGACCGGCCGAGATGCGAATCGATAGCGTAATCTCCTTCGTTGGTAGACCGATCTGACGCCGGTCATGGAGTCCGTATCGAATCTCGCGATTCCTACCAAGACGTCCAATATATGCAAGCAGCGAACAGGAGACTCTATTACGCGCGGCAGCGCGTTTCGTATTTTCCACGGTTTTTGAATGACTTTGTCACCCGAACCACGACCGAGAAAACTCGCCGTACGAAGAGAAACGTGCCACTGGGCGTTTCATCGACGGTTCGTAGTTTTATACGGTATATCATATCCCGCCCATGGACGTTATCGTGTCGTCTATCAACCGTTAAATCGGCGTTGTTCGCTCGGGTAAATCGATAAACAGAGCAACGACGAGACGACGTCCGAATACCGATACTTCGTCTTGCGCTTGGATTTGGAGTTAGTATTCTATGGACAATCGAACGAATTTATATACCAGGTTAAATCACATACATACTGGTTTGAGACGCTGAGTTGAATTTGAATGAAAATTTTTATACGATTACTCTGAACGGTGGATCACTTGGCTCGTGGGTCGATGAAGAACGCAGCTAATTGCGCGTCAACGTGTGAACTGCAGGACACATGAACATCGACATTTCGAACGCACATTGCGGTCCACGGATACAATTCGTGGACCACGCCTGGCTGAGGGTCGTTTATATAACGAAAGACTGCTTGCGTTTGCCTTTATTAGCATAACGTTCTCTCTTCATTGTTAAATTTGTTTTCGTTCCCGCCGTCGTTCGACTAGATAAATTATAAAACTGTTAAACGCCGAAAAGTCGAACGTTTCGGAGCGGGATCGATGGTCGAACGCGAGAGAGAGAAGAATTTGCGAAATTGGCGGAAAACGTACGAGCGATGGTTGGACATTTCGTCGGCGTTTGACGCGGAGAATGTTAAATAGAACGTCCGTATCGCCCTCTCGTTGCTCGTGTTTTTTTTTTACTACAGGCGACAGGAGAACTTTTCTATATCTCGCAATTCCTAGTATTAGGATCTTCTCGGCGGAATGCGCTTATTTTGCGGCCTGCGTGAGTCGTGGGTTCTAGTTAAACCCCTAAAAGGAAACCGCCCGCGAAAAGAGCGCTCTCGAGTCGAAACTCTAACTACAGAAGGACATTTAGACGAGAGAAGAAACGATTCTTCGCCCTGTGTGAAAAATTGTAGACACACCAATTGAATGAAGCCGAGAGTAGAGCGTGTATTACGGCGTTTCTCCGCGCTCCCGACGTTGTCCGAAATGATTGTCGATTTTTTCGACGGTGCGAAAGTTTTAAACAACGAGGAAAGTTAAAAATTATAAACGTGCGACAAGGAAGCTCTCTCGGGTTAAATATATGATAACGAGATCGTAGCTTCGCCACGTTTTTTTTTAACATGCACACGCACAGATCGCTTCGTTGTCGTTGATAGAAGCGGAAGACCGCGCGATCCCAATGTGGTTCCGGTCGTCCAGTCCTCGAAGCTCGTTGAGCCGGACGGACGTTGAAAACCCCGGACCGATCGAACGATAAATTATTTATTTGGGATAGTCTTGCGAGAGTCTCGCTTCATTGTTGTTCGTGTGTTAAATTTCTTTTATCGAACAACGGTTGAACGCAAATGAACAACGACATTTACCCCGAAGATATCGATCTCGAAGCGCACGAAAACGGAAATTGGCGCAACGACGTCCGCGTCGCCTCTTTCTTTTCTTTTATTCCTCCTTTGATGTGCTCGTGTTTCATCGAACGATAAAATACACACGACGAAGGTGTTACCCACGCACTTTAAAAATGGGATTTTTTTTTCCTTTAACCCTTTCTCTGGACCATGATACGTCTCACCGGATGGTTAACTTGGATGTCTCTGGCATTCTCGCCCTTTTCGAATTTTTGGGATTTTGCGTCGGAACGCGACAGCAGAGAGAAACGTTTCGGACGATGCGTCTTTACGGTTTATCGACGAGCGAGTCGAGAGCGACCGGACGTTGTCGTCGTCGTTTTTTTTTTTGTCGTAGTCTCCGCCTGCCCGAACGAAAATGCGGCGTTTTAAGTGCCTATTTGTTTTCGAACAAGATAGACGGGACACCGAGCTTTAATTTGGCTCGTACGTTACCTTCGAGTTAGTAGTTGATGGTCCGAAGGAGAAAAAAGTTGGTTATCGAACGATACAAGGAAAAAAATCGAACGATATAATCCCTAGATAAACGAGAAGTGGCGGTGGTGTAACAATACCTTTCGTATTACGTGTCGAAACCGAAAAGAGCGTACATCGAATATATAATATATTTTTATAAAGGATGGAACGATAAAGAAAAGTTTTTAAAAAGTATTAGAGGCACGGTAAGAGACGTCTCGAACGAGCGTTTTTATTTTTTCCGTTTGCGTTTTCACCGTGCGTGTTGTATTCTCTTGTTGACAACTTGCGAAATGATAATATTTCGACGACCTCAGAGCAGGCGAGATTACCCGCTGAATTTAAGCATATTAATAAGCGGAGGAAAAGAAACTAACTAGGATTTCCTTAGTAGCGGCGAGCGAACAGGAATGAGCCCAGCACTGAATCCCGCGGTTAACGCCGTTGGGAAATGTAGTGTTCAGGAGGATCCGTTTATCCCGAGACATCGAATCGCGTCCAAGTCCATCTTGAATGGGGCCACTTACCCATAGAGGGTGCCAGGCCCGTAGCGACCGGTACGCGTCTCGGGTGGATCTCTCCTTAGAGTCGGGTTGCTTGAGAGTGCAGCCCTAAGTGGGTGGTAAACTCCATCTACGGCTAAATATGACCACGAGACCGATAGCGAACAAGTACCGTGAGGGAAAGTTGAAAAGAACTTTGAAGAGAGAGTTCAAGAGTACGTGAAACCGTTCAGGGGTAAACCCGAGAAACCCAAAAGATCGAATGGGGAGATTCATCGTCAACGACGCTGGCTCCCGCGTTGGTGCGCTAGTGCCCCGGATGGTCCCGTTACGGCGGGCTCCCATCGGCGTGGGCACACCACCCGCGGTGAATGTTCCGGCGAAGTAGTCGTGCACTTCTCCCCTAGTAGAACGTCGCGACCCGTTGCGTGTCGGTCTAAGGCCCGAGGCGAAGACTGTCCGTCGCTAATTAGCGTTCGTGACAGCCCCTTGGATGCCCGGCCGACTGCGCGACGGTACTCAGACGGTATCGGGCCGCAAAATTGTCGAACGCATTGCGTCCAGGACCGCCGCAAGCTCGTTCCAGTCTAGATGCCGGATGTACGGACTCTGTGCCGTACCCGGGCCTGGCGGGCTGTTAGCAGGTGGAGTCCTTGGACTGGCCAAACTTTGAATTACCGGTCGGCGACGCTATTGCTTTGGGTACTCTCGGGACCCGTCTTGAAACACGGACCAAGGAGTCTAACATGTGCGCGAGTCATTGGGATTTGATAAACCTAAAGGCGAAATGAAAGTGAAAGTCGTCCGTGAAGTCGACTAAGGGAGGATGGGCCTCGTTACGATTAGGCCTCGCACTCCCGGGGCGTCTCGTTCTCATTGCGAGAAGAGGCGCACCTAGAGCGTACACGTTGGGACCCGAAAGATGGTGAACTATGCCTGGTCAGGACGAAGTCAGGGGAAACCCTGATGGAGGTCCGTAGCGATTCTGACGTGCAAATCGATCGTCGGAACTGGGTATAGGGGCGAAAGACTAATCGAACCATCTAGTAGCTGGTTCCCTCCGAAGTTTCCCTCAGGATAGCTGGCACTCGACTCGAACGCATGACGAGTCTCATCTGGTAAAGCGAATGATTAGAGGCCTTGGGGCCGAAACGACCTCAACCTATTCTCAAACTTTAAATGGGTGAGATCTCTGGCTTGCTTGAATAATCATGAAGCCACGAGATATAAAATTGATAAAATTTTACTTGGATCAGAGTGCCAAGTGGGCCAATTTTGGTAAGCAGAACTGGCGCTGTGGGATGAACCAAACGCAGAGTTAAGGCGCCTAAGTCGACGCTTATGGGATACCATGAAAGGCGTTGGTTGCTTAAGACAGCAGGACGGTGGCCATGGAAGTCGGAATCCGCTAAGGAGTGTGTAACAACTCACCTGCCGAAGCAACTAGCCCTGAAAATGGATGGCGCTGAAGCGTCGCGCCTATACTCCGCCGTCAACGGCAAGTGCGCAATGAACGGGATTTATCCCGTTCTCCATGAAGCCTTGACGAGTAGGAGGGTCGCGGCGGTGTGCGCAGAAGGGTCTGGGCGTGAGCCTGCCTGGAGCCACCGTCGGTGCAGATCTTGGTGGTAGTAGCAAATACTCCAGCGAGGCCCTGGAGGACTGACGTGGAGAAGGGTTTCGTGTGAACAGCCGTTGCACACGAGTCAGTCGATCCTAAGCCCTAAGAGAAATCTAATGTTGATGAGGTGTCCTAAAATTCACGCTTGTCGAACGCAAATGAAAAACATACGTACGCTCGCACGCACGTACGCGCGCAAAAGGCAAAAAACACATAGAAACAAATTGCAGTTAAATGAAAATTATATACGTCGCCGTCGTTTTTGGTGTCCTAATCCTCCGCTCGAACGATATGACCATTTTTATGATAAATTTAATAAAGTCGAACGCCGAAAAAAAATGGTCGCGGATCGGATCGATGGATCCTTCTCGATGTGTTGCGACGATGTCGAACGCCTGAAAGCGATTTTTTCTATTTTTTGCTTGGTTAAATTTACAAACTGTCGAACGCAAGTCGTGTCGTCGTTGCGTCGCTGAAGCGTCGTTGTTTTTTTTTTTGCGTGATTTGGGAAGAAACACACCCATCGGGCGAAAGGGAATCCGGTTCCTATTCCGGAACCCGGCAGCGGAACCGCATACCAATCGGACCCTTGTAAGATTGTTCGTCGGAGTAACCCAAAATGACCTGGAGACGCCGTCGGGAGATCTGGGAAGAGTTTTCTTTTCTGTATAAGCGTTCGAGTTCCCTGGAAACCTCTAGCAGGGAGATAGGGTTTGGAACGCGAAGAGCACCGCAGTTGCGGCGGTGTCTGGATCTTCCCCTCGGACCTTGAAAATCCAGGAGAGGGCCACGTGGAGGTATCGCGCCGGTTCGTACCCATATCCGCAGCAGGTCTCCAAGGTGAAGAGCCTCTAGTCGATAGATTAATGTAGGTAAGGGAAGTCGGCAAATTGGATCCGTAACTTCGGAATAAGGATTGGCCCTGAGGAGCGGGGCGTGTCGGGCTTGGTCGGGAAGTTGGCCTGGCTGACGTGCCGGGCCTGGGCGAGGTGAACGGTTGGCGACTTCGTGTCGCGTCCCGGGATCCGAGCTCGATCCCGTGCCTTGGCCGCCAATGGATGTACCTTGCTGCGAGGCTTCTTGTGACGGCTCCGGCCGTCCTTTTCGCCTCTTCGGCCGCCATTCAACGCTTAGCTCAGAACTGGCACGGACTAGGGGAATCCGACTGTCTAATTAAAACAAAGCATTGCGATGGCCCTCAAGGGTGATGACGCAATGTGATTTCTGCCCAGTGCTCTGAATGTCAACGTGAAGAAATTCAATTAAGCGCGGGTAAACGGCGGGAGTAACTATGACTCTCTTAATTGATGCACTAACGAATTCCCCATGGTTATTTATGAGAAACCTCAACACCATGGATGCAGTTAGGAAATCATATAACTGGGCTAAACTACATGCGAATGACGACACAAAATGGAACACAAATTTATACAAACAGACCGATGGATACGAACTACGAGAATCCGCCAATGCACGTTCTTCGTACGGATGGGTAATAGATGACAAAATTGCAATTCCGGCTAGATACTGGATCAAATATCATGCAGTTAGGATTAACGCACTACCTTCTCGTATGAGAACATCAAGAGGAATACGAAGGAATACACAGGAAAGTCAATGCAGGGCTGGATGCCATGCACGGGAAACGACAGCACATATAATCCAGAAATGTCATAGAACCCACGGAGGTAGGATAAAACGACACGATAACATAGTGAACAAATTAGTAGATAATTTTACCAACAGAGGATTTCAAGTTATAAGAGAACCAAAGATACCCACCAGAGAAGGAATACGAAAACCGGACATCTTGGTATCCAAAGACGGGCAAGCAGCAGTAATTGACGTACAAATTGTGTCTGGATATAGGAACCTGAATGTGGCACATCAAAAGAAGAAATATTATTACGAAAATAACGCCGATCTAATTACATATATAAGTAACGCACTAAATATAATTAGAAATCGACTTACCGTGTCAACTGCAACTGTTTCGTGGAGAGGCATCTGGTCCAGCCAATCGCATCAATTCCTGGAACATATCGGCATTTCAAGAGCATTATTAAAAGGTTTAACTACATGAGTGCTTTTAGGATCTTACCTTAATTTTGCAAAATTTAACAAGATGACTACAGTCCAAATGCATTATCTGTGGCCCTTCCGGAGACGACGTGCTAGCCAGCAATAGTAACTGAAACAAACAAAAAGAACACAAATTAAAAATTTAGTTGAATCAAAACACGTAATGCAAGTCATCAAATTAGAATACTTACCTCACTTGAAACCGCAACTTGAAAAATAAGCAAAGTAATAAATAAGATAGTCATAGTTACTAAGTTCATGAAAGTCATATAATTAGAATACTTACCACTCACACACACACACAGACACGGCGAAAAGACGTGCAGCGATGGAGAAGTTGTAAACTTCTCCAATGGCAGTGGTCACCCCATTCCACAACGAGCTTAACATTGTAGCTCGGTATATGCAGCAATAGGCAGCACAATATCAGTAGAAGCTAGACTTCTCAAGCGGTTGTACCGTGTATTAATTACAACGAAAACTATCAACGATATGTCTGCGAATTGATTCGCAATTAGATCTACGGGCCAGGCGTCCTAATTACGCCTACAAATCCCAATATGGGACCAAAAAAAAAAACTATGGAAGAGTTTGGTGATCTTGCCTCGGAGGCATGCGATGTTATGGACCCCGAGACATCGCATGCTGCGGAGTTAAGCGCGAATTGGCTAGGGGTAGCCGGCGATGTAATTGTAGTTCCCGGTACATCGCAGACCGTGGGCCATCCCACAAACTGGCAAGGGAACCAAAATCAGAGCCAGAATGTAAATCCGGATCAAGAGCTACAACAATGATATGTTACGCGCCGTGTTACGCGACAAACAAAGCTGCTTGAGCACGAAGATTTTGTCATCCAGGTGACAGAAGCAGTCATGATGCAGTGTCCAAAATGCAGAGATACGGGACAATCTCTGTTATTTCAAAACTCCAAAAAATTATCCGACCACTGCACCGCCGCGCACCCGGGTATGAGGACCCAATGGAAATGCAGTGCCTGCGAAAAAATCTTTGCAAAAGCCCATGGCTGGATAGTGCATAAGACCAAATGCAAGGGCCCACAGCCCGTTGATACATTGCAGTATCAATGCAAGGAATGTTCGCGTACATTTGCCACCAAAATCGGTTTATCGCAGCACGAAAGGCACGAACATCCCGAAGTACGCAACGCGATAAGAATGCAGCAAGACATAGGCGGCTCTAAAGATAAAAAAGGGTATCCCTCAAAATGGACAGAGGACGAAATCCGATTGTCAAAAGAACTAGACGCTAAATACCGGGCCGATCCCACAATAAAATATATAAATAAAATAATTGCCTCGTCTATACCCATTAAAACCCCAAAACAGATATCAGATAAGCGGCGTCTCCTCTATGATATAAGCAATGTTCACCGTGATGATCAGCAGCAAAGCGAACAACATACACCCGATTCTGCCGAAGCAACAAGCTCACTTGCCTTTGCGTCAGAAGTCGATATAGAGACGGAGACTCTAGATGATTGCGTCTATGAGCATATGCAATCAAACGATGAGGCGCATAAAGCTGCTCTTTATAGAGCTATATTGGAGTCTAATTGCCCTGACGAATGGAGTGATTTATTGCATAAAATCAAACAATGCGCCGACGCTCATGAACGCCAAGCCGAAACATCGGACCATATCGTCAGGGAAATTATAGATAAACTCTACTCAGTCAAACCGAGCAACGCGAAATCAGGTCAGCATAACAGCAAGCGGCGTAATAATAATAAAAATAGGCCTAGCCGTAAAGTGAGGGAACGTCAGTTCCAATATGCTAAATGCCAGAGCCTGTATGAGAAATGTCCCAAACGGTTAGCAGATATTGTAGCTAGCAACGACCTCACTTTATTTGAAGCTGCTCTTCCACCGCCGAAAGCCGACGTAGAGAAATTCTACACTGAGCTATGGGGTCAACCAGGCCCAGCAATTAACATTAGAAGCCAGGACGAACAATCCATAGAAGTTGGCGCCATTTTTAGACCGTTTACTGATACTGAAATTAAAAAGAAAATTAGTAAAATTGCAAGTACCTCCGCACCTGGCTTGGATAAAATTAAAAAGGCGCACCTTTGTCATCCAGGTGTTAGTGAGATTTTAGCAGCGTATTATAACCTCTTGCTGCTAATTGACTATTACCCAGAGGATTGGCGTAAAAACAGGACGGTCCTCATACCCAAGCCTGGTAAGGATAAGCGCGATATTAAAAACTGGCGACCATTAACAATAAGCTCTATGCTGGCGAGAATTTTATCCGGTCTTTTAGATACCCGTTTAAGGGCTTTTATTATACAGCATCCGCGTCAGAAGGGCTTTACCCCGGTTAACGGATGCTATGCTAATGTTACCGCTTTGAACGCAGCGATAGAAATAGCCAAGCAAACCGGCGGCATCTGCTTTGTCGCAGATATCGAAAAAGCTTTCGATACCATTCCGCACGCAGCTATAGAGTCTGCCCTCAAACGTAAAGGGTTGCCGCCAGCGGTAACCAAATATATTTGCGGAATGCAGATGAACTGCACCACCATAATCAAAGCGCGTGAAGGTGAAGCTGCAGTCGAAATGCGCAGGGGCGTCAAGCAAGGCGACCCTTTGTCGCCCTTGCTTTTTAACCTATGTATAGAACCGGTACTTGAAGAACTCGAATCCGAATCTGAAGGCATTGAAATAGGCCAAAATAATGTATCCGGTTTAGTTTTCGCCGATGACATCATCACCCTAGCAGCGAATGTAAAATCTGCACAGCGGCAACTTAAAATATTGTATAACTTCCTTTCTAAATTAGGAATGAAGTTATCGATAAATAAATGTTCCTCTTTTGAATATGTGTCCGGCAATAAGACCTGGTTTATTAAAGATCCTGAGTTACAGATCGGAGGCGAGCGAGTTAGGTCCGTAGCGCCAGATGAAGCCTTCAATTATCTAGGCACAAAAATAAGTCCATGGCAAGGACTTTTAAACGGATTCGAACTGAGAGCGTTTGAAGATATGTTCGCAAGAGTTCGTAGACTTCCGCTCAAACCGTTACAAAAGATAGAGCTACTGCGAACGTACCTAATTCCTCGCTATATGTATTGTTTGATTGTGAAACCTCCATGTCAAGGCGTGCTAAAAATGATTGATACCACTATACGCACTCAGATTAAAAATATATTGCACATAAGTCAGTCCACTACATCTAATTTTATATATACACCAATTAAGTCAGGCGGACTAGGTATCCAGGAAGTCGAGAAACAGGTTCTTATTGCCGCCTTACGTAACGGCCTAAAAGCTATGGCAACTTCCGACGAGGTTATGCGCGAAGTAATGCAGCGTGAATCTATAGAGCGTCACTGAAAAAAATATGCAGCTGCATTAAGGCTAAATTGGCCCGTTACCATTGACCAAATAGACCGCTATAAGATGCAGCTAAAGAAAAGCCGTATTTATGAATGGGCTAAAGATCCCGCTCAAGGCCAGGGTATACTGGAATTTAAAGCAGATCCGGTTAGTAATATCTGGCTAAAACAGCACAACATCTTGCTGCCTTCTCGCATCCCTGATGCGATAAGATTAAGAACAAACACCGCTGGTAACCGGACTACTTTAAGCAGGTACAACGCAAATATAGATACGGCATGTCGCAAATGTGGCGAAGCAAGTGAGACCCTTGGGCATATTATTGGACTATGCACCTCGACGAAAAGCGCTCGTATTAGACGGCACAATGAGATCAAAGATCTCATCAAAGAGCGACTTAGCATCAAACATGATGTACTTGATGAGCCGACCATCAGCCACGCAGGACAGCTATATAAACCTGATCTCGTCGTGAATACGAATGAGACCGGCGTACTTGTACTCGACGTAACTGTCCGGTACGAGAAAGGGCAATTCCTGCGAGAAGCACATGATGAAAAGATGCGCAAGTACGCCAGTATTTTACCCAAAGTAAGGCAGATGTTTAATCAAAGGCAAGCAAGGGTTGCGCCAATTGTGGTCGGATCTCGAGGTGCACTTCCGGCGACCACGAAAAGTGAACTTCGGCGGATAGGTATACCCAAGCAAGATTTAATTACCATCGCCATGATTGCATTAAGAAGTTCGTTAGAAATATATAATGAATTCATAGATTACAATTAGGCAATACAATGATTTTAATTAGTTAAGTTATACGCAAATACAAAGTGATCCCAGTTAATATGCATATATATGCTCATATAATTAATTACTATACCTACTTAAACTAAAATTTTATTACTACAATCAATGTTATCTACGCAGATATATTTAATTAATTGAGAGGACTATTAGGTCAATGACCTAATATTAATAAAATTTTAATTATATTGACTACATTAATCATTTTAACCGTACGACGGTATATTATTATTACATTAGCAGAATGAACTTATAAATTTTTATTTTTCGATTTTCTTTTTGATTTTTCAGGATGCCTAGCGCGGGGCTTTCTGCGCGAAATCCGCCCGTTTAATCGGGCGAAAGATACTAGCCAAATGCCTCGTCATATAATTAGTGACGCGCATGAATGGATTAACGAGATTCCCAATCTGTCCCTATCTACTGGG
>CAMAOC010000025.1:272500-280000 GCA_945859555.1 Megachile ligniseca | reverse complement strand
AATACGTTACTCTATCGATTCCAATAGGTTTTTGTATAGGTTGTCGATCATCGATTCGCCGAACCGACTATGCCGAATGGACTTAGTCGCCGTTCGGAGTCGGCACCGAACCGACTAAGCGGAACTTTCAATTTTCGATATTTTCGTTATTTATGAATCCGAACGTGCCAAAATGTTATAGCAGCGCTATAAATACGTTACTCTATCGATTCCAATAGGTTTTTGTATAGGTTGTCGATCATCGATTCGCCGAACCGACTATGCCGAATGGACTTAGTCGCCGTTCGGAGTCGGCACCGAACCGACTAAGCGGAACGAAAAATCGACGATAACTTTTTCGTTTATGAATCCGAACGTGCCAAAATGTTATAGCAGCGCTATAAATACGTTACTCTATCGATTCCAATAGGTTTTTGTATAGGTTGTCGATCATCGATTCGCCGAACCGACTATGCCGAATGGACTTAGTCGCCGTTCGGAGTCGGCACCGAACCGACTAAGCGGAACGAAAAATCGACGATAACTTTTTCGTTTATGAATCCGAACGTGCCAAAATGTTATAGCAGCGCTATAAATACGTTACTCTATCGATTCCAATAGGTTTTTGTATAGGTTGTCGATCATCGATTCACCGAACCGACTATGCCGAATGGACTTAGTCGCCGTTCGGAGTCGGCACCGAACCGACTAAGCGGAACTTTCAATTTTCGATATTTTCGTTATTTATGAATCCGAACGTGCCAAAACTATATAGGATTACTAAAAATACGTTACTCTATCGATTCTAAGTGTTTTTTATATAGGTTGTCAGTCATCGGTTCACCGAACCGACTATGCCGAATGGACTTAGTCGCCGTTCGGAGTCGGCACCGAACCGACTAAGCGGATCGAAAAATCGACGATAACTTTTTCGTTTATGAATCCGAACGTGCCAAAATGTTATAGCAGCGCTATAAATACGTTACTCTATCGATTCCAATAGGTTTTTGTATAGGTTGTCGATCATCGATTCGCCGAACCGACTATGCCGAATGGACTTAGTCGCCGTTCGGAGTCGGCACCGAACCGACTAAGCGGAACTTTCAATTTTCGATATTTTCGTTATTTATGAATCCGAACGTGCCAAAACTATATAGGATTACTAAAAATACGTTACTCTATCGATTCTAAGTGTTTTTTATATAGGTTGTCAGTCATCGGTTCACCGAACCGACTATGCCGAATGGACTTAGTCGCCGTTCGGAGTCGGCACCGAACCGACTAAGCGGAACGAAAAATCGACGATAACTTTTTCGTTTATGAATCCGAACGTGCCAAAATGTTATAGCAGCGCTATAAATACGTTACTCTATCGATTCCAATAGGTTTTTGTATAGGTTGTCGATCATCGATTCGCCGAACCGACTATGCCGAATGGACTTAGTCGCCGTTCGGAGTCGGCACCGAACCGACTAAGCGGAACGAAAAATCGACGATAACTTTTTCGTTTATGGATCCGAACGTGCCAAAATGTTATAGCAGCGCTATAAATACGTTACTCTATCGATTCCAATAGGTTTTTGTATAGGTTGTCGATCATCGATTCGCCGAACCGACTATGCCGAATGGACTTAGTCGCCGTTCGGAGTCGGCACCGAACCGACTAAGCGGAACTTTCAATTTTCGATATTTTCGTTATTTATGAATCCGAACGTGCCAAAACTATATAGGATTACTAAAAATACGTTACTCTATCGATTCTAAGTGTTTTTTATATAGGTTGTCAGTCATCGGTTCACCGAACCGACTATGCCGAATGGACTTAGTCGCCGTTCGGAGTCGGCACCGAACCGACTAAGCGGAACGAAAAATCGACGATAACTTTTTCGTTTATGAATCCGAACGTGCCAAAATGTTATAGCAGCGCTATAAATACGTTACTCTATCGATTCCAATAGGTTTTTGTATAGGTTGTCGATCATCGATTCGCCGAACCGACTATGCCGAATGGACTTAGTCGCCGTTCGGAGTCGGCACCGAACCGACTAAGCGGAACGAAAAATCGACGATAACTTTTTCGTTTATGAATCCGAACGTGCCAAAATGTTATAGCAGCGCTATAAATACGTTACTCTATCGATTCCAATAGGTTTTTGTATAGGTTGTCGATCATCGATTCACCGAACCGACTATGCCGAATGGACTTAGTCGCCGTTCGGAGTCGGCACCGAACCGACTAAGCGGAACTTTCAATTTTCGATATTTTCGTTATTTATGAATCCGAACGTGCCAAAACTATATAGGATTACTAAAAATACGTTACTCTATCGATTCTAAGTGTTTTTTATATAGGTTGTCAGTCATCGGTTCACCGAACCGACTATGCCGAATGGACTTAGTCGCCGTTCGGAGTCGGCACCGAACCGACTAAGCGGATCGAAAAATCGACGATAACTTTTTCGTTTATGAATCCGAACGTGCCAAAATGTTATAGCAGCGCTATAAATACGTTACTCTATCGATTCCAATAGGTTTTTGTATAGGTTGTCGATCATCGATTCGCCGAACCGACTATGCCGAATGGACTTAGTCGCCGTTCGGAGTCGGCACCGAACCGACTAAGCGGAACTTTCAATTTTCGATATTTTCGTTATTTATGAATCCGAACGTGCCAAAACTATATAGGATTACTAAAAATACGTTACTCTATCGATTCTAAGTGTTTTTTATATAGGTTGTCAGTCATCGGTTCACCGAACCGACTATGCCGAATGGACTTAGTCGCCGTTCGGAGTCGGCACCGAACCGACTAAGCGGAACGAAAAATCGACGATAACTTTTTCGTTTATGAATCCGAACGTGCCAAAATGTTATAGCAGCGCTATAAATACGTTACTCTATCGATTCCAATAGGTTTTTGTATAGGTTGTCGATCATCGATTCGCCGAACCGACTATGCCGAATGGACTTAGTCGCCGTTCGGAGTCGGCACCGAACCGACTAAGCGGAACGAAAAATCGACGATAACTTTTTCGTTTATGGATCCGAACGTGCCAAAATGTTATAGCAGCGCTATAAATACGTTACTCTATCGATTCCAATAGGTTTTTGTATAGGTTGTCGATCATCGATTCGCCGAACCGACTATGCCGAATGGACTTAGTCGCCGTTCGGAGTCGGCACCGAACCGACTAAGCGGAACTTTCAATTTTCGATATTTTCGTTATTTATGAATCCGAACGTGCCAAAACTATATAGGATTACTAAAAATACGTTACTCTATCGATTCTAAGTGTTTTTTATATAGGTTGTCAGTCATCGGTTCACCGAACCGACTATGCCGAATGGACTTAGTCGCCGTTCGGAGTCGGCACCGAACCGACTAAGCGGAACGAAAAATCGACGATAACTTTTTCGTTTATGAATCCGAACGTGCCAAAATGTTATAGCAGCGCTATAAATACGTTACTCTATCGATTCCAATAGGTTTTTGTATAGGTTGTCGATCATCGATTCGCCGAACCGACTATGCCGAATGGACTTAGTCGCCGTTCGGAGTCGGCACCGAACCGACTAAGCGGAACGAAAAATCGACGATAACTTTTTCGTTTATGAATCCGAACGTGCCAAAATGTTATAGCAGCGCTATAAATACGTTACTCTATCGATTCCAATAGGTTTTTGTATAGGTTGTCGATCATCGATTCACCGAACCGACTATGCCGAATGGACTTAGTCGCCGTTCGGAGTCGGCACCGAACCGACTAAGCGGAACTTTCAATTTTCGATATTTTCGTTATTTATGAATCCGAACGTGCCAAAACTATATAGGATTACTAAAAATACGTTACTCTATCGATTCTAAGTGTTTTTTATATAGGTTGTCAGTCATCGGTTCACCGAACCGACTATGCCGAATGGACTTAGTCGCCGTTCGGAGTCGGCACCGAACCGACTAAGCGGATCGAAAAATCGACGATAACTTTTTCGTTTATGAATCCGAACGTGCCAAAATGTTATAGCAGCGCTATAAATACGTTACTCTATCGATTCCAATAGGTTTTTGTATAGGTTGTCGATCATCGATTCGCCGAACCGACTATGCCGAATGGACTTAGTCGCCGTTCGGAGTCGGCACCGAACCGACTAAGCGGAACTTTCAATTTTCGATATTTTCGTTATTTATGAATCCGAACGTGCCAAAACTATATAGGATTACTAAAAATACGTTACTCTATCGATTCTAAGTGTTTTTTTTATAGGTTGTCAGTCATCGGTTCACTGAACCGACTATGCCGGATGGACTTAGTCGCCGTTCGGAGTCGGCACCGAACCGACTAAGCGGATCGAAAAATCGACGATAACTTTTTCGTTTATGAATCCGAACGTGCCAAAATGTTATAGCAGCGCTATAAATACGTTACTCTATCGATTCCAATAGGTTTTTGTATAGGTTGTCGATCATCGATTCGCCGAACCGACTATGCCGAATGGACTTAGTCGCCGTTCGGAGTCGGCACCGAACCGACTAAGCGGAACTTTCAATTTTCGATATTTTCGTTATTTATGAATCCGAACGTGCCAAAACTATATAGGATTACTAAAAATACGTTACTCTATCGATTCTAAGTGTTTTTTTTATAGGTTGTCAGTCATCGGTTCACTGAACCGACTATGCCGGATGGACTTAGACGCGTTCGAACTCGACACCGAACATACTATTTTTGCTTAATTTTTAAAAATATTCCAAATATTTTCTGGATTCGTATAGGTTATTTCGATGTATTTTGTTCTCTGTTACTCGTTTTGTATATTAACGGTATGTTTGTTACTGATTATCACGAAAAAAAAAAAAAAAATTTTTTTTCAATTAATTTTATCATTAAATTTCGTTAAATAATTGTTAAAACATCATCCGTATACTTTTTAGCGTGTTTGACAACTTTTTGAAAAATCGAATTTTTTTTCTAAGTTTTTCCGCACTCTCGAATTGGTACGTTCGGATCGCGGGTTAGCACCGTAAGCGCCCGTGCGTAAGGGCCGGCGTCGCCGACCATCCGGCCGGCCGTTCGGTACCTATAAGGAGACGTTCGGTCCGGTCGAACCAGACGGAACAGCGTCGGGCGCGTGGCTATTCTATGACCTCGGTTGAGAACTAGTCCACCGCTCCTCGAGCGTAACTTCGCGTTGCCTCGACTGTTCGTGCTCTCGGTATCGATGCAGGATTTTCTCCACACTGCATTGTCGCGTGTCGGCGTCTAAGACCAAATGGCACATATGCGACGAACCTTTAACATGAGGCTGGTGACTCGTATGCACTTCGGTGTGTACGTTGTACTGCTCGAGCACAGGCTACTGAAGAGAAACCGGCCGTTAACAAACGGTCAGTGTTACGGATAGAAAGAGCTTTGCGAGGAAAGATCAGAGCAACTAAAGAACATACAGACGATCGAGTATAATTAGAGGTGTTTCGGGGGCGGCTGATCAAAAGCAGCAGGTATGGGAGCCATACCTCGAAGCCCTACGTGCACAGGGAAACCTGTGGCCGTATTCGTCGAGCACCATGAGTGTTTCGGCATGAAGAACATCACCATAGCACCGGGGGTATAGAAGCCGCCCGGGAGGGGTGATGCTCACCATAACACCGAGAGCCACACTGCTCGGGAGAGGTGAGAACCCGGGCGGGGGCGAGCTGGCTCGCCCCGCGTCCGGTTGGCTGTCTGCAGGATCGCTAGCACCCGAGAACAAAGAAATGATCAGTTGAAGAAACGGACACGTGCACGAGGCACGTGGCACAGGCTCTGACTTTCCAAGTAAAGCGCAAATTAATAAGTATTTTTATGCGGCCGCTGTATGTCGGCGAACCTGGTGCGCACTTCGGCGAATAAGAAGGACTTCTTCGGCGACGTCTCCTGACGGGTAATTTCTAGAAGCGCGTACAAGGGTGCGGGCCGCGCCGTTTGATGGCGGATACCGGCAAGTGGCCGGCGAGCCGCCGGTGTCGGCACGCGGCTTAGCGGCGCGGCGGCTCGGCCGCAGAGGCCGAGCGGCGTAGTAGCGTTCGGCGGTCCGGCCGCACAGGGATGGCGGCGCGACAAAGATCGGTGGAGGGCGCGCCAACGGTTTCTCGAGGAATCGGCGCGGTTGCTAGGAGACGTCGTAGGGGAATGTCCGATATAAAATACGGGAGGGCCTCGAGGCCCTCACTTCTGTTTTGGATTTGTATAAACGTACTGCGTAATCTAGAATATCTCGAACTCGGCGAATAAACTATTCAATAATTATTCAGTCTAATCGATCACACCCCACCGGGCTCGACTCTCGACCTATTCGCGAAGTCGACACGATACAGTCAGGATTTTTCTAAAATTATTGAAATATAAAAATGAACTAGAAAATGGTGTTGAACGAACTTGTTCGTTACAACGCCTTCAGGTGAGAGGCTTGAAAAATATAAAACGGAATATTTATTCCGAAATACAAATTACAAAATTACGTCCCTTAATGTTTTGTGCGTCTCGAACGCCTAATATTCTCTCGAACATATAAACGAGAAATATAAAACGTCGTAACTATGACTATCAAAAAACGTTTCTGAAATGGAAACTTCTTCCAAAGTGGAGAGTTTTCGGTACGGCGATTTCTCGATATTATCGAGCTTCGCTTATACGTACAAGAAAAATTTTATTTTATATATCGTAACTATGACCAAGCAAGAAAAGGTTTCTGAAATGGAAACTTCTTCCAAAGTGGAGAGTTTTCGGTACGGCGATTTCTCGATATTATCGAGCTTCGTTTATACGTACAAGAAAAATTTTATTTTATATATCGTAACTATGACCAAGCAAAAAAAGGTTTCTGAAATGGAAACTTCTTCCAAAGTGGAGAGTTTTCGGTACGGCGATTTCTCGATATTATCGAGCTTCGCTTATACGTACAAGAAAAATTTTATTTTATATATCGTAACTATGACCAAGCAAGAAAAGGTTTCTGAAAAGGAAACTTCTTCCAAAGTGGAGAGTTTTCGGTACGGCGATTTCTCGATATTATCGAGCTTCGCTTATACGTACAAGAAAAATTTTATTTTATATATCGTAACTATGACCAAGCAAGAAAAGGTTTCTGAAATGGAAACTTCTTCCAAAGTGGAGAGTTTTCGGTACGGCGATTTCTCGATATTATCGAGCTTCGTTTATACGTACAAGAAAAATTTTATTTTATATATCGTAACTATGACCAAGCAAAAAAAGGTTTCTGAAATGGAAACTTCTTCCAAAGTGGAGAGTTTTCGGTACGGTGATTTCTCGGTATTATCGAGCTTTCACTATACGTACAAAATTATATAATATCGTAACTATGACTCGAAATTTGAGAGAGAAAAAGGTGGATTTGTAAGAATCGATGTGCCCAGCGCGAGCTATACTTCTCTGCGTACGTGCCTGCTCCGATTCGGTTTTTCGAACAGCATGTCCGTTGTACGCGCTATCACGGTACGTTCAGCACGCCACTGTCCGCGCTATC
>CAMAOC010000025.1:257500-267500 GCA_945859555.1 Megachile ligniseca | reverse complement strand
GTCTATTAACCGTTAAATCGGCGTCGTTCGCTCGGGTAAATCGATAAACAGAGCAACGACGAGACGACGTCCGAATACCGATACTTCGTCTTGCGCTTGGATTTGGAGTTAGTATTCTATGGACAATCGAACGAATTTATATACCAGGTTAAATCACATACATACTGGTTTGAGACGCTGAGTTGAATTTGAATGAAAATTTTTATACGATTACCCTGAACGGTGGATCACTTGCCTCGTGGGTCGATGAAGAACGCAGCTAATTGCGCGTCAACGTGTGAACTGCAGGACACATGAACATCGACATTTCGAACGCACATTGCGGTCCACGGATACAATTCCTGGACCACGCCTGGCTGAGGGTCGTTTATATAACGAAAGACTGCTTGCGTTTGCCTTTATTAGCATAACGTTCTCTCTTCATTGTTAAATTTTTTTCGTTCCCGCCGTCGTTCGACTAGATAAATTATAAAACTGTTAAACGCCGAAAAGTCGAACGTTTCGGAGCGGGATCGATGGTCGAACGCGAGAGAGAGAAGAACTTGCGAAATTGGCGGAAAACGTACGAGCGATGGTTGGACATTTCGTCGGCGTTTGACGCGGAGAATGTTAAATAGAACGTCCGTATCGCCCTCTCGTTGCTCGTGTTTTTTTTTACTACAGGCGACAGGAGAACTTTTCTATATCTCGCAATTCCTAGTATTAGAATCTTCTCGGCGGAATGCGCTTATTTCGCGGCCTGCGTGAGTCGTGGTTTCTAGTTAAACCCCTAAAAGGAAACTATATACGACCGCCCGCGAAAAGAGCGCTCTCGAGTCGAAACTCTAACTACAGAAGGACATTTAGACGAGAGAAGAAACGATTCTTCGCCCTGTGTGAAAAATTGTAGACACACCAATTGAATGAAGCCGAGAGTAGAGCGTGTATTACGGCGTTTCTCCGCGCTCCCGACGTTGTCCGAAATGATTGTCGATTTTTTCGACGGTGCGAAAGTTTTAAACAACGAGGAAAGTTAAAAATTATAAACGTGCGACAAGGAAGCTCTCTCGGGTTAAATATATGATAACGAGATCGTAGCTTCGCCACGTTTTTTTTTAACATGCACACGCACAGATCGCTTCGTTGTCGTTGATAGAAGCGGAAGACCGCGCGATCCCAATGTGGTTCCGGTCGTCCAGTCCTCGAAGCTCGTTGAGCCGGACGGACGTTGAAAACCCCGGACCGATCGAACGATAAATTATTTATTTGGGATCGTCTTGCGAGAGTCTCGCTTCATTGTTGTTCGTGTGTTAAATTTCTTTTATCGAACAACAGTTGAACGCAAATGAACAACGACATTTACCCCGAAGATATCGATCTCGAAGCGCACGAAAACGGAAATTGGCGCAACGACGTCCGCGTCGCCTCTTTCTTTTCTTTTATTCCTCCTTTGATGTGCTCGTGTTTCATCGAACGATAAAATACACACGACGAAGGTGTTACCCACGCACTTTAAAAATGGGATTTTTTTTTCCTTTAACCCTTTCTCTGGACCATGATACGTCTCACCGGATGGTTAACTTGGATGTCTCTGGCATTCTCGCCCTTTTCGAATTTTTGGGATTTTGCGTCGGAACGCGACAGCAGAGAGAAACGTTTCGGACGATGCGTCTTTACGGTTTATCGACGAGCGAGTCGAGAGCGACCGGTCGTTGTCGTCGTCGTTTTTTTTTTGTCGTAGTCTCCGCCTGCCCGAACGAAAATGCGGCGTTTTAAGTGCCTATTTGTTTTCGAACAAGATAGACGGGACACCGAGCTTTAATTTGGCTCGTACGTTACCTTCGAGTTAGTAGTTGATGGTCCGAAGGAGAAAAAAGTTGGTTATCGAACGATACAAGGAAAAAAATCGAACGATATAATCCCTACATAAACGAGAAGTGGCGGTGGTGTAACAATACCTTTCGTATTACGTGTCGAAACCGAAAAGAGCGTACATCGAATATATAATATATTTTTATAAAGGATGGAACGATAAAGAAAAGTTTTTAAAAAGTATTAGAGGGGCACGGTAAGAGACGTCTCGAACGAGCGTTTTTATTTTTTCCGTTCGCGTTTTCACCGTGCGTGTTGTATTCTCTTGTTGACAACTTGCGAAATGATAATATTTCGACGACCTCAGAGCAGGCGAGATTACCCGCTGAATTTAAGCATATTAATAAGCGGAGGAAAAGAAACTAACTAGGATTTCCTTAGTAGCGGCGAGCGAACAGGAATGAGCCCAGCACTGAATCCCGCGGTTAACGCCGTTGGGAAATGTAGTGTTCAGGAGGATCCGTTTATCCCGAGACATCGAATCGCGTCCAAGTCCATCTTGAATGGGGCCACTTACCCATAGAGGGTGCCAGGCCCGTAGCGACCGGTACGCGTCTCGGGTGGATCTCTCCTTAGAGTCGGGTTGCTTGAGAGTGCAGCCCTAAGTGGGTGGTAAACTCCATCTAAGGCTAAATATGACCACGAGACCGATAGCGAACAAGTACCGTGAGGGAAAGTTGAAAAGAACTTTGAAGAGAGAGTTCAAGAGTACGTGAAACCGTTCAGGGGTAAACCCGAGAAACCCAAAAGATCGAATGGGGAGATTCATCGTCAACGACGCTGGCTCCCGCGTTGGTGCGCTAGTGCCCCGGATGGTCCCGTTACGGCGGGCTCCCATCGGCGTGGGCACACCACCCGCGGTGAATGTTCCGGCGAAGTAGTCGTGCACTTCTCCCCTAGTAGAACGTCGCGACCCGTTGCGTGTCGGTCTAAGGCCCGAGGCGAAGACTGTCCGTCGCTAATTAGCGTTCGTGACAGCCCCTTGGATGCCCGGCCGACTGCGCGACGGTATTCAGACGGTATCGGGCCGCAAAATTGTCGAACGCATTGCGTCCAGGACCGCCGCAAGCTCGTTCCAGTCTAGATGCCGGATGTACGGACTCTGTGCCGTACCCGGGCCTGGCGGGCTGTTAGCAGGTGGAGTCCTTGGACTGGCCAAACTTTGAATTACCGGTCGGCGACGCTATTGCTTTGGGTACTCTCGGGACCCGTCTTGAAACACGGACCAAGGAGTCTAACATGTGCGCGAGTCATTGGGATTTGATAAACCTAAAGGCGAAATGAAAGTGAAAGTCGTCCGTGAAGTCGACTAAGGGAGGATGGGCCTCGTTACGATTAGGCCTCGCACTCCCGGGGCGTCTCGTTCTCATTGCGAGAAGAGGCGCACCTAGAGCGTACACGTTGGGACCCGAAAGATGGTGAACTATGCCTGGTCAGGACGAAGTCAGGGGAAACCCTGATGGAGGTCCGTAGCGATTCTGACGTGCAAATCGATCGTCGGAACTGGGTATAGGGGCGAAAGACTAATCGAACCATCTAGTAGCTGGTTCCCTCCGAAGTTTCCCTCAGGATAGCTGGCACTCGACTCGAACGCATGACGAGCCTCATCTGGTAAAGCGAATGATTAGAGGCCTTGGGGCCGAAACGACCTCAACCTATTCTCAAACTTTAAATGGGTGAGATCTCTGGCTTGCTTGAATAATCATGAAGCCACGAGATATAAAATTGATAAAATTTTACTTGGATCAGAGTGCCAAGTGGGCCAATTTTGGTAAGCAGAACTGGCGCTGTGGGATGAACCAAACGCAGAGTTAAGGCGCCTAAGTCGACGCTTATGGGATACCATGAAAGGCGTTGGTTGCTTAAGACAGCAGGACGGTGGCCATGGAAGTCGGAATCCGCTAAGGAGTGTGTAACAACTCACCTGCCGAAGCAACTAGCCCTGAAAATGGATGGCGCTGAAGCGTCGCGCCTATACTCCGCCGTCAACGGCAAGTGCGCAATGAACGGGATTTATCCCGTTCTCCATGAAGCCTTGACGAGTAGGAGGGTCGCGGCGGTGTGCGCAGAAGGGTCTGGGCGTGAGCCTGCCTGGAGCCACCGTCGGTGCAGATCTTGGTGGTAGTAGCAAATACTCCAGCGAGGCCCTGGAGGACTGACGTGGAGAAGGGTTTCGTGTGAACAGCCGTTGCACACGAGTCAGTCGATCCTAAGCCCTAAGAGAAATCTAATGTTGATGAGGTGTCCTAAAATTCACGCTTGTCGAACGCAAATGAAAAACATACGTACGCTCGCACGCACGTACGCGCGCAAAAGGCAAAAAACACATAGAAACAAATTGCAGTTAAATGAAAATTATATACGTCGCCGTCGTTTTTGGTGTCCTAATCCTCCGCTCGAACGATATGACCATTTTTATGATAAATTTAATAAAGTCGAACGCCGAAAAAAAATGGTCGCGGATCGGATCGATGGATCCTTCTCGATGTGTTGCGACGATGTCGAACGCCTGAAAGCGATTTTTTCTATTTTTTGCTTGGTTAAATTTACAAACTGTCGAACGCAAGTCGTGTCGTCGTTGCGTCGCTGAAGCGTCGTTGTTTTTTTTTTTGCGTGATTTGGGAAGAAACACACCCATCGGGCGAAAGGGAATCCGGTTCCTATTCCGGAACCCGGCAGCGGAACCGCATACCAATCGGACCCTTGTAAGATTGTTCGTCGGAGTAACCCAAAATGACCTGGAGACGCCGTCGGGAGATCTGGGAAGAGTTTTCTTTTCTGTATAAGCGTTCGAGTTCCCTGGAAACCTCTAGCAGGGAGATAGGGTTTGGAACGCGAAGAGCACCGCAGTTGCGGCGGTGTCTGGATCTTCCCCTCGGACCTTGAAAATCCAGGAGAGGGCCACGTGGAGGTATCGCGCCGGTTCGTACCCATATCCGCAGCAGGTCTCCAAGGTGAAGAGCCTCTAGTCGATAGATTAATGTAGGTAAGGGAAGTCGGCAAATTGGATCCGTAACTTCGGAATAAGGATTGGCTCTGAGGAGCGGGGCGTGTCGGGCTTGGTCGGGAAGTTGGCCTGGCTGACGTGCCGGGCCTGGGCGAGGTGAACGGTTGGCGACTTCGTGTCGCGTCCCGGGATCCGAGCTCGATCCCGTGCCTTGGCCGCCAATGGATGTACCTTGCTGCGAGGCTTCTTGTGACGGCTCCGGCCGTCCTTTTCGCCTCTTCGGCCGCCATTCAACGCTTAGCTCAGAACTGGCACGGACTAGGGGAATCCGACTGTCTAATTAAAACAAAGCATTGCGATGGCCCTCAAGGGTGATGACGCAATGTGATTTCTGCCCAGTGCTCTGAATGTCAACGTGAAGAAATTCAATTAAGCGCGGGTAAACGGCGGGAGTAACTATGACTCTCTTAATTGATGCACTAACGAATTCCCCATGGTTATTTATGAGAAACCTCAACACCATGGATGCAGTTAGGAAATCATATAACTGGGCTAAACTACATGCGAATGACGACACAAAATGGAACACAAATTTATACAAACAGACCGATGGATACGAACTACGAGAATCCGCCAATGCACGTTCTTCGTACGGATGGGTAATAGATGACAAAATTGCAATTCCGGCTAGATACTGGATCAAATATCATGCAGTTAGGATTAACGCACTACCTTCTCGTATGAGAACATCAAGAGGAATACGAAGGAATACACAGGAAAGTCAATGCAGGGCTGGATGCCATGCACGGGAAACGACAGCACATATAATCCAGAAATGTCATAGAACCCACGGAGGTAGGATAAAACGACACGATAACATAGTGAACAAATTAGTAGATAATTTTACCAACAGAGGATTTCAAGTTATAAGAGAACCAAAGATACCCACCAGAGAAGGAATACGAAAACCGGACATCTTGGTATCCAAAGACGGGCAAGCAGCAGTAATTGACGTACAAATTGTGTCTGGATATAGGAACCTGAATGTGGCACATCAAAAGAAGAAATATTATTACGAAAATAGCGCCGATCTAATTACATATATAAGTAACGCACTAAATATAATTAGAAATCGACTTACCGTGTCAACTGCAACTGTTTCGTGGAGAGGCATCTGGTCCAGCCAATCGCATCAATTCCTGGAACATATCGGCATTTCAAGAGCATTATTAAAAGGTTTAACTACATGAGTGCTTTTAGGATCTTACCTTAATTTTGCAAAATTTAACAAGATGACTACAGTCCAAATGCATTATCTGTGGCCCTTCCGGAGACGACGTGCTAGCCAGCAATAGTAACTGAAACAAACAAAAAGAACACAAATTAAAAATTTAGTTGAATCAAAACACGTAATGCAAGTCATCAAATTAGAATACTTACCTCACTTGAAACCGCAACTTGAAAAATAAGCAAAGTAATAAATAAGATAGTCATAGTTACTAAGTTCATGAAAGTCATATAATTAGAATACTTACCACTCACACACACACACAGACACGGCGAAAAGACGTGCAGCGATGGAGAAGTTGTAAACTTCTCCAATGGCAGTGGTCACCCCATTCCACAACGAGCTTAACATTGTAGCTCGGTATATGCAGCAATAGGCAGCACAATATCAGTAGAAGCTAGACTTCTCAAGCGGTTGTACCGTGTATTAATTACAACGAAAACTATCAACGATATGTCTGCGAATTGATTCGCAATTAGATCTACGGGCCAGGCGTCCTAATTACGCCTACAAATCCCAATATGGGACCAAAAAAAAAAACTATGGAAGAGTTTGGTGATCTTGCCTCGGAGGCATGCGATGTTATGGACCCCGAGACATCGCATGCTGCGGAGTTAAGCGCGAATTGGCTAGGGGTAGCCGGCGATGTAATTGTAGTTCCCGGTACATCGCAGACCGTGGGCCATCCCACAAACTGGCAAGGGAACCAAAATCAGAGCCAGAATGTAAATCCGGATCAAGAGCTACAACAATGATATGTTACGCGCCGTGTTACGCGACAAACAAAGCTGCTTGAGCACGAAGATTTTGTCATCCAGGTGACAGAAGCAGTCATGATGCAGTGTCCAAAATGCAGAGATACGGGACAATCTCTGTTATTTCAAAACTCCAAAAAATTATCCGACCACTGCACCGCCGCGCACCCGGGTATGAGGACCCAATGGAAATGCAGTGCCTGCGAAAAAATCTTTGCAAAAGCCCATGGCTGGATAGTGCATAAGACCAAATGCAAGGGCCCACAGCCCGTTGATACATTGCAGTATCAATGCAAGGAATGTTCGCGTACATTTGCCACCAAAATCGGTTTATCGCAGCACGAAAGGCACGAACATCCCGAAGTACGCAACGCGATAAGAATGCAGCAAGACATAGGCGGCTCTAAAGATAAAAAAGGGTATCCCTCAAAATGGACAGAGGACGAAATCCGATTGTCAAAAGAACTAGACGCTAAATACCGGGCCGATCCCACAATAAAATATATAAATAAAATAATTGCCTCGTCTATACCCATTAAAACCCCAAAACAGATATCAGATAAGCGGCGTCTCCTCTATGATATAAGCAATGTTCACCGTGATGATCAGCAGCAAAGCGAACAACATACACCCGATTCTGCCGAAGCAACAAGCTCACTTGCCTTTGCGTCAGAAGTCGATATAGAGACGGAGACTCTAGATGATTGCGTCTATGAGCATATGCAATCAAACGATGAGGCGCATAAAGCTGCTCTTTATAGAGCTATATTGGAGTCTAATTGCCCTGACGAATGGAGTGATTTATTGCATAAAATCAAACAATGCGCCGACGCTCATGAACGCCAAGCCGAAACATCGGACCATATCGTCAGGGAAATTATAGATAAACTCTACTCAGTCAAACCGAGCAACGCGAAATCAGGTCAGCATAACAGCAAGCGGCGTAATAATAATAAAAATAGGCCTAGCCGTAAAGTGAGGGAACGTCAGTTCCAATATGCTAAATGCCAGAGCCTGTATGAGAAATGTCCCAAACGGTTAGCAGATATTGTAGCTAGCAACGACCTCACTTTATTTGAAGCTGCTCTTCCACCGCCGAAAGCCGACGTAGAGAAATTCTACACTGAGCTATGGGGTCAACCAGGCCCAGCAATTAACATTAGAAGCCAGGACGAACAATCCATAGAAGTTGGCGCCATTTTTAGACCGTTTACTGATACTGAAATTAAAAAGAAAATTAGTAAAATTGCAAGTACCTCCGCACCTGGCTTGGATAAAATTAAAAAGGCGCACCTTTGTCATCCAGGTGTTAGTGAGATTTTAGCAGCGTATTATAACCTCTTGCTGCTAATTGACTATTACCCAGAGGATTGGCGTAAAAACAGGACGGTCCTCATACCCAAGCCTGGTAAGGATAAGCGCGATATTAAAAACTGGCGACCATTAACAATAAGCTCTATGCTGGCGAGAATTTTATCCGGTCTTTTAGATACCCGTTTAAGGGCTTTTATTATACAGCATCCGCGTCAGAAGGGCTTTACCCCGGTTAACGGATGCTATGCTAATGTTACCGCTTTGAACGCAGCGATAGAAATAGCCAAGCAAACCGGCGGCATCTGCTTTGTCGCAGATATCGAAAAAGCTTTCGATACCATTCCGCACGCAGCTATAGAGTCTGCCCTCAAACGTAAAGGGTTGCCGCCAGCGGTAACCAAATATATTTGCGGAATGCAGATGAACTGCACCACCATAATCAAAGCGCGTGAAGGTGAAGCCGCAGTCGAAATGCGCAGGGGCGTCAAGCAAGGCGACCCTTTGTCGCCCTTGCTTTTTAACCTATGTATAGAACCGGTACTTGAAGAACTCGAATCCGAATCTGAAGGCATTGAAATAGGCCAAAATAATGTATCCGGTTTAGTTTTCGCCGATGACATCATCACCCTAGCAGCGAATGTAAAATCTGCACAGCGGCAACTTAAAATATTGTATAACTTCCTTTCTAAATTAGGAATGAAGTTATCGATAAATAAATGTTCCTCTTTTGAATATGTGTCCGGCAATAAGACCTGGTTTATTAAAGATCCTGAGTTACAGATCGGAGGCGAGCGAGTTAGGTCCGTAGCGCCAGATGAAGCCTTCAATTATCTAGGCACAAAAATAAGTCCATGGCAAGGACTTTTAAACGGATTCGAACTGAGAGCGTTTGAAGATATGTTCGCAAGAGTTCGTAGACTTCCGCTCAAACCGTTACAAAAGATAGAGCTACTGCGAACGTACCTAATTCCTCGCTATATGTATTGTTTGATTGTGAAACCTCCATGTCAAGGCGTGCTAAAAATGATTGATACCACTATACGCACTCAGATTAAAAATATATTGCACATAAGTCAGTCCACTACATCTAATTTTATATATACACCAATTAAGTCAGGCGGACTAGGTATCCAGGAAGTCGAGAAACAGGTTCTTATTGCCGCCTTACGTAACGGCCTAAAAGCTATGGCAACTTCCGACGAGGTTATGCGCGAAGTAATGCAGCGTGAATCTATAGAGCGTCACTGAAAAAAATATGCAGCTGCATTAAGGCTAAATTGGCCCGTTACCATTGACCAAATAGACCGCTATAAGATGCAGCTAAAGAAAAGCCGTATTTATGAATGGGCTAAAGATCCCGCTCAAGGCCAGGGTATACTGGAATTTAAAGCAGATCCGGTTAGTAATATCTGGCTAAAACAGCACAACATCTTGCTGCCTTCTCGCATCCCTGATGCGATAAGATTAAGAACAAACACCGCTGGTAACCGGACTACTTTAAGCAGGTACAACGCAAATATAGATACGGCATGTCGCAAATGTGGCGAAGCAAGTGAGACCCTTGGGCATATTATTGGACTATGCACCTCGACGAAAAGCGCTCGTATTAGACGGCACAATGAGATCAAAGATCTCATCAAAGAGCGACTTAGCATCAAACATGATGTACTTGATGAGCCGACCATCAGCCACGCAGGACAGCTATATAAACCTGATCTCGTCGTGAATACGAATGAGACCGGCGTACTTGTACTCGACGTAACTGTCCGGTACGAGAAAGGGCAATTCCTGCGAGAAGCACATGATGAAAAGATGCGCAAGTACGCCAGTATTTTACCCAAAGTA
>CAMAOC010000025.1:245000-252500 GCA_945859555.1 Megachile ligniseca | reverse complement strand
ATAGGTTGTCGATCATCGATTCACCGAACCGACTATGCCGAATGGACTTAGTCGCCGTTCGGAGTCGGCACCGAACCGACTATGCGGAACGATAAAACTTCTATAATTTTGTTATTTTCGAATCCGAACGTGCCATAACTATATAGGATTACTAAAAATACGTTACTCTATCGATTCTAAGTGTTTTTTATATAGGTTGTCAGTCATCGATTCACCGAACCGACTATGCGGAACATAAAATTTTCGAAATTTTCTTCGTTTATAAATCCGAACGTGCCAAAACCATATAACATTGTTAGAAATACGTTACTCTATCGATTCTATAAGTTTTAGACATAGGTTGTCAGTCATCGATTCACCGAACCGACTATGCGGAACTTAAAATTTTCGATATTTTCGTCGTTTATGAATCCGAACGTGCCAAAACTATGTAACATTGCTAGTAATACGTTACTCTATCGATTCTAAGTGTTTTTTATATAGGTTGTCAGTCATCGGTTCACCGAACCGACTATGCCGAATGGACTTAGTCGCCGTTTGGAGTCGGCACCGAACCGACTAAGCGGAACGAAAAATCGACGATAACTTTTTCGTTTATGAATCCGAACGTGCCAAAATGTTATAGCAGCGCTATAAATACGTTACTCTATCGATTCCAATAGGTTTTTGTATAGGTTGTCGATCATCGATTCGCCGAACCGACTATGCCGAATGGACTTAGTCGCCGTTCGGAGTCGGCACCGAACCGACTAAGCGGAACTTTCAATTTTCGATATTTTCGTTATTTATGAATCCGAACGTGCCAAAATGTTATAGCAGCGCTATAAATACGTTACTCTATCGATTCCAATAGGTTTTTGTATAGGTTGTCGATCATCGATTCGCCGAACCGACTATGCCGAATGGACTTAGTCGCCGTTCGGAGTCGGCACCGAACCGACTAAGCGGAACGAAAAATCGACGATAACTTTTTCGTTTATGAATCCGAACGTGCCAAAATGTTATAGCAGCGCTATAAATACGTTACTCTATCGATTCCAATAGGTTTTTGTATAGGTTGTCGATCATCGATTCGCCGAACCGACTATGCCGAATGGACTTAGTCGCCGTTCGGAGTCGGCACCGAACCGACTAAGCGGAACGAAAAATCGACGATAACTTTTTCGTTTATGCATCCGAACGTGCCAAAATGTTATGGCAGCGCTATAAATACGTTACTCTATCGATTCCAATAGGTTTTTGTATAGGTTGTCGATCATCGATTCACCGAACTGACTATGCCGAATGGACTTAGTCGCCGTTCGGAGTCGGCACCGAACCGACTAAGCGGAACTTTCAATTTTCGATATTTTCGTTATTTATGAATCCGAACGTGCCAAAACTATATAGGATTACTAAAAATACGTTACTCTATCGATTCTAAGTGTTTTTTATATAGGTTGTCAGTCATCGGTTCACCGAACCGACTATGCCGAATGGACTTAGTCGCCGTTCGGAGTCGGCACCGAACCGACTAAGCGGAACGAAAAATCGACGATAACTTTTTCGTTTATGAATCCGAACGTGCCAAAATGTTATAGCAGCGCTATAAATACGTTACTCTATCGATTCCAATAGGTTTTTGTATAGGTTGTCGATCATCGATTCGCCGAACCGACTATGCCGAATGGACTTAGTCGCCGTTCGGAGTCGGCACCGAACCGACTAAGCGGAACGAAAAATCGACGATAACTTTTTCGTTTATGGATCCGAACGTGCCAAAATGTTATAGCAGCGCTATAAATACGTTACTCTATCGATTCCAATAGGTTTTTGTATAGGTTGTCGATCATCGATTCGCCGAACCGACTATGCCGAATGGACTTAGTCGCCGTTCGGAGTCGGCACCGAACCGACTAAGCGGAACTTTCAATTTTCGATATTTTCGTTATTTATGAATCCGAACGTGCCAAAACTATATAGGATTACTAAAAATACGTTACTCTATCGATTCTAAGTGTTTTTTATATAGGTTGTCAGTCATCGGTTCACCGAACCGACTATGCCGAATGGACTTAGTCGCCGTTCGGAGTCGGCACCGAACCGACTAAGCGGAACGAAAAATCGACGATAACTTTTTCGTTTATGAATCCGAACGTGCCAAAATGTTATAGCAGCGCTATAAATACGTTACTCTATCGATTCCAATAGGTTTTTGTATAGGTTGTCGATCATCGATTCGCCGAACCGACTATGCCGAATGGACTTAGTCGCCGTTCGGAGTCGGCACCGAACCGACTAAGCGGAACGAAAAATCGACGATAACTTTTTCGTTTATGAATCCGAACGTGCCAAAATGTTATAGCAGCGCTATAAATACGTTACTCTATCGATTCCAATAGGTTTTTGTATAGGTTGTCGATCATCGATTCACCGAACCGACTATGCCGAATGGACTTAGTCGCCGTTCGGAGTCGGCACCGAACCGACTAAGCGGAACTTTCAATTTTCGATATTTTCGTTATTTATGAATCCGAACGTGCCAAAACTATATAGGATTACTAAAAATACGTTACTCTATCGATTCTAAGTGTTTTTTATATAGGTTGTCAGTCATCGGTTCACCGAACCGACTATGCCGAATGGACTTAGTCGCCGTTCGGAGTCGGCACCGAACCGACTAAGCGGAACGAAAAATCGACGATAACTTTTTCGTTTATGAATCCGAACGTGCCAAAATGTTATAGCAGCGCTATAAATACGTTACTCTATCGATTCCAATAGGTTTTTGTATAGGTTGTCGATCATCGATTCGCCGAACCGACTATGCCGAATGGACTTAGTCGCCGTTCGGAGTCGGCACCGAACCGACTAAGCGGAACGAAAAATCGACGATAACTTTTTCGTTTATGAATCCGAACGTGCCAAAATGTTATAGCAGCGCTATAAATACGTTACTCTATCGATTCCAATAGGTTTTTGTATAGGTTGTCGATCATCGATTCACCGAACCGACTATGCCGAATGGACTTAGTCGCCGTTCGGAGTCGGCACCGAACCGACTAAGCGGAACTTTCAATTTTCGATATTTTCGTTATTTATGAATCCGAACGTGCCAAAACTATATAGGATTACTAAAAATACGTTACTCTATCGATTCTAAGTGTTTTTTATATAGGTTGTCAGTCATCGGTTCACCGAACCGACTATGCCGAATGGACTTAGTCGCCGTTCGGAGTCGGCACCGAACCGACTAAGCGGATCGAAAAATCGACGATAACTTTTTCGTTTATGAATCCGAACGTGCCAAAATGTTATAGCAGCGCTATAAATACGTTACTCTATCGATTCCAATAGGTTTTTGTATAGGTTGTCGATCATCGATTCGCCGAACCGACTATGCCGAATGGACTTAGTCGCCGTTCGGAGTCGGCACCGAACCGACTAAGCGGAACTTTCAATTTTCGATATTTTCGTTATTTATGAATCCGAACGTGCCAAAACTATATAGGATTACTAAAAATACGTTACTCTATCGATTCTAAGTGTTTTTTATATAGGTTGTCAGTCATCGGTTCACCGAACCGACTATGCCGAATGGACTTAGTCGCCGTTCGGAGTCGGCACCGAACCGACTAAGCGGAACGAAAAATCGACGATAACTTTTTCGTTTATGAATCCGAACGTGCCAAAATGTTATAGCAGCGCTATAAATACGTTACTCTATCGATTCCAATAGGTTTTTGTATAGGTTGTCGATCATCGATTCGCCGAACCGACTATGCCGAATGGACTTAGTCGCCGTTCGGAGTCGGCACCGAACCGACTAAGCGGAACGAAAAATCGACGATAACTTTTTCGTTTATGGATCCGAACGTGCCAAAATGTTATAGCAGCGCTATAAATACGTTACTCTATCGATTCCAATAGGTTTTTGTATAGGTTGTCGATCATCGATTCGCCGAACCGACTATGCCGAATGGACTTAGTCGCCGTTCGGAGTCGGCACCGAACCGACTAAGCGGAACTTTCAATTTTCGATATTTTCGTTATTTATGAATCCGAACGTGCCAAAACTATATAGGATTACTAAAAATACGTTACTCTATCGATTCTAAGTGTTTTTTATATAGGTTGTCAGTCATCGGTTCACCGAACCGACTATGCCGAATGGACTTAGTCGCCGTTCGGAGTCGGCACCGAACCGACTAAGCGGAACGAAAAATCGACGATAACTTTTTCGTTTATGAATCCGAACGTGCCAAAATGTTATAGCAGCGCTATAAATACGTTACTCTATCGATTCCAATAGGTTTTTGTATAGGTTGTCGATCATCGATTCGCCGAACCGACTATGCCGAATGGACTTAGTCGCCGTTCGGAGTCGGCACCGAACCGACTAAGCGGAACGAAAAATCGACGATAACTTTTTCGTTTATGAATCCGAACGTGCCAAAATGTTATAGCAGCGCTATAAATACGTTACTCTATCGATTCCAATAGGTTTTTGTATAGGTTGTCGATCATCGATTCACCGAACCGACTATGCCGAATGGACTTAGTCGCCGTTCGGAGTCGGCACCGAACCGACTAAGCGGAACTTTCAATTTTCGATATTTTCGTTATTTATGAATCCGAACGTGCCAAAACTATATAGGATTACTAAAAATACGTTACTCTATCGATTCTAAGTGTTTTTTATATAGGTTGTCAGTCATCGGTTCACCGAACCGACTATGCCGAATGGACTTAGTCGCCGTTCGGAGTCGGCACCGAACCGACTAAGCGGATCGAAAAATCGACGATAACTTTTTCGTTTATGAATCCGAACGTGCCAAAATGTTATAGCAGCGCTATAAATACGTTACTCTATCGATTCCAATAGGTTTTTGTATAGGTTGTCGATCATCGATTCGCCGAACCGACTATGCCGAATGGACTTAGTCGCCGTTCGGAGTCGGCACCGAACCGACTAAGCGGAACTTTCAATTTTCGATATTTTCGTTATTTATGAATCCGAACGTGCCAAAACTATATAGGATTACTAAAAATACGTTACTCTATCGATTCTAAGTGTTTTTTTTATAGGTTGTCAGTCATCGGTTCACTGAACCGACTATGCCGGATGGACTTAGACGCGTTCGAACTCGACACCGAACATACTATTTTTGCTTAATTTTTAAAAATATTCCAAATATTTTCTGGATTCGTATAGGTTATTTCGATGTATTTTGTTCTCTGTTACTCGTTTTGTATATTAACGGTATGTTTGTTACTGATTATCACGAAAAAAAAAAAAAAAATTTTTTTTCAATTAATTTTATCATTAAATTTCGTTAAATAATTGTTAAAACATCATCCGTATACTTTTTAGCGTGTTTGACAACTTTTTGAAAAATCGAATTTTTTTTCTAAGTTTTTCCGCACTCTCGAATTGGTACGTTCGGATCGCGGGTTAGCACCGTAAGCGCCCGTGCGTAAGGGCCGGCGTCGCCGACCATCCGGCCGGCCGTTCGGTACCTATAAGGAGACGTTCGGTCCGGTCGAACCAGACGGAACAGCGTCGGGCGCGTGGCTATTCTATGACCTCGGTTGAGAACTAGTCCACCGCTCCTCGAGCGTAACTTCGCGTTGCCTCGACTGTTCGTGCTCTCGGTATCGATGCAGGATTTTCTCCACACTGCATTGTCGCGTGTCGGCGTCTAAGACCAAATGGCACATATGCGACGAACCTTTAACATGAGGCTGGTGACTCGTATGCACTTCGGTGTGTACGTTGTACTGCTCGAGCACAGGCTACTGAAGAGAAACCGGCCGTTAACAAACGGTCAGTGTTACGGATAGAAAGAGCTTTGCGAGGAAAGATCAGAGCAACTAAAGAACATACAGACGATCGAGTATAATTAGAGGTGTTTCGGGGGCGGCTGATCAAAAGCAGCAGGTATGGGAGCCATACCTCGAAGCCCTACGTGCACAGGGAAACCTGTGGCCGTATTCGTCGAGCACCATGAGTGTTTCGGCATGAAGAACATCACCATAGCACCGGGGGTATAGAAGCCGCCCGGGAGGGGTGATGCTCACCATAACACCGAGAGCCACACTGCTCGGGAGAGGTGAGAACCCGGGCGGGGGCGAGCTGGCTCGCCCCGCGTCCGGTTGGCTGTCTGCAGGATCGCTAGCACCCGAGAACAAAGAAATGATCAGTTGAAGAAACGGACACGTGCACGAGGCACGTGGCACAGGCTCTGACTTTCCAAGTAAAGCGCAAATTAATAAGTATTTTTATGCGGCCGCTGTATGTCGGCGAACCTGGTGCGCACTTCGGCGAATAAGAAGGACTTCTTCGGCGACGTCTCCTGACGGGTAATTTCTAGAAGCGCGTACAAGGGTGCGGGCCGCGCCGTTTGATGGCGGATACCGGCAAGTGGCCGGCGAGCCGCCGGTGTCGGCACGCGGCTTAGCGGCGCGGCGGCTCGGCCGCAGAGGCCGAGCGGCGTAGTAGCGTTCGGCGGTCCGGCCGCACAGGGATGGCGGCGCGACAAAGATCGGTGGAGGGCGCGCCAACGGTTTCTCGAGGAATCGGCGCGGTTGCTAGGAGACGTCGTAGGGGAATGTCCGATATAAAATACGGGAGGGCCCCGAGGCCCTCACTTCTGTTTTGGATTTGTATAAACGTACTGCGTAATCTAGAATATCTCGAACTCGGCGAATAAACTATTCAATAATTATTCAGTCTAATCGATCACACCCCACCGGGCTCGACTCTCGACCTATTCGCGAAGTCGACACGATACAGTCAGGATTTTTCTAAAATTATTGAAATATAAAAATGAACTAGAAAATGGTGTTGAACGAACTTGTTCGTTACAACGCCTTCAGGTGAGAGGCTTGAAAAATATAAAACGGAATATTTATTCCGAAATACAAATTACAAAATTACGTCCCTTAATGTTTTGTGCGTCTCGAACGCCTAATATTCTCTCGAACATATAAACGAGAAATATAAAACGTCGTAACTATGACTATCAAAAAACGTTTCTGAAATGGAAACTTCTTCCAAAGTGGAGAGTTTTCGGTACGGCGATTTCTCGATATTATCGAGCTTCGCTTATACGTACAAGAAAAATTTTATTTTATATATCGTAACTATGACCAAGCAAGAAAAGGTTTCTGAAATGGAAACTTCTTCCAAAGTGGAGAGTTTTCGGTACGGCGATTTCTCGATATTATCGAGCTTCGTTTATACGTACAAGAAAAATTTTATTTTATATATCGTAACTATGACCAAGCAAAAAAAGGTTTCTGAAATGGAAACTTCTTCCAAAGTGGAGAGTTTTCGGTACGGCGATTTCTCGATATTATCGAGCTTCGCTTATACGTACAAGAAAAATTTTATTTTATATATCGTAACTATGACCAAGCAAGAAAAGGTTTCTGAAAAGGAAACTTCTTCCAAAGTGGAGAGTTTTCGGTACGGCGATTTCTCGATATTATCGAGCTTCGCTTATACGTACAAGAAAA
>CAMAOC010000025.1:222500-240000 GCA_945859555.1 Megachile ligniseca | reverse complement strand
TTTTATACGGAGGCTATTTATGTGGGGGGTCCGGGTAACCGATGGAAATCGAACCACGAAACCGCTCGACGAACGAAGTCGCCGTTTCACGAGTCCGCCTGCTTGCGACGGACGATATGGTTAGCGTATCGCTTACGGACCGGCCGAGATGCGAATCGATAGCGTAGTCTCCTTCGTTGGTAGACCGATCTGACGCCGGTCATGGAGTCCGTATCGAATCTCGCGATTCCTACCAAGACGTCCAATATATGCAAGCAGCGAACAGGAGACTCTGTTACGCGCGGCAGCGCGTTTCGTATTTTCCACGGTTTTTGAATGACTTTGTCACCCGAACCACGACCGAGAAAACTCGCCGTACGAAGAGAAACGTGCCACTGGGCGTTTCATCGACGGTTCGTAGTTTTATACGGTATATCATATCCCGTCCATGGACGTTATCGTGTCGTCTATTAACCGTTAAATCGGCGTCGTTCGCTCGGGTAAATCGATAAACAGAGCAACGACGAGACGACGTCCGAATACCGATACTTCGTCTTGCGCTTGGATTTGGAGTTAGTATTCTATGGACAATCGAACGAATTTATGTACCAGGTTAAATCACATACATACTGGTTTGAGACGCTGAGTTGAATTTGAATGAAAATTTTTATACGATTACCCTGAACGGTGGATCACTTGCCTCGTGGGTCGATGAAGAACGCAGCTAATTGCGCGTCAACGTGTGAACTGCAGGACACATGAACATCGACATTTCGAACGCACATTGCGGTCCACGGATACAATTCCTGGACCACGCCTGGCTGAGGGTCGTTTATATAACGAAAGACTGCTTGCGTTTGCCTTTATTAGCATAACGTTCTCTCTTCATTGTTAAATTTTTTTCGTTCCCGCCGTCGTTCGACTAGATAAATTATAAAACTGTTAAACGCCGAAAAGTCGAACGTTTCGGAGCGGGATCGATGGTCGAACGCGAGAGAGAGAAGAACTTGCGAAATTGGCGGAAAACGTACGAGCGATGGTTGGACATTTCGTCGGCGTTTGACGCGGAGAATGTTAAATAGAACGTCCGTATCGCCCTCTCGTTGCTCGTGTTTTTTTTTACTACAGGCGACAGGAGAACTTTTCTATATCTCGCAATTCCTAGTATTAGAATCTTCTCGGCGGAATGCGCTTATTTCGCGGCCTGCGTGAGTCGTGGTTTCTAGTTAAACCCCTAAAAGGAAACTATATACGACCGCCCGCGAAAAGAGCGCTCTCGAGTCGAAACTCTAACTACAGAAGGACATTTAGACGAGAGAAGAAACGATTCTTCGCCCTGTGTGAAAAATTGTAGACACACCAATTGAATGAAGCCGAGAGTAGAGCGTGTATTACGGCGTTTCTCCGCGCTCCCGACGTTGTCCGAAATGATTGTCGATTTTTTCGACGGTGCGAAAGTTTTAAACAACGAGGAAAGTTAAAAATTATAAACGTGCGACAAGGAAGCTCTCTCGGGTTAAATATATGATAACGAGATCGTAGCTTCGCCACGTTTTTTTTTAACATGCACACGCACAGATCGCTTCGTTGTCGTTGATAGAAGCGGAAGACCGCGCGATCCCAATGTGGTTCCGGTCGTCCAGTCCTCGAAGCTCGTTGAGCCGGACGGACGTTGAAAACCCCGGACCGATCGAACGATAAATTATTTATTTGGGATCGTCTTGCGAGAGTCTCGCTTCATTGTTGTTCGTGTGTTAAATTTCTTTTATCGAACAACAGTTGAACGCAAATGAACAACGACATTTACCCCGAAGATATCGATCTCGAAGCGCACGAAAACGGAAATTGGCGCAACGACGTCCGCGTCGCCTCTTTCTTTTCTTTTATTCCTCCTTTGATGTGCTCGTGTTTCATCGAACGATAAAATACACACGACGAAGGTGTTACCCACGCACTTTAAAAATGGGATTTTTTTTTCCTTTAACCCTTTCTCTGGACCATGATACGTCTCACCGGATGGTTAACTTGGATGTCTCTGGCATTCTCGCCCTTTTCGAATTTTTGGGATTTTGCGTCGGAACGCGACAGCAGAGAGAAACGTTTCGGACGATGCGTCTTTACGGTTTATCGACGAGCGAGTCGAGAGCGACCGGTCGTTGTCGTCGTCGTTTTTTTTTTGTCGTAGTCTCCGCCTGCCCGAACGAAAATGCGGCGTTTTAAGTGCCTATTTGTTTTCGAACAAGATAGACGGGACACCGAGCTTTAATTTGGCTCGTACGTTACCTTCGAGTTAGTAGTTGATGGTCCGAAGGAGAAAAAAGTTGGTTATCGAACGATACAAGGAAAAAAATCGAACGATATAATCCCTACATAAACGAGAAGTGGCGGTGGTGTAACAATACCTTTCGTATTACGTGTCGAAACCGAAAAGAGCGTACATCGAATATATAATATATTTTTATAAAGGATGGAACGATAAAGAAAAGTTTTTAAAAAGTATTAGAGGGGCACGGTAAGAGACGTCTCGAACGAGCGTTTTTATTTTTTCCGTTCGCGTTTTCACCGTGCGTGTTGTATTCTCTTGTTGACAACTTGCGAAATGATAATATTTCGACGACCTCAGAGCAGGCGAGATTACCCGCTGAATTTAAGCATATTAATAAGCGGAGGAAAAGAAACTAACTAGGATTTCCTTAGTAGCGGCGAGCGAACAGGAATGAGCCCAGCACTGAATCCCGCGGTTAACGCCGTTGGGAAATGTAGTGTTCAGGAGGATCCGTTTATCCCGAGACATCGAATCGCGTCCAAGTCCATCTTGAATGGGGCCACTTACCCATAGAGGGTGCCAGGCCCGTAGCGACCGGTACGCGTCTCGGGTGGATCTCTCCTTAGAGTCGGGTTGCTTGAGAGTGCAGCCCTAAGTGGGTGGTAAACTCCATCTAAGGCTAAATATGACCACGAGACCGATAGCGAACAAGTACCGTGAGGGAAAGTTGAAAAGAACTTTGAAGAGAGAGTTCAAGAGTACGTGAAACCGTTCAGGGGTAAACCCGAGAAACCCAAAAGATCGAATGGGGAGATTCATCGTCAACGACGCTGGCTCCCGCGTTGGTGCGCTAGTGCCCCGGATGGTCCCGTTACGGCGGGCTCCCATCGGCGTGGGCACACCACCCGCGGTGAATGTTCCGGCGAAGTAGTCGTGCACTTCTCCCCTAGTAGAACGTCGCGACCCGTTGCGTGTCGGTCTAAGGCCCGAGGCGAAGACTGTCCGTCGCTAATTAGCGTTCGTGACAGCCCCTTGGATGCCCGGCCGACTGCGCGACGGTATTCAGACGGTATCGGGCCGCAAAATTGTCGAACGCATTGCGTCCAGGACCGCCGCAAGCTCGTTCCAGTCTAGATGCCGGATGTACGGACTCTGTGCCGTACCCGGGCCTGGCGGGCTGTTAGCAGGTGGAGTCCTTGGACTGGCCAAACTTTGAATTACCGGTCGGCGACGCTATTGCTTTGGGTACTCTCGGGACCCGTCTTGAAACACGGACCAAGGAGTCTAACATGTGCGCGAGTCATTGGGATTTGATAAACCTAAAGGCGAAATGAAAGTGAAAGTCGTCCGTGAAGTCGACTAAGGGAGGATGGGCCTCGTTACGATTAGGCCTCGCACTCCCGGGGCGTCTCGTTCTCATTGCGAGAAGAGGCGCACCTAGAGCGTACACGTTGGGACCCGAAAGATGGTGAACTATGCCTGGTCAGGACGAAGTCAGGGGAAACCCTGATGGAGGTCCGTAGCGATTCTGACGTGCAAATCGATCGTCGGAACTGGGTATAGGGGCGAAAGACTAATCGAACCATCTAGTAGCTGGTTCCCTCCGAAGTTTCCCTCAGGATAGCTGGCACTCGACTCGAACGCATGACGAGCCTCATCTGGTAAAGCGAATGATTAGAGGCCTTGGGGCCGAAACGACCTCAACCTATTCTCAAACTTTAAATGGGTGAGATCTCTGGCTTGCTTGAATAATCATGAAGCCACGAGATATAAAATTGATAAAATTTTACTTGGATCAGAGTGCCAAGTGGGCCAATTTTGGTAAGCAGAACTGGCGCTGTGGGATGAACCAAACGCAGAGTTAAGGCGCCTAAGTCGACGCTTATGGGATACCATGAAAGGCGTTGGTTGCTTAAGACAGCAGGACGGTGGCCATGGAAGTCGGAATCCGCTAAGGAGTGTGTAACAACTCACCTGCCGAAGCAACTAGCCCTGAAAATGGATGGCGCTGAAGCGTCGCGCCTATACTCCGCCGTCAACGGCAAGTGCGCAATGAACGGGATTTATCCCGTTCTCCATGAAGCCTTGACGAGTAGGAGGGTCGCGGCGGTGTGCGCAGAAGGGTCTGGGCGTGAGCCTGCCTGGAGCCACCGTCGGTGCAGATCTTGGTGGTAGTAGCAAATACTCCAGCGAGGCCCTGGAGGACTGACGTGGAGAAGGGTTTCGTGTGAACAGCCGTTGCACACGAGTCAGTCGATCCTAAGCCCTAAGAGAAATCTAATGTTGATGAGGTGTCCTAAAATTCACGCTTGTCGAACGCAAATGAAAAACATACGTACGCTCGCACGCACGTACGCGCGCAAAAGGCAAAAAACACATAGAAACAAATTGCAGTTAAATGAAAATTATATACGTCGCCGTCGTTTTTGGTGTCCTAATCCTCCGCTCGAACGATATGACCATTTTTATGATAAATTTAATAAAGTCGAACGCCGAAAAAAAATGGTCGCGGATCGGATCGATGGATCCTTCTCGATGTGTTGCGACGATGTCGAACGCCTGAAAGCGATTTTTTCTATTTTTTGCTTGGTTAAATTTACAAACTGTCGAACGCAAGTCGTGTCGTCGTTGCGTCGCTGAAGCGTCGTTGTTTTTTTTTTTGCGTGATTTGGGAAGAAACACACCCATCGGGCGAAAGGGAATCCGGTTCCTATTCCGGAACCCGGCAGCGGAACCGCATACCAATCGGACCCTTGTAAGATTGTTCGTCGGAGTAACCCAAAATGACCTGGAGACGCCGTCGGGAGATCTGGGAAGAGTTTTCTTTTCTGTATAAGCGTTCGAGTTCCCTGGAAACCTCTAGCAGGGAGATAGGGTTTGGAACGCGAAGAGCACCGCAGTTGCGGCGGTGTCTGGATCTTCCCCTCGGACCTTGAAAATCCAGGAGAGGGCCACGTGGAGGTATCGCGCCGGTTCGTACCCATATCCGCAGCAGGTCTCCAAGGTGAAGAGCCTCTAGTCGATAGATTAATGTAGGTAAGGGAAGTCGGCAAATTGGATCCGTAACTTCGGAATAAGGATTGGCTCTGAGGAGCGGGGCGTGTCGGGCTTGGTCGGGAAGTTGGCCTGGCTGACGTGCCGGGCCTGGGCGAGGTGAACGGTTGGCGACTTCGTGTCGCGTCCCGGGATCCGAGCTCGGTCCCGTGCCTTGGCCGCCAATGGATCTTCCTTGCTGCGAGGCTTCTTGTGACGGCTTCGGCCGTCCTTTTCGCCTCTTCGGCCGCCATTCAACGCTTAGCTCAGAACTGGCACGGACTAGGGGAATCCGACTGTCTAATTAAAACAAAGCATTGCGATGGCCCTCAAGGGTGATGACGCAATGTGATTTCTGCCCAGTGCTCTGAATGTCAACGTGAAGAAATTCAATTAAGCGCGGGTAAACGGCGGGAGTAACTATGACTCTCTTTTTCAGCAGTTAATTTAATTTAACTGGCGATATAGATCTAATTCTAGAAGGCGACGCCTCTTCAGTTGGTTTGCTATTCTCGGGCGCCGAGAGGGCAATTGCACCAATTTTGATTTTCGTCCATCAAGACGCCAGCTTGCTTAACAAGATCGAACGATTTTTAACCACCACTATACCAGACACTGCTAACGCATTTGTCAACATTAAACAATTGACATTTAGTGCTGACTTGAAACAGGGGTGTCTGAAGTATAGGACGCAGAACAATTCAAATAAGACACTTAAGTCATTGCGCGAGTGGAGGAACACTAGGGCAGTAGAGCCTGTCAAGTTGGAGTTTGATCTCACTCAGACATCAACCGAAGTTGCCACGGTAGACGAGATCTGCGACGTCTCTGTAGGAGAGTGGTGGACAGGAAAAGTGTGTTCCGCCCTCGACCAGGGGATGTGCTTTGGTGATACTGACTGTCTCGTGACTTCTTACCACGTAACCCATAGCTGTCCGGTTGTCGTCACTCGCGCTGGGCTTAGCCATACCTGGAGAGAGCCATTCCACACCTCTGAAACAGAGGACTTAGTGGTATATGGTTCCGGCGCGTTTGATTTTGCTAGGGCAGAAGTGGGAGAGATACTTTGCATCGCATGTCCGTCACGCCGAGTAGGCAAATACTTGATCGTTGAGGTTGTGAGAGGAGAGGTTGAGAACAGGCGCGGTGCGCTTTTCTACGAAATGCGCCCAGTCGACATTGACAACGACTACTCGACTATTAGCCCGAGTAATTGGAAGGGGATTCAGGGGATGAGCGGCAGTCCTATCGTTAACAGCGCTGGTAGGATAGTGTCGGTTTACGGATTAGGCAGGCTAGAGAACAGGTCGATCAGTTCTGTGCAGCGCGGCGAGTTGGCTCCTAGTCCCTACGCCCTCACGGTCATGGCGCCGGATGCCACATCTGATGTGTCTCCAGACAATTATTTCAGGACCGCGGTACATGAGCTCCTGAGAACTAGCCTCCCGAGTGGAAAAGACTATTTTTTAGTCGAGGCCCCCACTGGCTCAGGCAAGACAATGAGCTTTACAAGCCAATTGATGCGGGCCTTGTCGGGCGACAAACGAGTATATTTGTTGCAACCGACGGTCGCTGCGGTGCGAGGAGCTTACGAGCATCTAAGTAGATTGCTCGATGTCACATGTACCGGGGCCTACAAGTATACTATTACATACGTTGTTGGCCAACAGCACGAAGACCATACTGAGACAGTTGGCCAGGGTAATATAGTACTACTGATAATGTCATACGGTACCGCACTCCGTAGGTCACAGGAAATTATCACAAGGGCAGACTTTCTGCTGCTCGACGAGATTCATTGTAGAGGAGACCCCACGGTAGTAGCTGGGGATCTGCAGTTTACTGTGAGCACCAGAAATTACAAGTGTATACACTTGACTGCTACGGTGTTAACTAGAACGGGTGCTTTTTCTTTAGCGAGTGGACTGGAGATCACATTTACGAGGTTTCCGATAAGTGAGCAATTCAAGATGACCCCGTTTAACAAGAGTAAGAAACCAGAGCACGATTCATTCGTCATACCGGCCAGAGTTATTGGAACGCGTCATGAAGCGTATAGTCATGGATATGTTGTGCCTATGGCTCCTATTTCTAAGGGCAGGGTAATTTTCTTTTGTTCTTCGAGGAACGATTGCGAGAACCTATGTAAGCATGCTGCTAAAACGATGGGAGATTGTCGAGGATACGTAGTCATCCACGGAGGCACAACCTTCGATGTGTCCAAGATGCCCGAAAACTGTTGGTGTTTTTGTACCGATGTAGTTGGGCAAGCGGTGACCGTCCCCGGTTGTGTTGCAGTTGTCGACTTTTTAGAAGAAGTTAAGCCAAAAACGCGATTAGAATTTGATGGCGAGAGCCTGTTATACAACTATACCTTGACTAGGCGTATCATCGGCGAAGCTACTAGTAAGCAACGCAAGGGGAGAACAGGGCGCACGAACAGTGGCTTCTATGTAATACCTTCTGGTATAGCTCCGCGAGAGGACTACCAAGTGGATAAGCGAACTGCTGCCGTCGCCATGCTCGAGTTGGAGGCAGCTGGGAAATTTCGGTTGGACGAGATTGACAACCACCACAACAAAGAGCTGGTCGGTACACTGCGTGGTCTATCTTGGATATTGCCCAAGAATCTCACTGTCACGAACTGGTGGCGGAAAATGTTTGCAGCAATGGAGAATGCAAAAGACGTTAGGAAGGCCAACGGTAAAAAGTTCGTAAGCAATAGCTTGAAGGGTAAGTTAGACTTAGTCAGAGATGTGAACGGTGACTTGGTCTATCTGTATCTAACGCCCCTTATCAGCGAGGAGCTTGTCCTTTTTACTAGAACAAGTCAGGGCAAAACACGCACAGCAAATTTGCCTGATGATGATGCCTGGTATAGCAGGTTCTTTGATTATACTTACGTATGTGCCACTGAGCGACAGCGCGACGGCTTCCTTTCGGAGCTCGATACTCAAATAGTTAGCTTTGTCGAGAGCCCTGAACAGGTCAAAGAGGTAGATGTTGGAATGTTAGCAGAGATTGGTTTGGGCCCCGGCATAGTGACAAGCGAAGTTTTGCATAGCATGCCATCTCTGATAGGTGGTGTCGCAGTTGCGACCGGTGCGTGCGCGGTAATTGTGAGCTCCATCTACAACTTAACAATTAGGAATTTAACTCGTTATGTCACCGAGGTGTACCCATTTAGGACAGGCTTTGCCAGTAGCCACTGTAGATACTTGGCAGACAGTTATCGTACTGATCCGGACATAAGCGAAATCGGTAGGACTATAAGTGGCCGAGCACTAGAGGTCATGAGAGAGCGCAAAGATTCTGTTGTTAAATTTTTCGCTAAAATAGGGATTCCTATAGCGGCTGAGAGAAAGGACAGCGCAATGAGTTTCGCAGCAGTGATGGACGGAGCCAGGAACTTAGTTAGCGGGTACTGGTTGGCCATTCCCGCTACATATCACGTTGGGGCTTTTCCTAGTCTCGCTTCGATCATGGGAGCGACATGGGTGGGGGCAAGTTTTGCTTCGCTCGAGCGCATTTTGGGTAGAGCTATTAGTGTGGTCTTGTTAGCGTTCTTAAATGGCACGTGCATGTACTTCACTACAGCGCCGTTGGCGGTTACTGCCATGCTGGCCCAAGTGATAGGTTTCGTTGTTAAAGGAATGTGTTCTGGGGCTGCAGCTGACTATGATGTTTATGGTCGACAGATAGCCTCAAGTGACAGAGCTTGGGATTTGATCTTCGGTATAGGAGCTGGCGTTGGTATAGGATATATCATCAAAAACCAGCTCTTTATTGTGTCACAGGCATATACGTCAAACGTTATGACAGGGGCCGCAACTGCTTCGTTGGGTATCACCGGAGGTAGGAGTTCGGTTCTTGGAGCTACGGGAAATGCTATAGTCTTTGTCAAGCAGACTCTCTTAAGGTGTTGCCCCAGCCTTAAGCCCGAAGGGTTCTTAACCGGCCCGGAGGGTATAGCGGAAGCCTCCTCGTGGCGAGAGTCGGGAGGGGACCTTCGGGTCTCCTGCTAAGATCCGCTGGGGCGAAGGTGGCCGGGCTGACCACCCGGCTGCCAGGCTGATCCTGGTCACGACACGGCAGGGTGAAGCCTCGGATGGGGGAACCGCATCTGGCCCCGCGCGTTCTCTCAGGCCTAGGAGGCCTCGATCGGGGGTCAACGACGACGACTTGGCTATGCACCCGGACACGATTTTGGTTGACACCCCCTTCCAGACCCGCAATTGCACGATTTGCGCCAGGGCTGGAAGGGGTAACATTTTATTCCTGCGGTATGCCGATGAGCTCCGTCACTAGTGTAAATCTGGCCGTCCGAGGACGGGCACAGATATGCGACCTCACCCGATCGGGTATACGCAAACTAACTGCCATCTACTCTTCGCTCACCGCTACCGAGAGAACGGTCTCGGAAAAATCCAGGGCGTCGCAGGGCCGTTACTGCGAGCGAATCCTTTGGTCACGGCACCAACCGGAGTCGGTAACCGCGTCCACGGGGACCACGGGGAGGCGGATTCGCTGCGTACACGCCTGTACGCGCGCCAAGACCCTGTTAGGGCGATGGGAAGTCGGGATGGGGAAGGCGGAAGGGAGTGGGGGTGGTTAGGGTTCGGGTGGTTTTAAATACACGCGATTCATTCACACTTAAATACATTCATTCGCTCTCGATTTGCCTTAAGAGTAGTCCTCGTCGTATGTCTAGTCCTGAAAATAGTAAATAATAAATAAATAAATAATTTGGTTTTATAAGTTAAATACTCGTTTACACCGTTTGTTGCAGATTTTCCGTTCGGCTCGTTTCGGGCTCTTCGTTCCTGTTTTCAGGTTCGAGGTGGTTTTTTATGAAGAGTGTCTCGGTACAGAAGTCGGCCAGAAGGGAGAAGGCCTCTGGTGACGACACGAGGAATTGTGCCGCCTCCGGCCACCTCCACCGGTCGACTGGTACGATGTCGCGAAGGGCCTCTCTTTGTGGCTCGAATATTGGGCACTCCAGAAGGAAGTGCCCCACAGTATCGACTTCCGCGCCACACACACAGGTCTCGTCATCGACAACACAGTACTTAAAGAGGCGGTACCTGAAGTTGCCGTGACCGGTGAGTACCTGCGTGGTGTAATAGTCCGGTTTTATCCATTTCGACTCTAATCTATCTCGGATACCTGGGAAGAAGGTGTGCGTTGTTCGGCCCCTAGGGGAAGATTCCCATCGGGATTGCCAAACATTGTGCACTTCTTCCACTACGCGCTGTTTCGCGTCATCCAGCCCGGCTGGAATCAGTGTGCGACCTATTTCTGCATCCTGACCTTTGCGAAGGTGGGAGAATGCCCTATACTTTTCTAGGAGGATATCAATCGGTTCCGTGCCCGCCACCACGCACAGACCGTCCCACGATGACTTGCGGTATGCCGAAGTCACCGAGATCAGAATCCGGCGCTGTAGGGAGCGGAGCGTCTTCAAGTCTCCCTCCGTGCAGAGATCAGCCCACCCGGCAGCGGCATATGCCACCACCGGAATGAACACACCTCTGTAAATCACAGAGAGAGCGTCGAAGCGGAGTCCCCATTGACACCTCGCTAGCCGACTCAACTTCGCGAAGAGAGGCCCCATTTTGGAATTCAAGTACTGACAGTGGGTGTGTACACCCATGCCGCTATCGAAGTGTACTCCTAAATACCGCACGGAGGTTTTGAATTTGATATTCGCGTTGCCTATCTTAATGCTCGGTGGTCTACGAGCCAGTTGCGCTTTGCTGTTTCGGACAGCTTTCCGCTTCCTATCTGGGCGAGCTCCTCCCCGTCGACCTATCGGGGCTCTCCTGATCCAGTCGCTCCTGAGGACAATTGCCTCAGTTTTGCGAGCTGAGATCTGGAGTTTGGCCGAGGAACACCACTCTAGAATGGTTTCCACTACTCTCTGACCGCTGATCTCGATTTCCCGTCTACTGTCGCCAGCGACGACAACGAGAAGATCGTCAGCATAGGCAATTACACGGAAACCTAGCGACTCTAAAAGTGCGATGAGACCGTCAAACATGAGATTCCAACAGTCTGGGCCGAGGACGGAGCCCTGCGGGCAGCCTCTCGTGGCCTGTTTAGAGACCTTTCCTGATGAAATCTTTATCGAGACGCGTCGATCGCTGAAATAATTGCGAATTACCCTATACACGTTGCGCGGGCAGGATTTTCTTCTAAGGCTATCTAAAACAAGGGGCCACCAGACATTGTCAAAGGCGCCCGAGATGTCGAAGAGCAGTGCCGTCACGTATCGATGCTGTGAGGCGTCGACCGCGCGACGCAGCTCGACGATCGCATCCTCCGTCGATTTTCCGGGCGTGAACCCGAATTGTCGGCCGGAGATCTGCCCCGGTGCCAATGCCGTCTGGTGTAAGCGCTTCTTGAGAAGCTTCTCGAAGAGTTTCCCTACGACGGAGAGGAGACAGATGGGCCTGTACGACTTTGGGTCTCTTTCATCCTTATCCTCCCCCTTCAGGAGGATTCGGAGAGAGCCCTCTTTCCACACTGACGGGAATACGCCCCACCGGAGGCATCCGTTAAATAACCGGAGTATCTGCTCGGGAATTGTGCGAACCGCGAGTTTCAGAGCACGAACCTCGATGAGGTCTGGCCCCGGCGCTTTATTGTTTTTGAAGCTTCTTACGGCTGTTACGATCTCCTCCTCCGTAAAGGGAGGGGTGTCTCCCGTGTCCGGGTCGGTTTCCACGCTTTCCCTGATTGTTCGCTGGGCTGGTGTGTCTTCTTCCTCGAGGTCATCCGGAACGTGTGCGTCAAGCAACACCTTCGCGGTTTCCTCAAGGTTTATCGTGCTGTCGTTTCCGCGGCTGAGGGTGCTCAGCACCCCCTCCACGCGGATTTTCTGCGTCTGAAGCTTGTAGACTGCGCCCCAGGGTTTCTTGTTCCCCTCCGTTGAAACGAACTTACGAAAGCCGTCGCGCTTCGTGCGCTTGATTGTCTTATTGTAGTTTCGGAGGGCTTCGGTGTATTCCCGTTTTTTCTGGAGCCGTGTAGGTCCTTCAGGTTCCGCCTGGAAGGCTCTTCTTTGTCTATAGACTCTCTTCTTTAGTCGGGTTAACTCCTTAGTCCACCACGGGTTTGATTTCCTAAATACCCTTTTCCTTGGCATCGACGCCCGACAGGAATCAATGATGACTTCTGTGAGCGATGCCGCCATATGTTCTACGTCTTCCGCGGATTCGAGCCGCAGAGCCTCGAGCCTCGATCCGGTAAGATCGGACAGTTTTCCGGCGTATTGTTCCCAATCGGCTCGACTGGTGTCGAACCGAGTGTTCGCAGCACACCGATCGACCGTTTCAGCTTTCGGTGCTCTCAGCTCGATATCCACGGCGTTGTGATCACTGTTCGTCCAGTCGCTCCTCACCCTCCAGCCTCCGACGAAGCGAAGCATAGAGGGGGACGCCAGGGTGACATCGATGAACGATGAACCTCTCGGCGTCCAATAGGTCGGCGGCTGTGAAGTGTCGTTCACAACTTCCATGCTGAATGCTCGGATGAGCCCCTCGAATAGGGCGCCTCTTTCGTCTGTATTCTGGGGTCCCCAGAGTGACGACCTCGCATTAGCGTCCAACGAAACGAGAATTCTCTCCCCCCTCAGGGATTGGAACACCACTTCAAGGTGCCTGAGGTGCTCTTCGATTTCGTCGCTGAATTGAAAATAGCACGAAACAGCGTAAAACGAGAAGCTAGGGGCTCGCACTTCCACGCATACGCAGTGGGTTGTGCTGAGCTGCGAGATATAAAGTGCGTCAAAACTCGAGTTGCACACCACAACGGCCGCCCCCGGAGGTTGCGTTCGTGCAGCTGCCACTCGTGCTCCTATTCCTAAACCGCCAATGACGTAGCTCGTGCCTTGTTGCCTGACATATGGCTCCTGCAATAGCAGGATATCTAGGTGTTTTTCGGTCACGAGTTGCTGGACTTCTCCCATTACTGCAACCGAACGCTGTGCGTTCAATTGCAGCACTCTAATTCCCGTGGTGGACGAATCGTGCACGGCCTGCGTGCTCCTTTTCCGTGATGAGGTGGGTTTAGTGTCCATAATCGGTTCTGGACAGTACTTGGTTAATCGCTGCCACGTGAGCTGGGCACTCTTTGTCGGTTACTGCGTGATTGTGCGGTTTTGCTGCTTTTTTGCAGTTCACGCAGGTTGCGGGTGCGGCTTTGTTTGGGCAGTTTTTATGTTCGTGACCAGCGTTGGCGCAGTGTCCACAGACTACACTCTCTGATCTACAGTATTTTGCCGGGTGTCCGAAGCCGTGACACTTGTAGCAGCGCGTAACTGCGACATAATCACGAACCTGGCAACATTGCCACATTATGTAGAGCCGCTCTTTCCTGATCAGCGTCTCGCGAGCTTCTCGAGAAACTTCTAGCACGAGGTTGTGGCTGTCCTTGATATTTTTGTTTCCCGTTTTGAAGGCGACTTTGATTTGTTTACCGAATTTTTCGGCTTCTTGGGGCGTCATGTTTTGTTCGACGATCGCTCTTACAGTCTCCTCGTCGCTCTCCTTTTTGGGCGCGCCGTATACTATTAGTCGAGGGCTCTTCTTTGCGGGCACGTCGACTAGCAGTCCCGCTGCTTTCAGTTTGTCGTCCTTCATTAGGGTCGCAACATTGCTCTTGCACGCGGTTTCTACAATAATCGCATTGCCTTGTGCGCGTCTGATATTTTTCACCTGAAGACTGCTCTTCTTTGGTGACACCAGGGTCCATACGGCTTCTTTGGTGGCTTCGCTGTCCTTGTATTGCGCGGTGTCCTTTGGTCGGATTACCACGACATTTGGCGGGTCCTGTTTTTGGGTGGATAATGTCGCCGTCTTGGACCTGATTCCCAGACGTTCCGCGTAGGTCAGTGTGGGCGCTGCTTGTTGGGGGGCTGTCGTCGGGGGTTGCTGCACTGCGGATTGCGCCTTTTTTGTTTCCGCGTTTTGCTCCTTTAAAGAGTGAATGCGACCTTCTAAGTTGCTGTTCAACAGCAAAGACTCCTGAAGCAGGCTGTTCAGCTTATTTAGCCTCTCCAATATAAATTTTGCGGCTGGCGCTTCAACTCCGTGCTCCGGGTTTAAGATACTGACGAGCGTGTTGTGTATGCTCTCAGCCTTGTCCTTGATCTGGAAGATGGGTCCGCGGTGCTCCGGTTTCGTTTTCGGCTGTTTATTTGCCGCTTCTTTCTTCGGGGCTGGGGCTTTTGCGGAGCTTTTACCCTCTTCACTCCTCTTTTTCGTCGGCTCTGTGTCTCCGTTTTCAGAGATTCGTCTCTTGCGGATCTGTCTTTTCTCCTTCATCTCCGCTATTAGTTCGACGACCTCCATGTCTGGAGTGTCCTCGTCCATGTTTAAATTTTGGCGCGTGCTCGTGGTGGGGCGCTGGTCTTTCTCCACGGTCCGCGCTATGATTTCGCTTGGTGGCGCTTCGATCGCGTTAGTTGGAGCGTCAGTGGCGCTTCGATCGCTGGCGTCCAAGATGGCCGCCAATATGGCCGCCAATATGGCGTCCTAACCTATCTGCTGAAATTTCTACGAAAAATACTCTTAATTCTATTTACTTACCCTAAAGCGGCCGTTGTAGCAGTCCAATAGGTCCTCTACAGCAGCTGGGAGCAGTGTGGGTTGTGTCTTGCCCGAGGAATAGTCGGCACGGTGAAATATGTCAGTCAGGAAGATCGGCGTCACCGCTCGGCCACGCCCGATCGCACCGGCGAACAATTTCGTCGATATTTCCTGTTTCACTGAACCTTTCACCGAACTTTATGTCTCTATCTGCTCGGAAGAACTAACTGCACACACTGTAGCACTTGGAATAATATTCCAGGCGGAATTTACCACTCGAAACTCGATTTTTACGCGGAGCGACGTGAAGCGCGTCTGTCCTCGGCAAAACCAAGATGGCGGATCGAGCTCCGTCACTATGAAGAGGCGCACCGGCGGAGCTCTCTGATTTTCCGTTGTATAAGATGTTTGAAGGAATTCAGCAAACGGCATGCCGCAGATTGCCATCGGCCAAAATGCTCAGGGCAGCCGCCTGCAGAGGAGGGCTTGCAGTGCGAGTATTGCGAAAAGCGATACTTAACCCCAAGGGGTTTAAGTCTGCACCTGATGCATCGACATCCAGCTGCAAGAAATGAAGCGAGACGTCTTGCAGCTGAGGTCCCGAGGGACCCCCTTGCTCCTCGTGCTCCCCGTCGGGGAAAAGCATGGACGGAGGAAGAGGAGCGGCTCTTGGCGGAGCTAGAAGAAAGATTCAAGAACGAGAAATATATCGCCAAGGCCATTGCGGGGGTCCTAACCACGAAGACGGTGAAACAAATCCGGGACAAAAGAGCCGATGGCCGCCGTGTGTTGAGAAGACAACGGACTCAGCACACGGCCCGACCTGCTAGCCCGGAGCAGGTCGAAGAGGAGAGCCCTGCGGAGCCACACCTCACGGACAGTGATGAGGAATGGGTTGATGCGACGCAGGGTCCTCCTTCTCCTTCCACCGATGAGGTCCCGGTGGAAGGAAGAGGGGTTCCTACCGGTCCTGTAGATGACGAATATATAAACTGGGCAAAGGAAGTCACTGGCAGCGCGTTGGAGGACATCGAAGACTTCCCAGGACCGGAGGAATTCCTCACCCAAATAAGTGCCCTTCTCCGATCCGCCCACCAGAGCCCAGCCTGCGTCACGCAGGATGACATCGATAAAGTCTATGACTTATTCGTGTCGTCGCTGCCGAGCTCTGATGGGCGGCGGAGGAGGACGCGCAAACGAGGGTCGGGCAAGAGAGCCTTCCGGCGGTTCATCTTCGCTCGGACCCAGGACCTCTATAAGAAAAATCCGGGTCTCCTTGCGAAACATGTCCGCAATGGTGTAGACTATTGGGTACAAGGACAACACCCATTGCAAATAGAAGACATCAAGCAGACGTACGAAAAACTCTGGGGTACAAAGCCGGACGTACGTCTGCCTAGTCTGGGTGATCAGGAGGAACACCTCCCCCTCAGCGACCTATTAACATCGATCACCATCAGTGATGTAAGAGGTCGGATCACCCGCACCAAAGCGGACACTGCTCCTGGCCTCGACGGGATCCGAAAACATCAAATTTGGTCCCGAGGAGCAGAGAATTCCCTCAGGAAGCTGTATAACCTGCTGATGGTTACCGGGATGCAGCCAACTTCCTGGGGACGAAACCGCACCATATTAATTCCTAAGGAGGGGAAAAACGAGAAAGTTTGCGAAAACTACCGTCCCCTCACAATTAGTTCTTTGCTGTGTCGATTATACTGGGGGATAATCGACACTAAGCTTAGACTAAAGGTGCGAGGCACCCCTCGTCAGAAGGGTTTTGTATCGGAGAGGGGGTGCTATAACAATGTGCACATCTTATCAGAAATACTTGCTCAGGGCAAGAAGCAAGGAGGCCTGGTCGCAGTGCAGCTCGACGTGTCAAAAGCCTTCGACACAGTGCCCCATGATATATTGGGGCCAGCACTGCGTAAAAAAGGGCTACACGAGCATGTGGTACGGCTCGTGTGCCGATCTTATAAAGATGTGCCACACAAATATTAACTATGGTGGGGAAACTATCCCAGTCCATCTCCAACGCGGGGGTTAAGCAGGGGGACCCATTATCTCCCCCTGCTATTTAACATGGTCTTGGAGCCGCTCCTCCTCGCGTTGGAGAGCCAGCCCGGGTTCAAGATAAATGAGGAACAGGAAATATCCTGTTTGGCCTTCGCCGACGACCTGTACTTGGTCGCGAGCGACGTACCACAGGCCAGGAACCTCTTGAATATAGTAGAGTCATACCTCAGCGCGCTGGGGATGGCTATTTCGGCACCCAAATGTGTAGCCTTCCAAGTGGTGCCGACAAGAGGTTCCTATTACATTAAAGATCCCGGGTTGGTTTTAAGTGGTGGAGAGCGTGTCCCGTTTGCGAGTGCGGAGACACGTATTAGGTACTTGGGAGTAAATATTACTCCCTGGACTGGGATAGATCTCGGCGACCTCCGCGCCGAGATTAATAATGCCATTAAAAGAGTTAAGAGGCTGGCATTAAAACCCCACAAGAAAGTTGAACTTCTCTCCACCCACCTAGTCCCTCATTATATATATCGCCTGACGCTAGGGGCGGCGCCCGTTTCGCTGTTGAGGACCCTTGACGGAGACCTTCGGGGGGCCGTCAAGGAGATCCTTCACC